>JABACO010000005.1:6136409-6461252 GCA_013339895.1 Ephydatia muelleri
TTTCTAACCAACAACCTGCCTGAATTGCTTCGCAGAACGTTATCCCAATACACAATTTCCTGACAAGCAAAGCTTTCAATTCAAAACGAGCGTAGGCTAAAGGTAACTCACCTGGCTTTCGTTTGACGATTTTGGAATAAAATGGCACCTCTCTGACTTACAGTGGAAGATGTAGTGTTCCACAGCGGTCATACATCCTATCAAAAAAAACATTCTGTGGAGCCATACTTACCGACGCGAGACGAAAATAATCATCACGTGATTCACGTGGCTGCGTCGTCATGATGTTTTACTAATGACATGGCGATTGCAGACCTCGCCTGCTGAGAGCGTGAGGCATTCTGAAAGACATTTCCATAATGGGAGGTTGGAGTTGGAATCCTGAGCCTTAGTATAAATGATATGACAAGCGGCCGTTCATAAATTACGTCACCTATATGGACCCCTCTTATACTGATGTATGCTTCATGTATACATCGTCACACTGGCTGCTACCACCCTGCATGCTGGGGACCCTTCGAAGTGACGTAATTTATGGATGGCACCAAAGAAGACACCGAGAGAACGAGGTACATTCTAGCGATAGATTGTTTGCGTGCCCCGCCTCTTTATATGATGCATATAATAAGTAACATCACGCAGCAGAACATATAATATAGTCTCCAGGGCAAGCTGAAGCATAAACCATCGTCCAAGAAATGCATTTCTTCATAAAAAATAACCAAGGCATTGACTGACCGCTTTGGTCGCCTCAGCTAATGCTCGTACCATTCTGAGTCGTTCTTACACCTTGTGCAGCAGGTGGATGAACTTTGTGTGTAATTGTGTATGGTTATATACTTGTGTAGCACTGTACTCAGAACCAAGTCAACAATATGAAAAACTATTCATTAACATGACTCTGATAGGTGAAAAGATTCTTGATGCATTTCCAGTGAGTGCTGCATAGGTCATTAGAAGACCAGTGGGGTGATGTCTCATACCAATGTGAAGCTTACTGGACAAACCTTGCGTCACATACAATGAAATGTAGTGATACTCACGTCAGTATGTATACCATTATTAGTGACAAACGACTTACCTGATAGCCACACCAATCAGAATCACGTGACCCTCAGAAGACCATTGGGGCGATGTCTCATACCAATTTGAAGCTTACTGGACAAACCTTACAATGATATGTAGTGATACTCACGTCAGTATGTATATCATTATTAGTGACAAACGACTCACCTGATAGCCACACCCTTCAGAATCACGTGGCCCTCAGAAGACCATTGGGGCGATGTCTCATACCAATGTGAAGCTTACTGGACAAACCTTGTGTCACATACAATGAAATGTAGTGATACTCACGTCAGTATGTATATCATTATTAGTGACAAACGACTCACCTGATAGCCACACCCTTCAGAATCACGTGACCCTCAGAAGACCATTGGGGTGATGTCTCATACCAATGTGAAGCTTACTGGACAAACCTTGTGTCACATACAATGAAATGTAGTGATACTCACGTCAGTATGTACTATTATTAGTAACAAACGACTCACCTGATAGCCACACCCTTCAGAATCACGTGACCCTCAGAAGACCATTGGGGTGATGTCTCATACCAATGTGAAGCTTACTGGACAAACCTTGTGTCACATACAATGAAATGTAGTGATACTCACGTCAGTATGTATACCATTATTAGTGAAAAACGACTCACCTGAGATAGCCACACCCTTCAGAATCACGTGACCCTCAGAAGACCATTGAGGTGATGTCTCATACCAATGTGAAGCTTACTGGACAAACCTTGCGTCACATACAATGAAATGTACCATAGATTATTTAGACATCTATGAATGTGCTGAGTGATACGTGTATACCATTATTAGATCTAGAGACAAATTACTCACCGAAGATAGCCACACCCTTCCGAATCACATCACCCTAAGAAGACCACTGTGGTGAGGCCTCAGACCAATGTGAGTACATACAACTAGCTATAGCCTTGTTCTGACCCCTGAGCGACAACGAGTGCACAATGTTTTCGGTTTCAGGCATTAGAAAACTAGCTTTTTTTGACCTCACATACCTTAATTAGGACCTGTCCTCTACTGCAGCTGTAGCCTCGGCGTGTTGTAAACTTAAAAAAGGTCAAATTCAATCATATACGTGAGGAGAGGGTTAAATGGCCGTTTAATGATATTCCCGTACAGGATTGGGCGGTGAAATAATGGGACTACGTTAATCGTGAGTGCACGCTTTGTGATATGCACGGATGCATGACTGAATACGTATTTTGTAATCACCCGCGTGCGGACGGCCGAATTGCTGTGATGCAAAACTTGTAATTCGGGTGTGTGCCATGACTGCTGTAACTGTAGACAACGCACTCGCGGACGTCCTCGCAAACAGCAATCGGCTAATAAAACCCTTTGTCATAGCGCTCGAACTATGAGTGCGGGCATAGTTGCTGAGTCTGTTGTTCCTTGTAGCATTTGTACTGTCCATCCTGATGCTCCTGCAGCTGCAGATATCCATCCTACTGCTTTCCATCCAACTGCTGTCCATCCTACTGCTGTCCATCCTACTGCTGTCCATCCTACTGCTGTCCATCCTACTGCTGTCCATCCTATAGCTGTCCATCCTACTGCTGTCCATCCTACTGCTGTCCATCCTACTGCTGTCCATCCTACTGCTGTCCATCCTACTGCTGTCCATCCTACTGCTGTCCATCCTACTGCTGTCCATCCTACTGCTGTCCATCCTACTGCTGTCCATCCTACTGCTGTCCATCCTACTGCTGTCCATCCTACTGCTGTCCATCCTACTGCTGTCCATCCTACTGCTGTCCATCCTACTGCTGTCCATCCTACTGTTGTCCTTGCTACTGCTTCAACTGCTGTCCATGCTACTGTTCCTACTGCTGTCCCTACTACTGTTCCTACTGCTGTCTCCCCTACTGATATCCCATCATATCATGCTGATTATGGTTGCCGGGATCACATTTTCCAAATATTGAGCCTGTTGGGAACCCAAGCAAATTCTGATGTGAATCATTTACCCAGTGCTAATGACTGAAAAGTTGCCAGGGTGAAGGAGGATTTGACTGAAGATGGTTTCAGAAGGGTCAAGTCCGTGTTCTGGAAGGGTGTGAAGGGATGGATCAAAGTATTACTACCTTCATGGAATCTTCCTGATGATAAGGTCTTCAAGAAACTTTTTTGTTTACCAAGTGGCCCATTTGATGACAAAGATGAGGCAGATGCCAGTGACACTGAAGGAATAGGTATCCTTGATGATCACACTCTGGTTACAAAGAATATTATCCAAGCCATCAAACAGGAGAAATCGCTCCATACTTTAAACGCACGACACCTTCTGGCTCCTCTTGGAACTTTGTCCACTCTATTCTGGTGTAAGCATCTCAACCTGAAAGAAACATGTGTCGGAGAGCTTAAGTTTCAGGCCAATGTAGATAATGACTACCATATCCGTGGTCTTCCCCTACAGCAGTACCCGAAATCAAGACGACGCATTGAAGATGATGTAGTCAAGAATTTAGTAGACTTCATTTACTCAGATGACAATGTTACCCGCCTGGCATGGGTAGCCACAAAACAAGCATTTAGGAATGATCAGCGATGGAGTGAACTTGAACATGTAGCTGCAATGAAGTCCCTTGTTTTAAAGCGTGATCTTGCAACAATGTACCACATCTACAGGGAGACAATGCAGGTGCAGGGTGATCACCAAAAGATAGTTGGGATATCTCTTTTCCGAAATATTGTGCAGAACATTACAGGTGGTGGTAAGAAGCAGGCTGCAAGGGCTGGAGTTGATTACATAAAGATCAATTTTCATACTGACAACTTTGCACTACGGGACATGGCTATTAAAGCTTTACTACCATCAACAGAAGCAAGTTGTGCTTTGAGAGATGAGCTTCACTACCACAGAAATTTAGTGTATGATTTTCTTTCATATGGTTATTCCCAGCATGTAAGAGAAGGTGTGAAGGCCCGGTATGAATCAAGTGAGGCAGTAGCTGTGGAGCATTTCGATTGCCATCTCTCCCTTCAGGAGCAAGAGCAGTTTCACCTCTACAATGAGATACATTCCATGACTCTTTCTCCAGATGATTTTGACATAACTGAAACACAACAAGCTTTTGTACAGTGTGTCAAAACACAGCTGGATGCCTGTACTGAAATCCTGGGTCGTGCTGGTACTGGTGCTTCGTTATTACACAGCCCCAAATACACACTTGATCTTGCTGAAGATCATGCACCAAGGGTGGATCCGAAAAGGATTGGCTATTTGGATTGTACTGCTTGCCGTGGGCCATACTTATTCTTTGACAGTTTGCGTCGAATTGCCTTTGCCAGGTTTGAGAATCAAGAGATAGACCTCACATTGTTGTCTGATGTGTTGCTAACAATTCACCAGTGTGAACGACGCACATTCCGCTACATGGCACATGTTGTGCAGGATGTACAGCAGCATTACCTTATGCACCTGGTGAGGAAAAGCCTCGGTGGAGACACAATGTATGTTACTTTTGACTTCAAGCAGAAGTTTCTGTCAAAGGGGTTTAGAGAAGGAGGTGATGCTTACTATGGTAAAAAAGGCATACTGTGGTTTGGAGCAGCAGCTTACGTAAAGCAGCAGTGCAGTTCTGGCAGTGGAGACTCCTATATAGGTAACAGAAATAATTGGAACACCGGCAATGACTGTACTAATACAGATGAACACCTGGCAGACATATTGGAAACATTTGAAGATGGTCAAGATGAAGATTTCAGTGCAGAGTTAAGTGAGGCTGAAGAAATCATTAGTGAAGATACAACAGATGAAGAAGATGCAACAGATGAAGAAGAATTGGAAGAGTATGAAGATGACGAAGAGGAGGACAATCAGGATGCAGAGGGCTATGCATCAGAAGAGGAAATTGTTAGTGAAATTGATGAAATGAATGTTGTAGATAATGGATCCATTCTTCATTTTGTAGACTCAATTGTTGAGGGTGATGAGAAGGCTGATTCATCCGTTACTTTATCTTGCCTAGAGGCCTCTTTCCATGTACTAAGACAGCGTTTCCCATATGTCAGAAAAGTCATACTTCAAAGTGATAATGCCAAGACATTTGGGGGTAATGTGACAACACAGCTGTTGCCAATAGTGGCTAGGGCTGCAGGTCTTGAGTGCATTGGGTATTACCACAATGAAGCAGCAGCAGGGAAGGATGTGTGTGATACCCACTTTTCCCACCAACAGGCCAGGGTGGATGCTTACATTGCTGAAGGCAGTGGTGGAAGAAAAGTGTCCACTGCTAAGCAACTGGCAGCTGCTCTATCATATAAGTTAGTAAAAAATACTACTGTGCTGCTTCTAAAACCTGACTTCATGGCCCCATTTCAGTCATCAAATTTGAAGACTATTCCAGGAATTGCTAGCTTTTATGCAACTCAGTATATCACTACCAGTACAGTTGTTGATGGCATTGAGAAGCATGGTACAAGTGCAAATTTCTTTATGAACTTGGGACAGTGTATCCCTTCCAAGACTGTGACTTTACTGCCTACCATCGCCCCAGCCTCAGTGGATTTGAATCCATTTCATCAAGCTGGTGCAAACTTTACAGGTGTTCATATTTGCATGAACAGTGATCTAGATCAAGACAGAGCTGTATTGAGTAAGACTCAAAGACGATACAAAAGGAAGAAGAGTAACAGACGTAGTATAGCCGAGGAAAGATTGAAAAAGAGTGAAGAGGAGGCTGCAGTGAAGCTGAGTGAGATAAATGCAATATACCCCCAGTGCAGCAAGTGCAAGTACCACTTCAAATCGGAATTTTTTCTTAGGAAGCATATTTGTGGTGGTGCTTTCCAGCCTAAAGATGCCCTCAATGTAGCCATGCGTTTTGCAGACACTATCCTTGCCACTAGAGATTTCTCAGTGTCTGGCTGTGTTGCTAGTATGTTAACTTTATTCACTAGTGAAGGCAGTCCAACTTATGCTACATTTGAGTGCAACTTTAAAGTGGGTTGGGCCCAAACTCGTAAGGCCATGCATCCTGAATTCAGCAGCAAAGTACACAATTTTATTGCTCATTGTTGGCAGGAAGGGATAGCTGGTCGTGCCAAAGTATCTGCTGATGCAGTTGTGGTGCGCCTCACTGATGAGTATTTGGCTGGTAATATACGCCTCGCTGAGCTGCCTGTAGTTGGGCAATTGAGGACCTCCTACCAGTCCATAGGACAATCAAAGGATGAAGCATCCAAATCTCAAAGAAAGAAGAGAGGCTGTGATGAACCTCAAAGGAAGAAGCAAAAGACATCACACACGACCTTTGACTGGAGCAAACCTCTGCTAAAATGGTCCAAGCCCCAACTTCAGACCTACCTTGCTGAGCACAATCTGCACACATCTGGAAACAAGCCAGAACTGATCGAACGAGTACAAGAGTGCATGAACACAAATCCAAAATGAATGAGTCTGTTTGAGTTGTACATAATCTCAGAATGTGTAGTGGCTACTATAAGTCTATCAAGTGTACACGTAAAGTATGCAACATTAGCACAAGTTAATCTAAATACATGCATTCATATATTCTGACCATGCTCCTCTATCATGCACCCTACCCTGGCTCCTCAATGACACTTCACAAACTTCTGTTGCATCATTTAATCATTTGCAGTCAATCTCAATTCCAGACAACGTAACATACATCAACAGTCTAGATATTGTTCCTGCTAACTATGAAAAATACCCAATCAACGCATAGTGCAACACCAATGAACAACTTTTTTATTATACATAGCTCTCACCCCAGCCAACACATTATCTAACCATTGGCTCTGCTATAGTGATATATATATATATGAGCTTATTTTCTGTACCTCAAACGGCATGCAGTATTAAGTTCATCCGTATGTGGGCGTAGCCTAATTAGCGCGCTGTTTAACGTATCGATTCTTTACAAAACCAGCCAAACGAAAAGACAGAGGTACAGAAACAGTTTCTTTACAATGCATTTTCTTTACAAATGCCACCAATAGTATATTATGAACTTGTAAGACTGATCTGGGATTGCTTAGAAAAAAAGTGCACCTGCCGCGGCCCGTTGGCTAGGTTGTCCGACATTGCGGGCCTTTTTTGACCAAGGCAATTGTCCCCAAGGCTGTCGTAAATACGCATTGACTATCAAAATGCTTGTAATAGCAGATGCTGCATTATGAAGCAATAACTCCATTCAGCGGGAATTTTTCATTTTTTGAATATCCCCAAAATAATCAAGATTTCCCCGCGTCTTACGTAAACTCGGTGTTAAAGGTAACGTTTGTTCCAACTTTATCTCTAACCATAAAATGAAAGCGTTCTACCTACATCCTCAGTATCTCTTGTTGGTCACTCAGCTCCTTGAGAGTCTCCAGGTCAAACACTGTATCTAAATTGCACACTATACTTTTAACAAGAGATTGCTGAATTTTAAGGCTTCAGAAATCAACATTGACAAAGAGTCTTTTATAAACACTGTTTTATGACTTTGAGGGCATTATTTTAATACTCACTATAATTTTTGATGGATTATAAATGTTAAAATGGATTATAAATGTTAAGAACTACTCTTGTATCACCCGTATAGGTGCATAGATACGCTCAAAACTGTATTTAAATATTGTACTTGACACATTTCAAAAGTGGTGACTAAAGTAATACAGTTTATTTCACTGTCTACCTTGTAGAGTATGAAGGATGTACAGCCCAATATATAGAATTTAGCTATTTCATACTTGTAGCTAAAAAACTGCATTGCATAAAATATTTCTGTGTATCAAAGCTAATCAATGCTAGTATGATTGGATTAAAGATACAAACAGGACCACTCATTCAATCCTGTTTATTTTTATTGTTATTTTCATAGTCATTAACACAGTAATTCAAAGAAGTAGGATTTAATGATTATTTTATAATGGATCCAAGATTTTCTCTACTCTACTAAGATTGTCATCTACTCTAATGCTTTTAATGCTATCTCAACATAAGTTATTCATCAATTTGAATAGTCGTTTGAATAGTTGTATCTTTATTAATTTAGTTTATTGCTTACACTATAGCATGGTTCTTGTGATGATTATTCAACTCTTTTTAATTTCATACAGCAAACCAAGTCCATGTTGGTATGGGGGTCGCAGGACCAGGCACAACCCCACACCAAGCAAAGCGTGGATGATGATGAAGATCTTATGGTAACCTAACTGTGCATGCTGTATACATCAATTCAAATCAGTTGTATTTAGAACACAGACACTCAGTTGGACAATGCATCAGAACAGGAGCTGTCACAATCTGTGCTGAACAAGAAGGTGCGTAATAACACTTAAGCATTTCAACTTTCTTTTAGAGTGGATCAATAAAGAAACCCATATTCACAGACAACAATCCAAGACAATGTTTGAACAAACAGTATCCAAGACAATGTTAATGTAGTATATGAAATATTGTAATCTAGCATTGTGCTTATAGTGGATTACCTCATGTATCACGTTATAGTTTAAATTAAAATTGTATGTAGAGGTTAATCATTTTGTGCATTGTTAAATTTCTTGCATTCATTAACTCCTGCATTCCTTTTTAGGGTCAGGAGGAAACTGTAGGTGTCACCAATCAAGATGATAGGGAGGAAATTGTAAGTATAAAGGCAATATTCAAATCAACTATACTATACCATTGTGGACTTTTCTAATGAAGCATTAAACAATAAATGTTCTCACTTTGTGAGTCAAAGTTCCAATTTCATTTTGTAATACTTATACATTTCTTGTGCATCTGTTGCAACTTAAGCACTGTATCGATTCTTACTGATAGCATAGCATGACATTGGATTGAGGATACAATAAACCGGTTCCTACACTGATCGATGAGGACAATGCATTTTAGTTATGGCAAAGTTATTATTAATGGCAGATAAAAAATGTACCAGCAAGGAAAACATTCATTCTGTGCTATTGACTATGCAGAGCAGTAAGATGTGTAAATTTTTGTAGGTGATAGACATTGAAATTTACATTGCGAATCAAACTGTTATTTTACCATTTGTGTTATTTTGTTACACTTAGATTGATGAGAAACTTGGAATTGAAGTAAGTGACAATATTTTATGTACTAGAAAGAAAGAGGATAAATGAGTGTGCAAAATATAAGAGTAACAGCTTCATTATTATTATTTTTATGATGCTAACTGTTGAAAGAATACACAATGATACTTGAGAACGAATCTGTACACAATTGGCAATAAAACACAGAGCAAAGTTGTACACATACTATATTTAGAATGGCCCTGTTCTATGTACCATAGATCTGGTGCAAGTCTATGAGCTATTTCATGAGAGGCTATGTTGAGTTTCTCGATCCCAAATGCTATTGTACAGAGGGATGCAGACTATATCTCTTTGCATTAAAAATACATTGCTGCTCAATGTGGTAATAGGTAGCTACTTGTAACATAGCATTAATATCTATGATGGCATATATTGAAACATGGCATCCAAAGGTCAAGTATGAACTTCTTTATTCAATTGATAACACATATAGAGAATGGCAAAGCGCTCGCGCAGGATGAACCACGAAGACGTTATTGAACTTCTTGACAAGGATGACGATGCCCTCGATAGCTATTGTAGTGACCCTGACGAGCCTGTTATGTCAGGGAGTGATGATGAATTCAGCAACCTTGAACAGGAAAATGTGGATGGTAAACTATTAGCGTATGCAATACATACATGTAAAACATACCATACATGTAGATGCAGAGTGCATTGTTGAACGCAAAAGGAAGCACAGACCAGATAATGACATTGAAAGCAGCGGTAGGAGCCAGTATATGGGCAAGGGTTCAACATCGGTGTGACATAAAATTCATTCAGATAATGAGGTGTTGCCATTTCAAATTGCTATCTATGGTACGGAAGAAATTGAAATAGACTCAACATCAACACCCTATCGCACACCCATAGCTATGGACCCACCCGCGTCAAATCCCCCAGCGTACACCCATAGCTATGCACACATACATCTCAACACCCCCAGCGCACACCCAATGCACACACTCCCCTCAACATACCCATCGCACACCCATAGCTATGGACCCACCCACCTCAAATCCCCCAGCGCACACCCATAGCTATGCACACACTCCCCTCAACACCCCCAGCGCACACCCATAGCTATGCACACATACATCTCAACACCCCCAGCGTACACCCATAGCTATGCACACATACATCTCAACACCCCCAGCGTACACCCATAGCTATGCACACACTCCCCTCAACACCCCCAGCGCACACCCATAGCTATGCACACACTCCCCTCAACACCCCCACAGCGCACACCCATAGCTATGCACACTCCCCTAAACACCCCCAGCACACAACCATAGCTATGCACACATACATCTCAATACCCCCAGCGCACACCTATAGCTATGCACACACTCCCCTCAACACCCCCAGCGCACACCCATAGCTATGCACACACTCCCCTCAACACCCCCCCAGCGCACACCCATAGCTATGCACACATACATCTCAACACCCCCAGCGCACACCCATAGCTATGCACACATACATCTCAACACCCCCAGCGTACACCCATAGCTATGCATACATACATCTCAACACCCCCAGCGCACATCCATAGCTATGTACACACTCCCCTCAACACCCCCAGCGCACACCCATAGCTATGCACACACTCCCCTCAACACCCCCACAGCGCACACCCATAGCTATGCACACATACATCTCAACACCCCCAGCGCACACCCATAGCTATGCACACACTCCCCTCAACATCCCCAGCGCACACCCATAGCTATGCACATACATCTCAACACCCCCAGCGCACACCCATAGCTATGCACACATACATCTCAACACCCCCAGCGCACATCCATAGCTATGCACACATACATCTCAACACCCCCAGCGCACACCCATAGCTATGCACACACTCCCCTCAACACCCCCAGTGCACACCCATAGCTATGCACACACTCCCCTCAACACCCCCAGCGTACACCCATAGCTATGCACACACTCCCCTCAACACCCCCAGCGCACACCCATAGCTATGCACACACTCCCCTCAACACCCCACAGCGCACACCCATAGCTATGCACACATACATCTCAACACCCCCAGCGCACACCCATAGCTATGCACACACTCCCCTCAACACCCCACAGCGCACACCCATAGCTATGCACACATACATCTCAACACCCCCAGCGCACACCCATAGCTATGCACACACTCCCCTCAACACCCCACAGCGCACACCCATAGCTATGCACACATACATCTCAACACCCCCAGCGCACACCCATAGCTATGCACACACTCCCCTCAACACCCCCAGCGCACACCCATAGCTATGCACATACATCTCAACACCCCCAGCGCACACCCATAGCTATGCACACATACATCTCAACACCCCCAGCGCACACCCATAGCTATGCACACATACATCTCAACACCCCCAGCGCACACCCATAGCTATGCACACACTCCCCTCAACACCCCCAGCGCACACCCATAGCTATGCACATACATCTCAACACCCCCAGCGCACACCCATAGCTTTGCACACATACATCTCAACACCCCCAGCGCACACCCATAGCTATGCACACATAGATCAACACCCCCAGCGCACACCCATAGCTATGCACACACTCCCCTCAACACCCCCAGCGCACACCCATAGCTATGCACACACTCCCCTCAACACCCCCAGCGTACACCCATAGCTATGCACACATACATCTCAACACCCCCAGCGTACACCCATAGCTATGCACACATACATCTCAACACCCCCAGCGCACACCCATAGCTATGCACACACTCCCCTCAACACCTCCAGCGCACACCCATAGCTATGCACACACTCCCCTCAACACCCCCAGCGCACACCCATAGCTATGCACACACACACACACACCTCTAAGTCTTCAACTGCACTAATTGGAAATAGTATTTGCTTACCAGTTACCACTAACAATTTGAATTATAAGTCTCCACCTGCCAGTCACAGCGTGCGTCTCATAAGCTTCATCGGTGCACTTGACGTCTTTTGGCATCACTATTGGCAAGACAAAGTCAAACCGTACTCCATAAGAGTACAGAACAAGCTGGTAGCATCTTCCACGGCACTAAATAGAATTATCAATTTTCAATGACAACGCACACTTCCCCGATATTGTCGAGAGAACAAAAAGGTTCTCATACTTAGAATGTCTCTGATATACTTACTTTTCATTAGTGTGACAACTGTTTCACTCTGCTCGCGTCACAACGTCCTTGTAAGCCTGTCAGTCTCTGTCGAATATTATGATACCTGCTCTTTGTATGTTTCCTACGTCGGATCTCCAATCGGAAGGCACTAGCGAATAGCTGATCTACCCATCTGCCCGAATTCAAAAAGTTGCCAATATAAAAGTCGTTTTGTTCAAAAGTTATCACGCGTCACTCACACGATACCGAAATAGACATTATCCACAAAATTTAATTCCGCGGTTAGTGGTTACATTACGTTATGAATAATTTAGCGTATAATCGGTTAATTACAGCATTAAATCATATGCACAAACAGTTTAATCATCAAAGATACTTGCAGAACGAATCCATATAATCATGCATATGTGATAATCTATGAGCCTTATAAAAATGTACCTGTGATAGCAACAGTTGTATGCTGCAACTCTTTGATCATTATCTGCAGGTTGAATAAGCAGTTTTTTTTTAATAATTGAGAAACGTAAATGAAAAAACTAAAATTTTGATCTAATTAAATACTACCAGATTAATTACAGATAGTAAATCAATACAGTTTGGAAACCTAGTACTAGAGTACTGCATAATGAATATGTTAATTCAATTTGTCTACCATAACAATAGATTTTGTAAGTATGATTCCTAGCTTTGATAATTATTTGTGTGCATTGTGTTTAGATTAACAAATTGCATTATACCGGGTCTTTGCAATTCAAGGCAAAATCTTTAAACAAGTATTACATTGTAATTATTAAAATGGGGAAGTTAGGCAAATGCATATCGCATTATCTAGTAATAGATGTAAATTCAAACTTATTAATGTAACACAATTATGTGAAAGAACTATTTAATAATTGAATGATTTAGAAACTATTCATTAACTTAAATACGATAAAAATAAAAAAAAAGAATTTGGGTTTTACTTGTTAATAACCATAGATATTAGACTAATATCTATAAATAACCAAAGCAAAAATCAAACTTGAAAACACAAAAATCACTGCATTTGTTTCCTTTCATTTGCGAACACCCTGTGTATTAGATTAAGTGTATGGATTTACAAAACTGACAATCCAAATACTGCATAAACCAAGAGAATGTACCATTTTCTTTAAGGGATAACATTGCATTTAGTGATTTCTTTATGCCCATTTTCAAATGTCTATTTGTGCTTAGTTATTTTGTACTACATATTAATTTATTTCACAGAGGAATAGACAAAGTGCACACATTCCATTAAGAACATATATTATTTAACTCTATGATGCAATTGGTATCCTATAAAGAATTGCTGTAGAATTAGCGCTGACCAGTTTCATTATTGATGGATGACAATATACAAACCGATTGCAACACATACATACATACAGTAAAAACACAAATGACAAGTTATTTATAATAATCAAATATGAACAATAGTTACATAAACAAACTTAGAAATTAGCTACAAACGTCTGCCTAATTGTGGTAGCCTTGATAGGATGGCTCTAGACACCTACATAACCAAGATGATGTTGAGACGTTGGCTGAGAGAAACTATATAATTGAAAAGTGGAATTTTTCCACAGCCTTGGGATACATATCGAGCCCACACAAATATGTTAGTGTGTGCATCCATTTTATAACTGATTATATTTTTCCATCAGGTGGATGGGAAGGATTTGATGCTAATCCCAGCAAGAGATCCGATAAAGTTTTGTTTGCAAGCAATGGATGTAATGTTTAGTAGAGAAGAGATGGAAAAGAGCAGGTTCAAGGCAACGAGGAAAAGAGGGTTGAAGGACCCATTGCCGACGTTAGATCAAACTAAAGTGAAATTGATTGGTGGTAAAAAGTATATGTACTACATGCAAGATTGCATTTTTAATACATTTTCATTTTTCTCCAGATGCCATTATAGCAAGATTTGGAATGGAACAATTTAATGACACTGCAGCCAAAGTTCGCAAACCAGAAGTGTTCGGACTTACTAACAAAAAAAAAGAAAAAGACTGATTAGATTATTGTATTGAGGTGTTGGTGTTGTTATTAATTTTATTGTTTTTGTTTGTATTACAAGTATTCACTACAATGCGGAATCGTGAATATTGACAGCACGTATACGTATGAGCATCTTATTATTAGTGCATGTACGATATATAATGATATTGCTATTGGCGGCAATGTCAAATCTTTTTCCATCTTACTAGCAATGTATAATAGCTAGATGACGAATCAGCAAGATCTATAAGTAGCCTCTATTCCCTTTTATTTTATGATCCGAAATGATTATAGTGGGCCAGACATGAACGTAGACAATCTTAGATATGTAATCTACAAAGTACGTTGCTAATTGTGCTAATCGTGCATGCATTCTGCAAGTAAGATACAACACGATAGTTAAAGTTCGATATAGATACGATATTAGTACGATCCAATACCAATCATATACAATCGTAATAGGCGAAAATCGTACTACTTTAACGATCACCGCGTATCGTTACAACGATACTTATGCACGAATTTTTTGCTGGGACTGCGCCCGGGGACATATGTCCCCCCCCTGCCCCCCCCCCCCCCCTCGCTACGCCACTGTCTACATCTCGAACATCATCTACATGTAAAAGGCAGTCCCCGGCTCCCCGCCATCTTTATCCAATTCGTTACGGCAACTGTCAGCCATCTCTCGCCAACCTCCATCTAAACGGCAGTCCTTGTCATCCTTACCATGTAAGACACAGCCGCGGTCAGCCTTTTCTCATCAAATTCCTTCACCATCGCCATCTCAACCTCCTGCGCCACTTCCATCACTATCGCAGCCTCCTGAACCACCTCGTCTCTATCGCAGCCTCCTGAACCACCTCCGTCTCTATCGCAGCCTCCTGAACCACCTCCGTCTCTATCGCAGCCTCCTGAACCACCTCCGTCTCTAACGCAGCCTCCTGAACCACCTGTGTTATCACAAGGACATTACCTCATTCCTTGAGCCTCAAGGTAGGAAGCCCTGTATTGTTCCGGTCTCATTGCTCCATCCATGTGGAAAACTCATTTGGAGGGTCACGTCAGAGGCGCCTATGCTGGTGCGGTTCCTGATCTATGGTTAACCCCGAGCAAAAAATTCTTGCATGATCATGCTATGGAACTTTGCAAGATTCATGCAAGAAACCTGCGTTAAATCATGCACGTGCGTGCATTATTTTCGGACGTTTCCGTGCATGAATCTTACGAAAGAATCTTGCGTGAATCATGCATGGTTCTTACAAACGGTCGTGCGTAATCATGCATGATCTTGTGTGAATCATGCTTGGCTCTTACAAACGGTCGTGAGTGACCTTGCAGGAATGATTCTTACCAAAAATTCGTGCATGTACGTGCATGAAACTTTAATGACCTTGCCAGTTTGATTCAATTTCATTATCATAAAATCATTGCTACCATTTTAATTCCATCACACATCACACTACCTATTGTTCTTATCCGTCACTCCTCTTCTATATCCCCCTCATCTGCCATTGAACGCACATCATATTCATCATCATCTTCTTCTTGCTCTTCGATTTCATCACCTTTTTCTTCTTCAACTCCATGGGGCAGTAGTTCTGCCGCGGTGCCTTCCTTGTGACCCCCAGACTGATGCTATTTTCTATTTGTATCTCTACATATTTGATTGCATTCTCTCTTGAGAATCTTCATGTCAAAACTGTCGGCACCGAACCTTTTCTTTACACAATCTGCATGAAATTGATTAATGTTTCATATTGCAGAAAACATATATTTCTGGAAGGAGCATTAAAGAGGATGTAATTGAAACTAATGTATGCCGTTTGCAAATCCATGCGGAGCACACCAATTACTTTCAAGAATTAGAATTCCAAATACATGCAATTTGAAAACTTGCAAATCCATCAGTGCATGATATCTTTTCGCACATCATGTATGTGATGTAGCTGTACTTTGATAAACATACCAATTAGTTTTCTCATATGCAAAGCCGGCCTTAGCTCTTCTTTGACGTCATCACAAGTGACTTACTCAGCTCCTCTTTAGTCTGCATTCATAGAAGTGAAGTCGACTTGTTCTTCATTTTGACCATCCTATAAAATAGGAAATGATCTGCGACATGGTATACACACTTAAGAAAAGTTACCTTTTGCAAATAAAATGTTTTTGATTACTTTTCATTCATGTTCAATTTGATCCAGCCTTTCTTCAATGGGCTAAATAATTCAAAACAATTTAACAGCAAAAACGTTATGAAAAGTCACCCACACTTTGGCCTGAGGAAGACTGGCTTTGTTGGTCAGGCCTCTTCTCAATGCGCTAAATGATCGAGAACAAATTCAGAACTGCATGAAACACAATGAAATTTCACCCACACTTTGGCCTGAGGAAGACTGGCTCTGTTGGTCACACCTCTTTATTTAGAATCCCTTTTACAACCTTTTGAGTAGCCTTGGCGGTTCGAGTGGATGCAGTAGTAACCTGTTCACCACGTGTTTCGTTTTGCAGGGTACGCTTATATATACCCAGTGAAAAAATCTTGAGTACAATCTTGAGCATGATCTTGGCCCAAGATCTAGATGGCCAAGGTTATGGCGGCCAATTTTTTGGCATCTTGACCCAAGATCTTAGCCACAATCTTGCCTCATCTTGGCCATGATCTTGCCTCCTTGCCCCCTAGATCTTGGCCATGATCTTGCCTCCTTGCTCCCAGATCTTGGCCATGATCTTGCCTCCTTGCCCCTAGATCTTGGCCATGATCTTGCCTCCTTGCCCCCAGATCATGGCCATGATCTTGCCTCCTTGCCCCTAGATCTTGGCCATGATTCTGCCTCCTTGCCCCCAAATCTTGGCCATGATCTTGCCTCCTTGCCCCTAGATCTTGGCCATGATCTTGCCTCCTTGCCCCTAGATCTTGGCCATGATCTTGCCTCCTTGCCCACAGATCTTGGCCATTATCTTGCTTCCTTGCCCCCTAGATCTTGGGCATGATCTAACATCCAACCCACAAACTGATCCTGCATCCTTGATTGACACAAGAAATTTGTAAATTTTAAGTATAATATACATTTTAACATTTTACAAAGAGATAATTATATATTTAAAAAACAAAGTACATAATAAATTAACTGCTCCTTCTTTGCTTTAGATTTGCCTTGGTCTCGGCATTTCTGACTGAATGCAATACATACATTGTGTGCTAACACATACACGTGTACTAACCTTAAACGGATCAATCCCCCTCAATGAGAACACATCATGCATCGCCAGTTGAGCCCCATCAGAGAGGTGGGCATCTATAAGAATGCAATACATACATTATCAGAGAGTGTGTGCTAACACATACACGTGTACTAACCTTAAACAGATCAATCCTCCTCAATGGGAACACATCAAGCATCGCCAGTTGATCCCCATCGGAGAGGTGGGCATCTATAAGAATGCAATACATACATTATCAGAGAGTGTGTGCTAACACATACACGTGTACTAACCTTAAATGGATCAATCCCCCTCAATAAGAACACGTCATGCATCGCCAGTTGAGCCCCATCGGAGAGGTGGACATCTATAAGAAAGCAATACATACATTATCGGAGAGTGTGTGCTAATACATACACATGTACTGACATTAAACAGATCAATCCTCCTCAATGGGAATACATCAAGCATCGCCAGTTGAGCCCTATCGGAGAGGTGGGCATCTATAAGAATGCAACGCATACATCATCTGAGGGTGTGTGCTAACACAACAGAACAAATCATCAATGGGAACACATCATGCATCACCAATCAATCCCCATCGGAGAGGTGGGCATCTATAAGAATGCCATACATTTGGGTGTGTGTGCTAACACATACGTGTGTACTGACACACACGTATACACGTGTGCAGCTCTCTTGCATCTGCGACAAAAAAAGGCAGCTCCAATATCACCATCAACGGAAAATAGGCGGGAGGCTAGTCGGGCGTAGAAGCCCGACTAGGGGGAGGGGTACGGACTTCTTTATTAGTACAGTACAGAGTTGACTGTATCGCACATGGAGATCACTACCTATACCTAACGTACCCTATCGGAAACAAAGTATTAACAGCTGACTTGTTACAGCGGACTTCGACTTGATAAAAATGCAGCTAAACTTATAAAATGACGTAAACGAGATATACGGTAAGCTGCAGGAAAAAATAAAGCATGACTGTCACTCGCTTAGATTTTCACTCAATAGAGGCGGTTGGTGCTAAAAGTGCCTTTCACTCGATTCTATTGGTAAACCTTCAGTTAAAAATCAAACATTAGAAAACAGATCAAGCTTAATAAATAGATATATTTATACAGGTATACGAAAACTATCATGGTCAAATACTGTAGTAGCCTTCCCAGTTACTTCTATCCTTCAACAATGTGTACACGTACCTGTGAAGCACTCTGAAACTGATTTTATTATATTGCAGCCCAATCCTTTTGAACATCATTAATGTGTATTCATCATTTTCATGTACTGTAAATTGTGCAACTCTCTTTATGAAGCATTTTGTATCTTGTGTATCATGTGTATGTATGTATTACTGTATTACACTGCATGGATGCCATCTAATACTGATTCCAATATGAACTATTCAGTAATTAATCTGCATGCATAGCCTACAAATTGATATTAATCAAAACCTGGACGACTGGTCTGGTGATGAATTATTTGTTATTATCAATTGAAAAGTATTATTCTTCCAAAATCAGCAAGGAGCCCAGTGGAAGCAAGAACCGTTATGGGGCTATAAGAGGCATGATCAGAGATGTTACCTCTGGCATGATCGCGTGGCCAAGATGTAGGGGGCTAGAAGGCAAGATCATGGCTAAGATCTAGGGGGATATGAGGCAAGATCATGGCCAAGAACTAGGGGGATATGAGGCAAGATCATGGCCAAGATCTAGGGGATTAAAGGCAAGATTATGGCCAAGATCTACGGGGATATGAGGCAAGATCATGGCCAAGATCTACGAGGATATGAGGCAAGATTATGGCCAAGATCTAGAGGGATATGAGGCAAGATCAAGGCCAAGATCTAGGGGGATATGAGGCAAGATGATGACCAAGATCTAGGGGACAGATGGTGGCCAAGATCATACGCATAAGAAGGCAAGATCGTTCTAATATTCTTGCATGGAATCTTGAACAAGATTCCATACAAGAATCTTAACCGTGATCTTGGGTGTCTACTTTGATTTTGTTAAGAATGTCTTGTATTTTGACACAATGGCTCAAATCGCTATAGCTGTGGGGTTTCTTTTGACCAATAACGTGAAGAAGTTTATGAGCAAGATCTTAGCCATCCTGGCTAAGAATCTTGATTCTTGGCCAGGATCCACTTTATCTTGGTCACGATTGCCAAGATCATGGCCAAGGTCGATAAGATTTTTTCGCTGGGTATAGCCTTCCCGTACCGCTGCACTCTCTTCGCCAAGCGAGCAGATTCAGGACTCTCCCAATAACGTTGCCTTTTAGCTGGCTGTGACTTTTCTGGGTCCTTCTTGATACCGCTCGCGTTCAGCGGATCGTTTCGCTATTATGGGTCTGCTTGATACTAACCGCCATTTTTACTTTAAGATACACGACCAGTTTTCTACGTTTATGAAGCATGGATGAACTTTTTTCGCTCGCGTATAATCGGCGATATTTAGAGAGATTCAGAAATTTTTGGCAATCTGATCTGAAGCAGACCGCGTATATAATGACCGAATCACCGCGATTATTCATACAATGCTTGCGAAGCATCTGTGAATGGTTTTCGCTCCCGTATCATCGGCGCTGTTGATATTCGATCTGAAGCAGCCCGCGTAAAATAATAATGGAATCACCCGTGATGCATAGTTATGGTATTAGATGGCAGAACGGGGCAGAGAATGGAGAATTGTTTTTGCGCGTACCATCTTCTATATTAATAAGCGTTACGTTTGATCATGAGGAGGGAGGGGGGGGGGGGGGGGGGGGGGGGATTAACTCCGATTAAGGCTGTACATGTATAGCCAGGTCATCATCGAGCTCTATCAAAATGGTGTTCAGATTGTGTTTATTGTGTTTAATAGTACGGATATGAATAATAAAAACCAAGATCACAAAAAAAAAAAAGTATCCTTCTCGAAAACATATGATTTCGTTCCGCCATTGCTCACGTGACGATTGATGCTCACGTGCAAAATGGAAGGCCACGATCGACTGGAACGCTTTTGTTCGTCTTGCAAAGTTCAAATCGAGGTATGAAAGACATCTGAAAACTTTGAGCCATCAAGCATATGCTCAGTGCATTTTCTTCGATGAATAAATAGAAGCCTAGGTACTAAAGGCCTAACACGTGGCAGCGCGACGATCGATACGGCACTGTGGATGTTGTCAGTATAAAACAAAAAGAATCTGTTGATGGTAAGTACTTGCTAATGTATGATGTATAAGCGTGACATGATTAGAAAATAGTGAACAAGTAAAACGAATCGAAAGGCGGCCAAATCACCTTGAAGCATTAGCAGTACATCGAGACGTGCCTGTTCTATCATTTGGAAGGACGAGAAGGTGATGTCTTACGGATGTATGCTATTACGCGTGGTATTTATGCTTTGATGCTTTACAGTCCAAACAGGTGATACAAGGCAACTGCTACATGCAGCAACTTCTTGTAAGCCTTTCTGAGTTGCTTCAAAGTTGCTGGCAATGGCGCATCTTATATGGCGCATCTTGTGTGGCGCATAGCTCACGCCCGATGGTATGTTTGTGTATAGCAGCCACATGCATCAAAATGTTTTTACACCCGGTGACATACCCAACTGAAAATCGTCTTGCATATTCCGCTTACTTGCTGTCCTGAAGTGCAAAGTTTGCCTGGGCATAGTTCTCCAGCATTGGTAAGTGTGTCTTGCCAGAGATATTGCTGACAATTGAATATGTATTTCACTACAGCACACTACAAGATCTGGTATTCTGTTTTATGTCACTCTGTCAGACCTAGGTACGTTTTTCTGATGGTTATCTCTACATTTCATTATACATATGTTATTTAGATGCAAGTGTGAGGAGCTGCTTTCAAAGTGAGGAGGGATGCTGCTGCATTGTGCAATAGCTGGAACCACTCATAGTTGGCACAGCAACACTCACAAGCATACTTCCAGTCCTTCCTTCTGTCAGCATCTCTTGTTCAAACTCTGTTGTCCATCAGTGCGGCACAACATACATATTTGAAGAGAAGGCAGTTGCAGCCAGTCTGGAGTGGCACGGAGTAACTCAAAACACTTTGTTTTTGCTGCATGATTGGTCTAATACATTGTATTGTTACAATCTGTTTTGTAATTGTGTGTGTTTACTTGTGTCCTATTTCATTTTTTTAAAAGATAAAAATAAATAAATAAAAAGAAATTTTTTCATAATATATACGACGATCGCTAAATAAGAATACCACAGACGAATATCCCTTCTACGGTTCCGATTCACCTGTTGAGTGTAATGATTCTATGGTGTGGAATCCGTGCCAAAAATCACTGGTTTTCGCGGGCCACCTGCTTTTCAACTGTCACCTACTTTTTCGCGGCCACATGGTTTTCGAGTGCTAGATATTCCACACGTCAATGCGTAATCCGTGCCAAAAATCAGATGTTTACGCGGGTCACCTACTTTTCAAAGGTCACATAGTTTTCGCAGGCCACATACACCACCAGTTTTCTAATTGTGAATCAGACGGATACAATATCTGTCACGTTTCCGCGTTAATGGAGATGAATCATATCCTTTCGGCAGCTTTCTGTCTCACCTATTTTATTATCGCGGGTGAATCATTACACTCAACAGGTGAATCGGAACCGTAGAAGGGGATGATTCGTCTGTGGTATTCTTATTTAGCGATCGTCGTATATATTATGAAAAAATTTCTTTTTATTTATTTATTTTTAATCTTTTAAAAAAATGAAATAGGACACAAGTAAACACACACAATTACAAAACAATACAATGTATTAGACCAATCATGCAGCAAAAACAAAGTGTTTTGAGTTACTCCGTGCCACTCCAGACTGGCTGCAACTGCCTTCTCTTCAAATATGTATGTTGTGCCGCACTGATGGACGACAGAGTTTGAACACGAGATGCTGACAGAAGGAAGGACTGGAAGTATGCTTGTGAGTGGTGCTGTGCCAACTATGAGTGGTTCCAGCTATTGCACAATGCAGCAGCATCCCTCCTCACTTTGAAAGCAGCTCCTCACACTTGCATCTAAATAACATATGTATAATGAAATGTAGAGATAACCATCAGAAAAACGTACCTAGGTCTGACAGAGTGACATAAAAGATCTTGTAGTGTGCTGTAGTGAAATACATATTCAATTGTCAGCAATATCTCTGGCAAGACACACTTACCAATGCTGGAGAACTATGCCCAGGCAAACTTTGCACTTCAGGACAGCAAGTAAGCGGAATATGCAAGACGATTTTCAGTTGGGTATGTCACCGGGTGTAAAAACATTTTGATGCATGTGGCTGCTATACACAAACATACCATCGGGCGTGAGCTATGCGCCACACAAGATGCGCCATTGCCAGCAACTTTGAAAGGCTTACAAGAAGTTGCTGCATGTAGCAGTTGCCTTGTATCACCTGGTTGGACTGTAAAGCATCAAAGCATAAATACCACGCGTAATAGCATACATCCGTAAAACATCACCTTCTCGTCCTTCCAAATGATAGAACAGGCACGTCTCGATGTACTGCTAATGCTCAAGGTGATTTGGCATCGCCTTTCGATTCGTTTTACTTGTTCACTATTTTCTAATCATGTCACGCTTATACATCATACATTAGCAAGTACTTACCATCAACAGATTCTTTTTGTTTTATACTGACAACATCCACAGTGCCGTATCGATCGTCGCGCTGCCACGTGTTAGACCTTTAGTACCTAGGCTTCTATTTATTCATCGAAGAAAATGCACTGAGCATATGCTTGATGGCTCAAAGTTTTCAGATGTCTTTCATACCTCGATTTGAACTTTGCAAGACGAACAAAAGCGTTCCAGATCCAGTCTTCCATTTTGCACGTGAGCATCAATCGTCACGTGAGCAATGGCGGAACGAAATCAAAACGACATATGTTTTCGAGAAGGATACTTTTTTTTGTGATCGTGGTTTTATTATGACTAAAATCCAATTGTAAACACAATTCACATATTGTTTGACATACACAACACATTGTAGCAATACAAGTTATTGGACCAATCATGCGACAAAAATAGAGTGTTTTGAGTGACTCTGTGCCGTCCCAGAGTGGTTTCCACTGCCTTCTCTTTAAGTACACATGTTGTGCTGCACTGATGGACGACGGAGATCCATCACAATCTGAACACCATTTTGATAGAGCTCGATGATGTCCTGGCTATACATGTACAGCCTTAATCGGAGTTAATTCCCCCTCCCTCCTCATGATCAAACGTAACGCTCATTAATATAGAAGATGGTACGCGCAAAAACAATTCTCCATTCTCTGCCCCGTTCTGCCATCTAATACCATAACTATGCATCACGGGTGATTCCATTATTATTTTACGCGGGCTGCTTCAGATCGAATATCAACAGCGCCGATGATACGGGAGCGAAAACCATTCACAGATGCTTCGCAAGCATTGTATGAATAATCGCGGTGATTCGGTCATTATATACGCGGTCTGCTTCAGATCAGATTGCCAAAAATTTCTGAATCTCTCTAAATATCACCGATTATACGCAAGCGAAAAAATTTCATCCATGCTTCATAAACGTAGAAAACTGGTCGTGTAGTTTTGGAAGGCCACACATTGATTTATTTATCTTTCTCCGTTTAATTGGATGTTTGACGTATAATTAGACGAATTGTAAACAAATGCTGTCGAATAAACAATTAAGAGTGGGCCAGGATTCAGCAGCAAAGATGGGAGTATAGGAGAGTATCCGGGGTCTAGTGCGGGGCCTGGTGTGGTGCAGCATCATGTGTTCAAAATCATCACTCTCACTCGCTTACTAATGAAGTCAAAAGCTATAATCCCAGGGGCGGATCCAGGATTTTGGGAAAGGGGGGGTCTAAATACATTCACAATTGGGGGAGGGTACGTGACAGCAAGGGGGTCTGGGGGAGCGCTGATAGCTCCCCCAGTGGGGTCCGCTTTTTTGCTTTTGCGTTTATTTTATTTTAGCATGAAATTCACAGTGAAATCCAATACATATACATCACGCGTTATCCGGATTACTAGAGCCTGCATGGATAGCGACGAGAAAACTGTTCATACTTCACAATGCTATGATTCCTACTGCTCAGTAATTAAATTCGTGACGCAAAGCTATTGTGAATTTGGCGTGCACGTGACCATGCATGCACCAGCTACATGTCGGTCTAAAAACGACACATGTAGTTTTACTATAATATTAGTATTGTTAGTTTATTTAGCTCTATAGCTATCTGTTTTCTGAGGAAAGGAATCTGAGATCCATCCCATTCACGTCTTTTGATCGCTTACCTCAATTCCTGCTGACACGCACGATTCGATCGATCGCGCGATAAAATAATTCGTTAATATACATGTAGGAGGATTTAATTAGATCGATAAGGAGGATTTAATTAGATCGATATAGACCCCACTTGGCTAGAACGATGTGCAATCTTGCAAATCCAAGGACGGTAACATGCAGAATTACAGTATGCATTACGTCATTCTTCATATAGGAAAGGGGGTATCCGGACCCCCTGGACCCCCCCCCCCCCCCCCCCCCCCCCCCCCAAATCCGCCCCTGAATCCTGACTCTGGTATGCACTTTGAAATACTTATTTTCTACTCTACTTATAAAACGACGCATCATCCGCGTAGTGTAGATTATAGCCAGCTGTGTTTTTCACACCACTAGCTGAGCGGCTTAATGCCGGCGTGCACCATGCGATCCAAAGGAGCTTTTTGGAAAGGGAGAACTTAGCAGGATGACATTTCTTTGGTATGGGTGACTCTACGCACGTTAATTGGCAGACACAAAAAAATAAGCTTGAAAATATCAAGCGAATGGGGTCCTTTAATTTATTCTTGTAGAGTGTATACACTATATTAATAATCGGGACAGTTTCGGAGAAAATGACGAATTGGTTATACTGTATGAAAGTTATAAAAATGCATCACATTCGAATCGCTATAACATCCGAACGGTTAACTTCTTATTTTTAACAATTCATATAACACTGGTGCTGTATGCAATAATTATTTTGATGCCTTACAATAGCGTGTCGATGCATGCTGATGTGACGAGGTCCAATACTCCGGTTCAAAACCTACACACCTTCAGGTAGAAACGTTCAAATCCGGCGCTTCAAATTCAGTGTGTTAAGTAGATATTTATTTCCTCCGTTCTTATTTATCGATTCACGGTTGCATAGATACATCTGTGCAAAGTAATATACATTTCCCGCTCGCAATTTAAATGTGTAACACAGGTTGAGTCAGCAGCCAAAGAGTCTGTTCATTTACAAATGCATGCACTTATATAGGTATACAGAATGGATGCACAGCATGTGATATATGCAGGTCAGGTGCATGAGACATGCCACTAGACAGACAGACGCTACATGTCACAAGTCAGCTGATTCAGGTATATGGCAGGTGCTACAAATGCAACCTGCATTCCATTCTCCTAATCAAAAATAAGTTTTGTTCCCCTATTCTCCACCCATGCTTTGCCTTCAATGAAACTAGCCTGTATGATGATTATTGTGTAGAAAAAACATGCGTACAGCAATTATCATTCCACAGAAGCACACGATAAAGCTCAACACAAGTTAGCAAGTGTCTTGAAGGATACTGAGTAGGACAGCAATTCTCGAAAAATTAGCACACAGCTAGCTAATGGGACACACTTCAGTACATTTAGTATAATTTCAGTACATTTAGTATCACTGCATAGCATTGTGCTTTTGCTGTTCACCTGCCAAGGCCTGCTGTCACACTCACTTCAGTTAAAGTAAGTGGGTTAAGCATATAGATGTAATGGTAATGACAAAGGCATGCAGCTGGCTTGCCTAGCTACAGGGACCATGCAGAACATCAGTTGGTAGTGTACACCATTAATCACCACTCCCTGCTTCAACTTGTATTGGGCACCTAAACAGGCTCGTCTGCAAGACTCTATATAGAAAGATGTCACAAAGCCTGTTGTAGCATATCAGCGTGAAACTCAGAAAGGTCAAGGTAGAGATAGAGCTCAGGTGCTGGAACAACCTGGAGCCATGAAGAAGCATGGGGGAGATGAGGCAGGCAGAATTCGTACTTAGTCAGGCAGAGCTAAAGATTGGAAGGGGAGCCTGTATTGATGATTTTCAAGTCTGCTGGTCAGAACTGTTTGGTGGCCTGTGACTGCAAAGCTGCTTCCACTGAACCGCTCAGCAAGTGGAACAAGGGAGTTGTAATGTTGTATAGAGCATACAAAGTGTTGGAATTACTTCCAGATGCTGTGAGGGAAGCAATATATGCTGCTGAAGAGTAGTGGGATAGGCAACGAAACCCATGCAAGGCCACCAGTATACTTAAGCTAAGCTGGGCCTGTTGCCAAGCATGGTCTACAGAGGTGCACTCTGTGAAGCAATGCATGGCGAACATCATCACCATAAAATCTCAAAGCTTCAGCCACTAACAAAGATCTCACAAGTGTACCAATTTGCAAAAATCATCACACTGACACAGCAATAGCGGGCAACGTGAGGGTCATAATAATAATAATATATATATGGGTCAGTTTCCGAGAAAATGAAAAGTGGCTATATATGGGACAGTTTCCGCGAATATTGCCCCACGGTTAAAATGTTATAAAAATGCATCGCATTTGAATCGCTATAACTTCCCAACGGATAACGCTATCGACTTCCTATTTTCAACACTTCATACTACACCATTTCACTATGAATTGTTGAAACTAGGAAGTCGATAGCGTTATCCGTTGGGAAGTTATAGCGATTTAAACGCGATGCATTTTTATAACATTTTAACCGTGGGGCAATTTTCGCGGAAACTGTCCCATATATAAAAGTTATAAAAATGCTTCACGTTTGAATCGCTAAAACTTTTAAGCAATCAATTTCCTATTTCGAACACGTCTTGCCACA
Organism: Ephydatia muelleri; assembly: GCA_013339895.1. Classification (NCBI taxonomy): domain Eukaryota; kingdom Metazoa; phylum Porifera; class Demospongiae; order Spongillida; family Spongillidae; genus Ephydatia; species Ephydatia muelleri. Next base: position 6,163,872 of record JABACO010000005.1, read on the forward strand.
CCACTTCTCTCTACGAAATTCGATTTTGGTGTCTTAATCTTGCTCCTTGCCGACGTTACAAGGCACAGTACCCCGAGGGGTTCAAAATCCAGGTAGCTCCCTGCAGGAATGTCCAAATCGCTTCAAAATCGATATGCACGTAAAGGAGTCCTGTCACTATTGATTTCTGCAGATCGTTGATTTTTACCTTATCCGTTATGGAGATACAGCAATGCAAAGTAAAGTCCACGTTTCCCGCTCGAATCGCGCCTTTCTCAGTCCCACTCGGGAGAATGGAAGCGGTTCAAGGACTGAGAAAGGCGCGATTCGAGCGGGAAACGTGGACTTACTTTGCATTGCTGTATCTCCATAACGGAAGAGGTATAAATCAACGATCTGCAGAAATCAATAGTGACAGGACTCCTTTACGTGCATATCGATTTTGAAGCGATTTGGACATTCCTGCAGGGAGCTACCTGGATTTTGAACCCCTCGGGGTACTGTGCCTTGTAACGTCGGCAAGGAGCAAGATGAAGACACCAAAATCGAATTTCGTAGAGAGAAGTGGTGTGGCAAGACGTGTTGGAAATAAAAAGTTGATAGCTTAAACCTTTACGGAGTTTTAGCGATTCAAACGTGAAGCATTTTTATACCTTTTTATATATATAGCCACTTTTCATTTTCTCGGAAACTGACCCATATCATTAAAAATAACTTGATTACCATAAATAAACATTAAAATTCAAGGACCATGCAAGCAATTCATGGACCAGTAATGCCTGAGTATTTTGTACAACCAACTAACAGCAATATAGAATATATTTCAACGGTGTCTATTTTGGTTTGGGTACGCTTACAGACTGGCTGATGGATAGCAGATATGCATGGCGAGAGAAACTGCCTCTTCCACTAGTTGCCATAGGTTTCTAAGGTTTTGGGAACACATGTCCACCCCCAGTCCTGGCCCTTCTGTCAGTGGCTGCACGCTTCCTAATTTCAGCTGTGTGGGCTGCAGAGCCCACAGATACTAGCCACATTCAGGGTGGCAGGGGTGACTATGACATCAAAGGCTGCTGGCATACCTATGTGTCCCAACTCGGAACAAGGTCTGCAGGGCGAGAGTTGATATGGTCTCTGGATAAACCAGACCCCATTTTATCTCTCACTGAAAGATGGGCACGACAACAAAGATGTCGCGCATATGGTGTGCCATGCAACCACATCCCCACTACGTCTGTAAGAGGCTGCATGATGACCTAGTGGGTCAAGAATGATTTCTGAGCACTCAAATCCTGTTTTTGTTTTGGCTTTACATATGCAGTATTATTTTAATCAGTGATTGTGCACCTTAATAAAGAACTTACAACACTAAAACATAAACAATGCACAAACAAAAACAAACAACTGGCATTGCCTCGTTGGATGCCAACTGACAGATTCTGAAGCAGATACGAGTGTGAAGGACTTTGGTAATGAGAACAGATCCTTTGCACTTCAATACATGAATAAAGGTGATACATTGTTTTCTATTCATTGGAAGCTCTCTATACCATCGACGTGAAGTCTGGAAGGCTACATTGTGTACCGGGCCTTTGGACTGTTTCCCACAATTGTTTGCATTGATTTGCATAAATATACATGTATAAGGACACACATTTGTGCAAGGGGGGCTCCTGGTTTTGTGAAGTATAAAAGGTGCTAGCTTTGAGCTTAGCTACTGCGCTAGCCGACGAGCGTACTCTTACTGCAGATCGTAACGAGAATGAATTTGCTTCACCTGTATGACACCTGTCTTAAACGATGGCCCTGACCATAGTTGTCCTTGTTCTGAGGCTATCACAGTTTTGAGAGATGCATTTATTAGCCTTTATACAGTGATCGTTGAACCGGTCCGGGCCAATATTACAATACTTGATTCTCCGTTCATTTCTTTGGTTTAATGCATGAGGACCCATCATTGACGACTGACCGATACAATTATTTAGAATCATAACTGCGCATGATAGAAATACTCTGAAGAGCAGCAGCTCTTCGCCGAGCCTCCTTCGAACAGTATCAGTTGACGGAGTCCTGGGTCGAGAAGCAAACCTTTTCAAACACCTTGCTCGGAAACTTGCTCATAAGTGAGAAAAATAAAACAGTGAAGTATTGGGATGGATCAGAGGACAACTTTCATTTGCAATTGTAATAGCGACAAACCTTTGTCTGAGGGGCTCTCGCACCAAATGGAGGGGTGCAATAGGAATGGACGATGGAGCAGGGTTGCCCAGTGTCTCATCCTGAACTTCAGCCCTAAATCATTATTGTTGTATGTTCATTATTTATTTATTTATTCATTTTTCTAAGTGTACTATAATTTTTATTCATGCAGTGTATGTATTATCTTGTGCTAGGTAATCTGCAGTGTACAGTACATGACATGAAAACTGAATCAGAACTGTTCGGTATAACTATGATAATTATATTGATTATGTATACTCTACATGCAATTTAAGTGAAATTAAAGGACTCCATTTGCTCGATACTTTCAAGCGCATTCACCTGTGTCTACCCCTAACAAATTAAAAGCCATGCAGTGATACCAGAGAAATTTCATCCTGTTAAGTTTTTTCCTTTCAAAACACTCGCATGGTGCATGCCGCGGAATGAAGCGCCCTCAGCTGAGATAGGGTGTGAAAAACACAGCTGGCTAGCTACAATGCTGCGTCGATGTTTAAGTAGAGAAGGCATATCAAAACCTTTGACTTGATTGTAGTATTGCAATTGTTGCGGAGTGAGTAGTGAATACTATACATGCATGCTGGTATACCACACCAGGCCGCATCAGATCCCGAATGGTTTATTGTTAATAGGACTGCATTTGTCTAATTATACGTCAAAGATCCAATTAAGCGGAGAAAGAGAAATAAATCAATATGTGGCCTTCGAAAACTGTGTGGCCTGCGAAAACTATGTGACCTTCGAAAAGTAGGTGACCTTTGAAAAGTAGGTGAATATCTGATTTTTGGCACGGATTACGTAGTCTCGTCCCCAGACCCAGATTCCCAACAGCTGCGGGTGGATTACATCACCGCTACGTGGAAAGTTTCCACTTTCCACGTAGCGGTGATGTAATCCACCCGCAGCTGTTGGGAATCTGGGTCTGGGGACGAGACTACGGATTACGCATTGACGTGTGGAATATCTAGCACTCGAAAACCATGTGGCCGCGAAAAAGTAGGTGACAGTCGAAAAGCAGGTGGCCCGCGAAAACCAGTGATTTTTGGCACGGATTCCACACCATATGATTCACCCGCGATAATAAAATAGGTGAGACAGAAAGCTGCCGAAAGGATATGATTCATCTCCATTAACGCGGAAACGTGACAGATATTGTATCCGTCTGATTCACAATTAGAAAACTGGTGGTGTATCTAAAATGTTATCTAATTATGCGTCTTACATATTTTTACCGTATAGTCGATTGTTTACCACAATATAACATTGGCTATTTTATACGACAGCGGCTCTTCCAGCCTATTCTGAAGCTATTGGTGCAATTTTCATTGTTTAAAAGTGTTCCTATCCCGAGTTATGCCTTGCCAAGAAGGAGACCATGTTCCGGGACTGGGTACGAGGAAGGGCAGTACCCTTTTGTTCACTACAACCGCGCGGTTCTGTGACATAGAACAAAGACGAAACTGGTCATTTTTGACTTCTAGTTCGATTGCTATAACAAACTAAACGATCCGATCGTCGGGAGTCTTGTTAGAGACCGGTCGCGTAATTTTAATGAGATTCATAGTCGGGGTCAAATCCTATATGGAGGTTTCTTGCCGATAGCAGGTCCATAAAAAGAGATAGCTCCATCTGCTACTACAAAGATAATTATTATGGAAGAATTTTGGCATTCAGTTTGTAAAGATGTGAGTGCAGTTTTAAGACCATTCTCAGCGAACACTACACAGTCATTGCTGTGACAGCAGGTCCTGCTTGCAGGGATATCCTTCAGATGTACAAGGATGAGGATATTTTAGGTATGTATAACCTATTTCATGAAGTAACAGAACAATCCTATGAGATTCTGATTCCTATATGTAACATTATTACACGAGCTGTGTTAGTTAATGCAAGAACTTTGTTATATTAAGACAACCAAACACTTATGAACATCATTGATTCATGTACATAGCAGAATAACCGTTTTTTTCATCATCACTGACATCACTAACTAAGGCCTAGCACAGTTTTATACCTGCAAAGAAATAGGGAGGAGGGTGTAAACAGCAAATGATGGAACGTACAATGGCTTGTTTGTTGGTTTTGGTTTGTCCAATCTTTCTGGTATTTGGCAGCCATGCTAGGCCTTACTTTATGATATAAGAAGCAGGGCATGTGTGCACATCAAACAATTATTGGTAAGTTACAATGCATGATCATACATGTGTTGTGGATTCCAACACAAGAATCATTTAATTTTATAACTTTAGATAGAAACTGAAAAAAGAGTAACATGCTTTGGTGTGATTCTATTCTAGATTACCATGCATGCATGATCATGCATGATGCATGCATGATCATGATACGTGCATGATAATCTTGCATTTATTCTATTCAAGAGTAACATGCATGATGCATGCATGAATCATGCATGGATTGTTGTGCCATTCAAGATGCGTCATGCATATCATGCAAGATCATGCATGAAACAGGCAAGATTTTTTCCCTTGGGACGGAGCATAACCTCTTAATTTGCTGTCATTGTTCGAGTCTAGTTGCTATGTCACACAAAGCTTCTCATAGCAAGAAGTGCAGAATCCATCCTTGTCTACTGTGCCCAGGTCTACTCCTGATACTGTTTCTGATGCTATCCCTAGTCTCTCTGATGTTTGTGAGCTCCGGTGTTCAACAATCCGATTTATCCCTACTAAAGCAAAGCCGGCTTTTGCTCGTGCCTTATCATCAGCACTTAGAGCTGTGGTCTCTGATAACTCAGTGGAGTCCTGGTCTTAACTTTTTCTGTTGCCTAAGTGTGTCCTTCCAAGTTCTAAACCTGGAGGTCGTCACAATAAGCCTGTCCCGGTTAGGGGATCTGTGGAAGCTGGCAGTGTCATGTGCTACTTTGTCTACTCATGTACATCAGAAGGAGGTTCCTGTTAGGAAGAATATGACTTCTGCGATTTCCCTGGCTCAGGATGGTTTATATGGTAAAGCTTGTCAGACTTTAACATCCTCTGGTGTCGCGCCTAACAATCCAACTACTTGGAATTTGTTGGTTAGCAAACATCCTTCCTGTACCTGCCCATTGGTTCCTGACACCCCACACACTGATTTCAAACTCCCATCCACTCTTAACTTAATGGCCATTCTAAGATCATTCCCTAAATTGACAGCAGCCGGGCCTTCAGGTCTTCGAATACAACATCTAATTGATGCAGCTGAGGTTCCCTTGCAGACACCGTCTTACACTCTCTTCGAGCTGTCATTGACCTTTTGGTTTCTGGTAGGGCACCGGCTGAAGTTGCTGTTTTCCTGGCAGGGGGTAACCTCACAGCTCTAAACAAGCCTGCCCCGGGAGATATCCGACCAATTGCTGTTGGAGAATCAATCCGCCGCCTAACTAGAAAGTGTCTTTGTGTGGCTTTGAAGGAAAAGGCTGCTTCCTTCTTTGAGCCATCTCAGTTTGGTGTTTCTTGCCCAAATGGTGCTGAGAAGGTTATTCATGGTTTGCGAGCTTGCATGGATAAGCATTGGTTCGATGATGATTTTGGAGTTTTGAAGATTGACATGAAGAATGCTTTTAATCTGGTATCTCACCAAGCCTTTCTTTCTGAATGTGCAAAGCACTTTCCTGAACTCTTCCCCTGGGTCAGTTGGTGTTATGGCCAACACCCTCTACTTTGGCACTCCCTGGGTTGCTTGACTTCGGAGTCAGGTGTCCAACAGGGGGACCCACTTGGCCCGCTCCTATTTGCACTCGTTTTGAATATCCTTGTCAAAGCCATCTCAACCACCTGCTCCAACCTCCTCAATCACGCCTGGTACATGGATGATGGGGTCCTTGCTGGCTCAAGGGCTACCTTATGCAGGGCTATCACACTCCTTCAATCAGAGGGCCCAGCACTGGGAATTCACATCAATATGTCTAAATGTGAAGTCTTCAGTTCTCACTCACTTGATTTGTTTCCACCTGGCATGATATCTTCTGACAAGCCAAATTTGGTGATTCTTGGAGCTCCCATAGGGAATAATGAATTCTATTCTTCTTTTGTTTCAAAGGGCCTCAAAAATGTCGCAGGTCTGTGGTCCCAGCTGGAAGAGGTTGGCCTGATTGATCCTCAGGTTGCCCTCATTTTGCTTCGCCTTTGTGGTGCATTTTGCAAGCTTGTTCACTTAACTCGTGCAACCCCCACCTCACTCATAAAGGATGCTCTTGCTGTCTTTGATGCAGGTGTCCGAAGGACGTTCTGTTTGTGCACAAGTGTGGATGCGTCCAATGATGCTTGGCAGCAGGCTCAATTGAGTTTGGGGAAAGGAGGTCTTGGTTTGCGATCTTTGTCTCTTCATTCACCAGCTGCTTTTATTGCTTCAGTCTGTCAGCGGGTTTTGGATCACATTCCACTTCACACTTGTCCCAGGCAATTGATATGTTCAACTGCTTGGTTGCCTCAAGTGATGTCATCAGTGTTGAAAATCTCCTTTCATCCTGTTCTGTCCATCAGAAGGCTCTTTCAGAGAAACTGGATGACCGCCAATTCAACCTACTGCTAAATTGCTCATCAGTTGCAGATAGGGCTCGCCTACTTTCAGTTTCGTCCCCCTTTGCTGCTTCTTGGCTTTCTGTCATTCCTTCTGAGGGTCTTGGGCTACACTTGACTGCTCCCATTCTCCAGGTTGCTTTAAAGTGGTGGCTTGGTTTAGATACCTCAGGGGGTTCCCAGTGTTCCTGTGCCCAGGAAGTGTACTTGACCATCTCAGCCATCATGCAGTCACATGTAAACGTGGAGGAGATGTGGTCACCAGGCACAACAGACTTCGTGACTGCATTGTGGAAGTGTGTCATCGTGCCCACATTGGAGTGCAGGTAGAGGTTGGCAACAACCTTACCCCCAGCCACAGCAAGACCCGCCCAGCTGATATACTTATTCCCAACTGGGTCATGGGCAGGACAGCAGCCTTGGATGTGTCTGTCACATCACCGCTTAATCCACAAACCTTATTGGAAGCGGGAGTGACAGCCACTGCTGCCGCACTCACCACTGAAGAACGAAAGCATGTTGAAAACGACCCTAAGTGTTCTGAGCTGGGTTGGGTTTGCATCCCTGTAGTGGCAGAAAGCTATGGAGCATGGGGAAGAGAAGCTACACTGCTCTTTTCGACAATTGCTTCGAGAATTGCCACCCTGAGTAACAAACCTAAATCTGTAACCCTCATTGACATTTATGGCCGCCTTAACTTACAACTGGTTAGGGCAAATGCTACATCAATCCTAGCCAGGTTAATGCCACCATCTTACTGATTTGTTGTATGTCTGTGTGTAGATGTTATTGTTATGTCTATTATATTGTACATCCATGCTATTACAAAATAATAATAATGATGCTCTTGAACAGTTTGACAAGGCAGTGAGAGAGTGTTTTTCAACTAGTCTTGCAGTTGATGTTTCTGATGGGGCGTGGCATCAGGCACAACTTGGACTTAGGCATGGAGGCCTTGGTCTTTGCTCTCTCTCACTTCATGCCTCTTATCTGAATCAGCCTCCCATGCTGCTGTCTGGTTATCAGTGGTTCCTTCTATCGAACTTGGTTTACACTTGGAACCCAATGCTGTCCGGTGGTGGCTGGGATTGGACACATCGGGGACTGCAATGTACCCTTTCTGCCCGGGTGTTAGTCTGGACCCTTTGGGTCATCATTGTGTCACTTGCCGACACGGAGGAGATGTAGTGTGGCGACACAACCTCCTGCTGAAGCCATAGCTAGTTTGTGCCGCACTGCCCATCTCAGTATAGCAGTGGAGAAAGGGGGTGGGGGTCATGACCATACTCGTCCAGCTGATGTATTGATTGCTGGGTGGGATAGAGGCAAACATGCAGCTTTGGATATCACCGTGGCTTCACCACTTTGCCCTGCCATCCTACCTGAAGCTAGTCATCACTCTGGAGCTGCAGCTAATGGTGCTGAGCTAAGAAAGCTTAATGCTAACAGCACCAAGTGCACGGAACTGGGCTGGACATGTATCCCCATGGCCGTTGAAACATTTGGTCATTGGGGTAGGGAGGCTCAGAGTGTTTTGTCTAGGTTGGCATCCCACCTGTCAATTAGCCTCTCCCGGCCCAGAGCTGCAGTGGTTGCCGACATTTATGGACGTCTCAACATCATCTTGGTGAGGTCGGTGTCCAGAGCCATCCTCTCCAGACTACCACAATCAGGCTGAATTTATTTAACTAATTGTAACTTTGTTTAGATAATTAACACATTTATTACTGGTATTTGGTTCGTATGTCATGTATACTTGACAATTGAAATTAAAAATAATAATATTAATAACTTTCATAGCCAGTGTGTCTCAGTGTGTCGGGATATGTATGTATGTATTATATATAATATATATTACAATAATTTCACACCTATTTTTATTTACATCCTGGCACACACAAGGTTGAGATTCAGCTGACCATAGATCTCGTGGAGTATGGTGGACTTTGGCCGGCATGTGGAGGTGGCAAGTCTGGAGGCTACAGAAGAGATGATGGCTGTGGCTTCCTTTCCCCAAGCCCCATAGGTTTCCACTACCATAGGGACACATACCCAACCTAGTTCAGAACATTTAGGGTCATTGGCTTGGTGCTTCCTAGCCTCGGTGGCCTGGGCTGCAGCGGTGGCCGACACTCCCGCTTCCAACAAAGTGACAGGATTAAGCGGTGAGGTGATACTCACATCTAATGCTGCAGTTCTGCCCAAGAACCAGTTGGGAAGTAAGATGTCAGCTGGACGGGTCTTGCTGTGGTCTCTGCTAAGATTATTGCCAACTTCTACCTTAACCCCTATGCACGCCCGACGACAGGTTTCTATCAGGATGTCCCTAATCCTATTATGGCGAGAGACCACATCTCCACCATACTTGCAGATAACTGCATGGTGGCCAAGGTGATCAAGTGTACTACCTGGGCACAGTGCACATTGGGAGCCCTCTGAGGTGTCAAGTCCAAGCCACCATTTGATGGCCACCTGGAAAACAGGGGGATCCAAGTGAAGCCCCAAGTTCTCAGAGGGCACAACTGAAAGCCAGGATGCAGCATGGGGGGAGGAAACTGACAGAAGGCGTGCCTTGTCGGCTACCGATGATGAATTCAGTAGCATGTTGAAAACACGATCATCCAACTTACCAGAAAGGTATTTCTGGGAGACTGATGAAGTGAGGAGAGACTCAACACTGACTGCATCTGCAGGTGAGACCAAGCTGTTGAATGTCTCTATTGCTTGAGACAGATGGTGAGATGACTGCAGACCGAAACCAGATGAGCATAAGGAGGAGATGAAAGCTGCCGATGAGTGGCGGGACAATGACCGAAACCCAAGGCCCCCTCTAATTGGACTAAGCTGAGCTTGTTGCCATGCTGTATCAGACAATAAACTTTAGGTTTTCTCCGACGTAGGTTGCGATCCCTGCCGCCGCTGTGTATTGCGTGGAGCGCGCGGAGTTGTGGCTAAACGTGCATTGCTGGGCGTACGCTTGGGCTACGTTGGCTAGAACGGGGTCCCAACTCCGGACAAAACCAGCCGAAAATCAAAACGACGAATTAAGAATACGTATATTTGCTGAATAGAGGAAGGGGAGCATAATAGAGTACCATTTGCAGCATGTCGGACGCTCCTTCCATCGATCGATATGTGTTGTGAGAATCGAGGGCTGCCTCCTGGTCAGTAGAAGCTAGCGCTGCCCGTGACGACGTTAACAGCGACATGATCGCGAGTACTAGTATTGTGCCCGAGAAGGAACGCCGCATATCTATCTGTACTGATATAGAGTTGATAACTCGACGTGTAACCCGTATAATTCCAATCTCTAAAGATGTCAGGCTGTAATTTTACTTGCCTAATAAGGGCAAATAACTTGGCATGAGACATTTCCGTTCACGACAGGTAATAAGAGCATACAGACTGATTATGTCTGTGCAAGCAGCGCCCATTACGTGCCACTAATCGCACAACTCTGTATGCGATTTTCTTCCTTCCCCACCCCTTCTCCAGTGGCAGCTAGACTTCAGCAACTTGGCAACGCCCGTAATATCTTACTAATCCTACGCGTATGTGATAATTAGTTATGCAACTTGCGTAGCAGACATTATAATAGGGCTGTTCCAAGGCCCAAACCCTTCCTGTGCACAGCTAGAAGGTCTATGGGTGTTGTGTGAGAATCGAAGGTACAATGTAAGTAGTATAGTAGATTGCTGCATGTATCCAGAGATTATCTCAGATTTTGAGCAAATTGCATTACATATTTTAAAGTCGCTAACAACGTAAACAGGATGACATGTATTAGAATACTAGTCTGTACGTGAGCATATGCATATGTAAGTCATTAGCTGAAGAAAACACATACACCGATAAGCAGCTCTTCTTGTGAGGAATATATCAATAATCAAGCATTCAGTACACAGAAAAGGATCATGGAGCGTAATATATTTTACAAAGACAGCAACACCACCATGCCCATCTTTTCGGTAGACAGTATATGACGCATCAGAAAGAAGTATACCATCAGAGACGTAAGAACGTAGCTGTGGAATATTGATATGTAGAGCTGTGTGTGCTTGTAATTAGATTAGAGCACGTGTATGCATTGTACTGTATTGTACGCCGCTACTTTGAGGATTGAATCTTCTTACACCTGGGTAGTCCAAGGATTCCAGAGTGGCGACGAGGGTGGGATAAAATGGTGAGCCGCTCATTTCAATGGCTGGATACCTGGGAAAGATAGGTGAATTTGACAGCACGTCCGAAACATGGCCTATAGTTATGTAGAGCGGTTGGGACATTTTAAAAGTGCCAACAAGGTGGAGAATGACCAACGGAGAGATGCTTTACTAGCATGTGTGGGCAAGGAAACGTTCGGCTTGTTAAGAGCTCTGGTCGCACCGACAAAAACTAAAGGACAAGACTTTTGACGAACTGGTCGAAACGATAAGGGTCCACTTAGCAACAAATTGCTGAAAGGTTTCGTTTCTATAAGAGGGATCAAAAGGAAATGGAGGGCATTAAGGCTTACGCCGCCAGCCTGCAAAAGTTAGCTGAATACTGTGACTTCGGGGACACGCTCTCGGACGCCTTAAGAGATAGGCTGGTGTGTGGCATGCAGAATGGAGCAGTGCAGATACGACTCTTAGGCAAGGCAGACCTGACGCTTGCTAAGGCTCTAGAAGTTGCAGAACTGGAAGAGATGGCGACAAGGGATGAGGCACAGCTGCACGAAGGTCAGCCAAAGGAGATGAGGGGGAAATTAAGATGCCAATAAGCATGCCAATAGAGATGCCCCTGGGACATCTACTGAACCATGCTATCGCTGCGGAAGAGATCATTTGCCAAACCAATGCAAGTTTCGGTGGGAGCGTTGTAGGTTTTGCAAGTTACAAGGTCATGCTGAGAGGGTGTGCAGAAAGAAGATGAAGGCAGAGAGCACAAGGAAGACATCAGGAAACAAAGAACTGAAATGAGACAGTGGGTCTGACATCGAAGACAACATAGAGGGTGAAACACTTTATGGAATGGAAGTCTCACCCCCCAGTTCACTCAAAAAGTGGAAGGTGCACAAACCAATGTATGTGGAGGGGGACATCCCATCAAAATGGAACTGGACATGGGGGCAGCAGTGTCCATCATGCCCTCCCTATATGATGTACAAAGAGGAAATGGCACACATCCAACTGCGGAAATCTACGGTTAATTTGAAAACATACACAGGACAGCGGGTTAACCCCCCGTGGTGAGATCACAGTGCAAGTACGTAAAAATAGAACAGTGGGGTGGATGGTCTGGGACCCCTTTTGATGGTCGAAACTGGTTAAGCCGGATCCCCATAGACTGGGGGGAAATAAAAGTTCTGAGGGCAGGGGATGAGGAGCAAAAGGAGCACTATGACTGAAGAGATTGCTAGAAAAATATCCTGGAATACAGAAGGAGCAAGGGGGATGGTCAAGGGGACTAAGGCATACCTACCATTGAAGGAATGGGCAACACCAATGTTTTTCAAGACTAGACCAGTCCCTTACATGTAAGTTTGCCAATAAAAGTGGAGAAGGAACTAGAGAGGCTGGAGAAAGTGGGAATCATTCCCGTGTCAACCAGTGAATAGGCTACCCTAGTGGTGGTTGCACCGAAGAAAGATGGGTCAATTCTATTATGTGCAGACTTTACAATGACATTGAATCAAGCCATAAAGTACCCCTTGCCGTTGGTGGAAGACATATTTGCATCACTGGGCGGAAGTACCATGCTCGTAAGGTGGACCTCCGGCATGCCTACCTCCAAATGAAGCTTGAAGAACAGGCAAGGAACTCTGCACCATTAATACACATAAGGGGTTATATAGAGACAACAGACAGCCATTCGGAGTGTCCTCAGCACCGGCAATATGGCAGCGCACCATGGAACTGATACTACATGGGATTTCAAAAACGCAATGCTTGATCGATGACAAAATAGTACATTGCAGGTTCCAAAGAGGAGGAACACTTCCGTATTCTGGAGCAGGTACTGGAAAGACTAGAGAAGCACTACTTATAGTGATTAATAAGGCCAAGTGTGCATTGCTTGGAGTTCTGTGGACACCATATCAATGCAGATGGGCTGCATAAGACACAAGCAAAGATGAGAGCCATTACGGAGGCACCAGAGCCTAGAGATGTCTCACAATTGCAAGCATTTTTGGGCTTAGTAAACTACTACAATCATTTCCTACCACATCTGGTAAATACACTGGCCCCACTACATCGGCTGCTGCAAAAGAAATACCAAGTGGTGTTGGTTAAAGGAATGTGTTGAGTCCTTCACAGAGGTTAAGAAAATGATTGCGTCAGACTTGGTCCTCACTCACTTCACCCCAAAAATGCCTCTGGTACTGGTTTGTGATGCAAGTGCCTATGGTCTGGGAGCAGTCCTGTCCCACACATCAGACTCAGGTGTTGATAAACCGATAGCGTTTGCATCCAGAACGTTGTCAAAACAGAATGCAATTATTCTCAGATCGAAAAGGAAGCACTTGGTGTGCATGGGGAATTAAACGCTTTCAATACTTATATGGCAATCACTACGTTGATAACCGATCATCAGCCCTTGGTCTCAATCTTACACCCGGAGAAGGCACTCCCATCTTGACGGCGGCCCAACTACAGAGGTATGCACTAGTATTAGCGGAACACACCTTCCATATTTGGTACAGAAGTACCCACTGCCATGGGAACGCAGATGCACTCTCCCATCTACCCCTGATGGAGGACACGGCGGTGAAAAGGCAGGACAGGGAAGAGTTGGACGATTGTCCTGAATTCAGACTCACCCAACTAGAACAGATTCCAGTGACGACTGCAGTATTACGAAATGCAACGGCCAAGGATCCAGTGTTATCGCAGGTGTTAGAGTATATTGGTTGGCCAGCAGACACAACAGAAGAACTGAAATCATTCCGAGATAAAAGAGGATTATTCACAGCTGAACAAGGCTGCATACTATGGGAAACGAGGGTGGTAATTCCAGCTAGTCTACAAGGAAAGGTATTGGACGAGATTTATCATATGGAGAAATGAACGGTCAGTCGCGGTTTGTAAATGTTTGGATTTCATCCGCGTTACGTTCCATAGAAAATGTATGGAGTTTTTACAAACTTGATTATTATTAATTAAATAATCGAACTACAACTTTTGCTACCCTCTAATACTACTCTGAATCATGTTCAGATGTAGGTGATTTCAAAGTTTATACCATGTATCGTCCAAGATTCTGGGACCATAAATGAAAATACAATTTTCCTAGACTTGTACACAAAATGGAAAAAAAACTGTACTAATTAAGGTATTCAATTGATTATAACTAACTAACAGAAGGGGTTACAACTTTCGCTACCCTCTAAAACTGTTGTACAACTATCCAACTAACAGGATATATTTGAACATTGAAATGGGGACCATTTTGAAAAGTAGTAAATCAGTTTTGGTGGAATAGGCGCCATATTTAAATGGCCGGCGTTTCTATGCGTTGCCATATAGACAGCTAGGTGGCCCTGCATGTATGTCACGTGCCAGCTAGGACACTCCCACGTAAGGGGAAGCTGGGCCAGAGCAAGGCGGGTAGACATTAGGGGATGCTCTTGAATTTTTTATCGCAAATGTATGTACATGTACAACAGCTCTTCTTCGTGACGTCTAACACAGCAGCAATGCGTGAGTCCATAGAAGCTTTACGAAGATCCTAAAGTGGCTCGTCACGTGACCGAAGATGGAGGTTGGAAGCTTGATGAATGTGTAGTTGTGTGGTCCCTATGCTTGCATACATGAATGTAAACGTATACTCGATGTTTTTACAGTGTTATATAGCCAATTAGCTATTACCCTCGGTACGGATGCAAATAATAGCGCCCGTCGCAAAGTGAGCATTTATTAGAAATCATCGAAAGTATTAGGCATGATTGTTGTAGTCTGTATTCTTTTAGCCAAAACGCATTTTATTTTTCACTTGCCTCTGACCCTTTATGTGCCAATATATAATTATATATGTATGCTGCCCTTGAAAATAGCCACACAATAGCTTAACAAATTAACAAAGGTTACCAAAAAATTCAGAAGGTTGTATTTTGTAAACAAATGACATACAGTGTACAGTACTTTGTGTTAAAGTGTAACGCCCTTCAAGACAACAAATATGGGAAGTAGTAAGCAAATCTGAGAACATGACTCAAAATCATTGGTTGAATTGATATGTAGCCTCCCCTCCCCCTGCTTTCTGCTAGCCTGACCATTCTTCCAATATGGGTCTGTGGTACGCTTTTGGGGTGATGTAATGGCCCTCTAAAGTCATTTGGAAATTGCCTGTTTGTGGTCCTCTAAAGTAATTCGGAAGTTTACCTACATACAATTGCCTGCACACACACACATGCACATACACATGCACACACACATGCACACACATGCAGGCACATGCAAGATGTACACTCATATGGCCCATACTGATGTATACATTACACGCCCCACCCCCTTCAGCATGACGTAATTTATGAATGATCCTATAGAAGCTCAAATATATTTATTGTGATGCATGTGAATGTTTTTCAATGATGACAACACAAGGATGATCTTGCATTCCTATGCTATAAGCATCGACAAAGAATACTGTATTGTGCTTAAACTGGCACAAGTTAATAGTCTGCTATAGTACCATGCAAAGAACCATTTCTGGTAGAAATTTGAATGGGATGACATTACCACAAGGTCACTATTTGGTGAGCAACGATAAATACTATAAGTCCCAGACTATAAAATACTGCCTCAGTTTCAAGCGTGGCTATTCATTTTTAAACTGCAACCTGTGAAATTGAGTACTATTATAGTGTATCAGTGTTCTCCTTAGACTTATGGGAAAACAGCACCTGAGGTACTATGTATTAGGCCAGGCCTGGCAACATTGGGGCATACAATTAGAGTGAGCAGGGCAGCTATACATACTTAGAGCCATGTGAGTGATTGTGCACAGTGCAAAAAGTTAGATAATACGAAACGGTATATTTTTGCGTATACTTGAGAATAACCAAAATATACGCCTGAATACTATATTTGAAATATAAGACGGCGTATATTCAAGAATCCGCAAGTGTTAAATACGTCACTGTTTATATAGGCACAATGAAGTGTACAAAAATATGCCCCCGTAAGTATATTTATATCATACCACCGTGTAATTCAAGTTTCACATATTCTAGTGTGTATCACTGGATGAAACAGTGCATTTACACCGTATGGAAATATTATGTAAATGTGATGTATATGTGACATTTACTTACATTTACATCTATTTACAATTTTGCAAATGTCGTATTTACACAGTGTTTACACCGGTATGTAAACATAGTATATGTGCAATTTACTCACATTTGCACGTAAGTAAATGCTGGAGTAAATGTGATATTTGCGTTACATTTATAGGCACTGTGGATACCTATTGCAAACCTATAGCTATTGGTTATAAATTGAACGATTGCGCTAAACTTTTAATATCTTACATATTATGCATACATATAAACACAGCGACGCACAAGAGCAAAGCTAGCTAAGTTCCTTTACGGCCCACGCAGGAGCAGATGGAGGCGGTTGCCGAGTTGACGGATCGCCATTGTACCGCTTGCGGCACATCTCCTTTGCTCTATCTGAGCTCCTGCGCTGGGCCTTTCGGTCCATGCTGGCGATAATGGAATTCGCCCTGTCGCTCCGCCAAGGAAGTGGACGAAGTTTGAAAATGGTAGCTGGTGGCACCCGTTCATTATCGCTCCCAGCTGTCTCCTGCCCTGTTTCTTCTGAAGACATAAAGTCTACAGTGAGGATCTTTGTTGCCTCATTTTTCTCCTCGGCAGTAATAGCCGTGGAAGTGGTGCAGGCGTTCATCCTGCTATGTGCTTTCTATAAAAATGAATGGTGTATTAATTTCAGTGTTAGATTGCACAATACGACTCACGTTGTGCTTTCGCTGGACCTTTCGCTGCCGCTTTTTGGATTCGTCCAGCTTTCCAGCCAGTACCATTTTCGAGCGTCGCTTTAAGCTAGCGAAGTATATCCTAGCGGCTTCTGCATGAATGATACAACGTATGTACCGCGGAAAAAGAATTTAAATACTAATAGATGCGTGGCATACTTCGGACGACAGCAGCGGGAAATTTGTCGCTCTGACAAGCAGTCACAACCTCATCCGTTACACGCCGGTTTGCAATATCTGTGAAACTTCATCATGCAGTACATCAGTAATGCATGTTGATGACCTCATGTACCTTAGGGAGGTATTCCACTCCATAGCATTCTCTGTCTGATCGCGCAGGTGTTTCACAGTGCTATGGATGGCAGACTGTATATTTGCAATAAAAGGCCGTGGTTCAGTGTGCAAGATAACCATGACAACACGAATTAGCGTACCGACAATTCCTTGGCAATCCTTTTCTCCTTCGGTGGTTCCGGCGCTGTGGCGGCTGTCGATGAGGTAACTGTAGAGCTTCTCAACTCTGCTATCTGATCCTGCAAACTTTGAAGAGAAGAGAGGATTTTTTCTTGGCAAGTAGTGTCCAATCCAGCGCTAGCGGGAGACCCTCCTAATATATATATCATAGTCGGTGTCGATGCAATATATTTTCAGTGATTTAAAAATACATTGCATAATGAATGATTTACCAGAGCGAGGTAGAATAGGCCGACGAGATACATTCACACGACTGGGAGTGACAAACGGCAAAGACATTCTTGATACGCAGATCATTAATATGTACGACAGAAGCTATGAATGGACAGATGCAGCAATATGCTATTTGGCGCAAATATTCCCATTGGTCCACGCGGGTTTGTATGACGTAATTACTGAGCAGAGATTTCAAATCTAAGCGCTGGCTAAGCAATTCAAGTTGAGAATGCCTCGTAACCGTCGTTATTGCCCACACTGTCGTGAAACAGTCTCGTCAAATACGTACCTGAAGCATAGAAAGCTATATTTCGACGCATCGTCGAATTCGTGGGCAATGAAAAGTGTATTAGCGGCAGCTTCATCAGATGAAAGCGATTTGGAGAACGAGCAATGTTTAAATGCAAGCATATATGATTCAGACGAAGCAGAAGGTAAAAAATGCTGCTTTCAATTATTGTATCTGCTAGTGTATACACTACACAAATCGCACCACACTATGCATGCAATTGTCGCTGCGAATCATTAACCGATTGCTTGAATACCACACAATAGATATGCAAGATAATCAGGATGAAGAAATTGGAGAACTTGAAAAAAGCTACGAAGAGGAAGAAATAATAGATGATGGAGAAATGTGGGATGACCATGCTGCAGACATTGATGAGGATATTCAAGGTAATAGCACTTCAGATCTCCTTCCAAATCATGTAATGCCGACAGCTGAAGATGTAGAGGAAGAATCGATCTCAAGGAAAGCACATGCCGTAATAATCTGTTTTTTAACCATTCTACTGAAATGGTTTTGTCGGTACAATATTGGAATTAACGCCATCGACACCTTGCTAACTGTTTTGCATTTCTACTGCTTTATATTGAAACAGTTTTCCCCACTATTAGCCTCGATATCATTCATCTTTCCTAAGTCTTTGAGAAGCTTACGAAACATCTTACGTGTTAACAGAAATAGTTTTATCAAGTTTGTTGTATGTCCTAAATGTCACTCCATATATAATTTAGATGATGTACTCACTACTATAGAAAACGTTTGCACATATTGCGAGTACCCCCAGCATCCTCATCGAGCTCGTAGAAAACCATGTGGCTCACCATTGGTGGCTAGAATAAAACTAAAGGATGGTTCATTGAGAGCATATCCCCACAAAATGTATTGTTACAAATCTCTTGCAGAATCATTGAAATTGCACTTTAGTCGTCCAGGTGTCCTGCTAGCCTGTGAAAAATGGAGGCAAAGAACTATCCCTAGCAATGCACTGCATGACATATATGATGGTAGAGTGTGGAAGGAGTTCATGCATGTAAATAACACTCCTTTTTTAGCTGCTCCTAATAATTTAGGACTAATGCTGAATGTGGATTGGTTCAATCCTTACAAACACTCCCCTTATAGTGTTGGTGCTGTTTATTTGGTCATTCTGAATCTGCCAAGATCAATGCGCTTTAAAAAAGAAAACATTATTTTAGTTGGTTTAATACCAGGTCCCCATGAGCCTTCGTTGCATATCAATACATACCTTGATCCACTTGTTGAGGAGCTAAACATTTTATGGAAAGATGGAATTCAAATACTATCCCCAGATGCACATGACCATCACTTTAAGAGCTGCTTTGCTTTGTGTAGCCTGTGACACACCAGCAACAAGAAAGGTGTGTGGCTTTTATGGCCACATGGCAAAATGTGGTTGCTCAAAGTGCAGAAAAATTTTTGAGACAAACCCAGATAATGGGGCTATGTGTTATGGTGGTGATTTCAATACAGTTTCAGCCCCACGCAAAGAGGATGACCATCGTGCACAAGCCTTTTTAGGACAACAGCAAGTCAGCAATGCTGCAAAGCAAAGAGTTGAGTCGCTGAGTGGGTCAAGATTTACATCTCTGATGCATTTGGAATACTTTGATTGCATAAGGTTTCACATCATTGATGCCATGCATAACCTCTTTTTAGGTACTGCGAAACATGTAATGAAAAACATAAAGATTCCCCCATTATACCAAAAAATCGCCATACCATTTTACAATCAAAGGTGGATAAATGTGCATTTCCGTCATCATTAGGAAGAATACCACATAAAATTGCTTCTGGATTTAGTTCATTTACAGCAGATGAATGGAAAATATGGACAATGACCCTTTCAATGTATGTGCTGGAG
The DNA here is from genome assembly GCA_013339895.1 of Ephydatia muelleri. NCBI lineage: Eukaryota > Metazoa > Porifera > Demospongiae > Spongillida > Spongillidae > Ephydatia > Ephydatia muelleri. The sequence goes on from JABACO010000005.1 coordinate 6,183,427, forward strand.
GGTGAGCTGGAACAGACACATTTAAATTGTTGGCATCTTTTTGTTCGCGCATGTCAAATCTTAGTGTCACCAATGCTAACAATTGAAGAGGCAGAACAAGGTCATGACCTACTAGTAAAATTTTGTATTGAATTTGAGAGATTGTATGGCATTGAGAAAGTCACTCCAAATATGCATATGCATACACATCTAGTTGAATGCATTAAGGATTATGGGCCTGTTTATGCATTCTGGCTTTTTTCATTTGAAAGGTACAATGGTATACTGGGTAACTATCGAACCAATAACCGATCAGTGGAAGTTCAGTTCATGCAACACTTCATGCATGATGTACAAGTTGACAATCTGAATATTCCTGTAGAGTGCTTGAATGTACAGACGACAACAATGCAACAATTGTTCAACAAAGATTTCAGCACTGGTACATTAAATGATATGTGCTCAGAACATGGCATGGAGTATTGTGCAGTTATTGCTTGTTCAAAACTATCAGTTCATGATGTGCCCACCAGCATCTGGTCCATCAGTGCTCCCTATTGTTTATCAGGAGCTGCATCAGAGCACTACCTTGATGGAGACAGTACACTGTATTTGGCCAATGCATATCAAGTGATGTACAAACAAGATGTTATTAACACACATATTTCATTTCGTGCTATGTCATACACATACATCAAAAATGGAAACACAATGTATGGATCAATAGGAAGCCGTTCCAAAAGATCATGCTACATCCTTGCAGCATGGTGTGGTAAAGATGGTCATGTGGACAAAACTACAGAAGAACTTCGCCCAGGCCATGTTATGAATTATTTTCAACACAATTACACCATGCTTGGAAACACAAAATCACATATTTTTGCATTTGTCAAATGGTATCAACACTACCAGAGTCATCATGCTACATCATCACAAGTGTGGTGCGCTAATCTGTATGAACCATTTGGCCCAGCATCATTCTTACCAGTACAAAGAATACACTCACAGTTTGTTGCAGCAAGTACAAAGCTAAATGATGAAAGCGTTCTTTATATCTGCCCACTACAACAGAAGGTTTTTTTATAATTACATACACATGGATGTACACAATGGACAGTGTCATAAATTATGATTTCAATCATGTATGAATTTTTCCAGTTGTAATGATTAAAGCTGTCACTCATGTATTACTAAAATAGAGTGGATTTGAAATTGTGAGTGAAAAAAATCAAACGTCATAGAGGATAGGGTAAGAGGAGCACTAACAAAAGAGGAGGGGAAGTAAAGCATAGCTACACAAAGCTTTTCAAAGTGGGAGGAGCTGTTGGCACTAGGCCATTCCATATATGGGCATGAACACAACTCATGTACATGTATAAACAAGTTCATGGCAGCTGCACAAACAGCACAACACATCTAACTTGCTCCAATCAACAACTCCTCACTCACTGACCACATCCATGGACCCACATAACAGCAGAGTCCATTAACCCTATACAGTACTTAGTGAACTAACCACACATCACAAGGATGTCAGAAGCTTAGGGCACATCCAGGTCATATTCTAATTCAATGACAACTAGACACCATGAAGCCACATCTAGTTCCAGGTGATATTCTAATTCAATGACAACTAAACACATGGATACAAGGCTAAACTCATATCGGATATCGCTCACATTAGCACACTCTGTGAGCATGGTCACTGTCATTGCTCCAACAGAATAGCAGTGTGAAGCCACATCTAGTTCCAGGTGATATTCTAATTCAATGACAACTAAACACCAAACACCATGGATACAAGGCTAAACTCATATCGGATATCGCTCACATTAGCACACTCTGTGTGCATGGTCACTGTCATTGCCCCAACAGAAGGGCAGTGTGAAGCCACATCTAGTTCCAGGTGATATTCTAATTCAATGACAACTAAACACCAAACACCATGGATACAAGGCTGAACTCATATCGGATATCGCTCACATTAGCACACTCTGTGAGCATGGTCACTGTCATTACCCCAACAGAAGGGCAGTCTGAAGCCACATCTAGTTCCAGGTGATACTCTAATTCAATGACAACTAAACACCAAACACCATGGATACAAGGCTAAACTCATATCGGATATCGCTCACATTAGCACACTCTGTGAGCATGGTCACTGTCATTACCCCAACAGAAGGGCAGTGTGAAGCCACATCTAGTTCCAGGTGATATTCTAATTCAATGACAACTAAACACCAAACACCATGGATACAAGGCTAAACTCATATCGGATATCGCTCACATTAGCACACTCTGTGAGCATGGTCACTGTCATTACTTCAACAGAAGGGCAGTCTGAAACCACATCTAGTTCCAGGTGATATTCTAATTGAATGACAACTAAACACCAAACACCATGGATACAAGGCTAAACTCATATCGGATATCGCTCACATTAGCACACTCTGTGAGCATGGTCACTGTCATTGCCCCAACAGAAGGGCAGTGTGAAGCCACATCTAGTTCCAGGTGATATTCTAATTCAATGACAACTAAACACCAAACACCATGGATACAAGGCTAAACTCATATCGGATATCGCTCACATTAGCACACTCTGTGAGCATGGTCACTGTCATTGCTCCAACAGAAGGGCAGTGTGAAGCCACATCTAGTTCCAGGTGATATTCTAATTGAATGACAACTAAACACCAAACACCATGGATACAAGACTAAACTCATGTCGGATATCGCTCACATTAGCACACTCTGTGAGCATGGTCACTGTCATTGCCCCAACAGAAGGGCAGTGTGAAGCCACATCTAGTTCCTGGTGATATTCTAATTCAATGACAACTAAACACCAAACACCATGGATACAAGGCTAAACTCATATCGGATATCACTCACATTAGCACACTCTGTGAGCATGGTCACTGCCATTGCCCCAACAGAAGGGCAGTGTGAAGCCACATCTAGTTCCAGGTGATATTCTAATTCAATGACAACTAAACACCAAACACCATGGATACAAGGCTAAACTCATATCGGATATCGCTCACATTAGCACACTCTGTGAGCATGGTCACTGTCATTGCTCCAACAGAAGGGCTGTGTGAAGCCACATCTAGTTCCAGGTGATATTCTAATTCAATGACAACTAAACACCAAATACCATGGATACAAGGCTAAACTCATATCGGATATCGCTCACATTAGCACACTCTGTGAGCATGGTCACTGTCATTACCCCAACAGAAGGGCAGTCTGAAACCACATCTAGTTCCAGGTGATATTCTAATTGAATGACAACTAAACACCAAACACCATGGATACAAGGCTAAACTCATATCGGATATCGCTCACATTAGCACACTCTGTGAGCATGGTCACTGTCATTGCCCCAACAGAAGGGCAGTGTGAAGCCACATCTAGTTCCAGGTGATATTCTAATTCAATGACAACTAAACACCAAACACCATGGATACAAGGCTAAACTCATATCGGATATCGCTCACATTAGCACACTCTGTGAGCATGGTCACTGTCATTGCTCCAACAGAAGGGCAGTGTGAAGCCACATCTAGTTCCAGGTGATATTCTAATTGAATGACAACTAAACACCAAACACCATGGATACAAGACTAAACTCATGTCGGATATCGCTCACATTAGCACACTCTGTGAGCATGGTCACTGTCATTGCCCCAACAGAAGGGCAGTGTGAAGCCACATCTAGTTCCTGGTGATATTCTAATTCAATGACAACTAAACACCAAACACCATGGATACAAGGCTAAACTCATATCGGATATCACTCACATTAGCACACTCTGTGAGCATGGTCACTGCCATTGCCCCAACAGAAGGGCAGTGTGAAGCCACATCTAGTTCCAGGTGATATTCTAATTCAATGACAACTAAACACCAAACACCATGGATACAAGGCTAAACTCATATCGGATATCGCTCACATTAGCACACTCTGTGAGCATGGTCACTGTCATTGCTCCAACAGAAGGGCTGTGTGAAGCCACATCTAGTTCCAGGTGATATTCTAATTCAATGACAACTAAACACCAAATACCATGGATACAAGGCTAAACTCATATCGGATATCGCTCACATTAGCACACTCTGTGAGCATGGTCACTGTCATTACCCCAACAGAAGGGCAGTCTGAAACCACATCTAGTTCCAGGTGATATTCTAATTGAATGACAACTAAACACCAAACACCATGGATACAAGGCTAAACTCATATCGGATATCGCTCACATTAGCACACTCTGTGAGCATGGTCACTGTCATTACCCCAACAGAAGGGCAGTCTGAAGCCACATCTAGTCCAGGTGATATTCTAATTCAATGACAACTAAACACCAAAGACCATGGATACAAGGCTAACCTCAGATCGGATATCATTACACATTAGCACACTTTGTGAGCATGGTCACTGTCATTGCCCCAACAGAAGGGCAGTCTGAAGTCACATCTAGTTCCAGGTGATATTCTAATTCAATGACAACTAAACACCTAACACCATGGATACAAGGCTAAACTCATATCGGTTATCGCTCACATTAGCACACTCTGTGAGCATGGTCACTGGTATTGCCCCAACAGAAGGGAAGGGCGTTCATATTCGCACACACGGTCGCTATCAGCGCGACGTTGATTAATATATATTTATGCGTGCGCGAGCCTGCCGTACGTGTATGAGTATGCGCGCGCCTATGTGTGTTAAAGCTAATGTTAGAATCGAACTAGTGTACCTCAAGTGGATAGATCGATTTGATGGTGGTAATCCAATGTCGTGATGTCCACATTTTAAGATCGAGATAGCGATTAGAATATTTTCCTATTACTTGTATTATAAGCGCTTGTATAATTAGAGCATATTGCACATTTGCTAGCCTTGTAAATATTACGATAAATCTGATGATGTATATGCAACGTAAATGTATTGCAAATACATTTGTAAATATGTGACACATTTTCCAGGGTAGTAAATGTGAAGTAAATATAATGGCAAATGTGTAACATGTTTACAAGACTGCAAATATGTTAGTAAATGTGTCCCAACAGATTTACAACAAATGTACATTATACGTAAATGAGATGTAAATGTACTTTTTCGCCTAGTGTATATTTGTGTGCAAGTTATCATTTCTCGTATAAGCATTAATAAGCATCTAATTACTAAGGAGCCGGCGCTTAGCCTTTAGTACTTCATTATACCTTGCATGCGACCGTCAGTACAAACCGAACTTGACACGCTCAATGCCGAAGTTGGAATTCGAGCCTAGCTATACAGATCGATGTAACATATAAATCCACTTCGCACACACTACATCCTACATCATGCACACACTCGCACAATGTCCACACTTGCACGTACATGTCCACACGCACACGGACACACACACTAGCACATACACACAGATGTCCACGCACACGCATAAACACACAACACACAGACAGACACACAGTTGCACGTACACACAGACAGATGTCCACACACGCATACAGACAGATGTCCACACACACGCATCCACAGACAGCTCTTTTTTCTTTTTCCAGCGAAAAAATCTTGACCAAGAACATGACCAAGATCATGGCCAAGATCAAGATGCTGTGGATTATTGCGGCCAAATTCCACACTGTCTTGCCCAAGATCTTGTACAAGATCTTGCATACTTGACCCATGATCATGGCCATGATCTTGGTCTCCTTGACCCATGATCTTGGTCTCCTTGTGGCCATGATCTTGCCTCCTTGACCCATGATCATGGTCTCCTTGTGGCCATGATCTTGCCTCCTTGACCCATGATCATGGCCATGATCTTGGTCTCCTTGACCCATGATCTTGACCCACGACCATGGCCATGATCTTGTCTCCATGACCCATTATCATTGCCATGATCTTGCCTCTTTGACACATGATCTTGCCTTCTTAATACATAACATTTTCATTTTTTTTTTAGTACATAATTGCAGGTACATTGTCATCGTTCACAGATAATGCTTACAAGTACAGAGCTACTTCTTTCTGCATTTATCTCTGCATTTTTGGCTACAGGACTGTCTCATAGCATCAGCATCATGTTGTAACTCGGAGCTGGTAAACCTTTCTTTTAAGCAATCTATCAAAGAATATGCAATATGTCACATGCATGTATAGATTATGATCTGTAGCATATACCTTCAAGCAATGTCATTCTCGTAGGGGACAGAGGTGGCTTTGCACTAGTTGTGGACTTTCCCACAGGGACAAATGAACATGTGCTTAATTCTTCCTCAGTGTACAACGCGTCCATCAATCCTAACGCATACTTCACAACAGTGGTTCCTCTGACCTTCAGCAAATCTACACCACTTTTCTGTGTTAACATACATATGCATATAAATTCTTGTAATGCTACATACTGCTGTAACTTACAGCCCTGAAATACTCAGGAAGGTGGGAGGTCCCACATAGGCCAACTGGCTGTGCGCAATCTGAACTACAAGCCAGTGTTGTAGAATTTGAAGGAGATATAACTGGAACTGTTGAAGTACATTGAACTTGAGCTATGGAAGCTGGTTGAAATTGAGTTGTAGAAGTAGGTTGAACTGATGTTATAAAAGTTGGTTCAATTATGTTGTGGAAGTAGATGAACTGAATTAATAAAGAATATGTAATACTTATACCTGTGTTGCTGTTTGTTCTCAGATGAGTGAGAATGCCTTCCACTGCCACCCGTATCAGTTTCAGCTCATCAACAACAATACTTTCCTATGTGATAATTGAAAATTGTTTCTCATAACAGAGAAAAAAATTTCAAAATGAACCATACATGCTTACATAATGTATATGTATACATGTGTACAGGCATACATGTATGCATAATACAGACATAAAATAAATACATACAGAACAGTTGCATTAGAGGAGAAGATAACTGGGAGATAAAATAATGTAAACTTACATATGACTCTTTCCTCTTGTCACTTCTTGGTTCAGACAGATTTTCTTTTCTTACTGTACAGTCAATCTTCTAAATTATTTTTAAAATGTGACTGCTATGTGACTAATACAGATACCTTACCTCATTGCTCGTAATTTGTGTCTCCATATTCTTTATACAGATACAAATTTTAATCACTAACACAATGGGATATAAAAAGTTGTTACCTCATATGCATCCATACATTGTTTGCTCCATGGTTGTGCCTGTTGAGACCATCCCCATGGTGGCCGTAATGTCTGCATCATGCACACTTTTTCAGTGTATAAATTTTTCTAATGTTATCATCATCTATATACATAATGGTCCCAGTGAATGTGTTCAAGTGTGGAGCATGAATTCACATTCCTAGTGATGCTTATTATTACCTTAGTTTTTTTGATTTTTTTATTGGGGGGAAGGGGGTATTGAAGTGGGAAATTCATTTGTAATTGTACCCAAATATATCTTCATTCACAAGCATACACATACAGTTTGCAAGCAAACAAAAGAGCACACTAGTATTAAAATATTTTAGCATGCATACAAATGTTCAATATTTATTATAACTTGCCTCTTTGTCATCTTTCGTATTTCCAGCCTCTTTGTCATCTTTCGTATTTCCACTTGCATCTTCATCACTTCCACTGGCACTGTCTTCTATAAACATCTTAGGTTGCTCTGCAGAAAATCAGCCAAACAGAAAACAGTCATACTCCTCGCACGCGTAATTAAGCGGCAGGTGTTAAAATTCTATTACAAATCCAGACTATATAACAACCACCAAATGTGCCACTATGTATGCTAAAAAAAGACTAAAGAGTTCAGGGCAAATATATGTTGCGATCGTACATGTGTATGTGCTGAATTGCCTACCAATTTGTGCTACCACACGGACTGTTGTTCTCTTTTTGTTTTTGGTCCACACTAACACATTTCCCACTTGAAGATCTTCATCCGTTACAAAATCGCGGTCTTCCTTTTCAAGTGCAGTGGTCATGACAAAGTGGGTTTTATTCGTTTCCACGCAAACCACCTTCACCCGTTCTATAAATTTAGAATCACAGTAAAAAAATATGCAATATTCATACTAATAAGTAACATACGTTTTTTCGCTGGAGGATCGTCCCATGCTTTATCTTTTAGTCTCGCAGGTAACTCTCTTTGTCTCTTATTTGCCATATGGCACGCACAGGTGGAGATAATGAAATCACGTGTTAGAATGTCATAATTAACCCCCCCTGAACAAGATAAAGATGGCCGACGTTATTCGAGTTCAGAAACGAAGAGGAAAGTACAACAAGTATCTTCAAAGCCCTCTTATTCCCATCCCCTCGCGAACTGCTAGACGACACAAGCTTTCCAAGGCTTCGGATTGTGGTAAGCCATGTAACCGTAATTTATGAGTTTGGTCATGCAACCCGCAACGAAGTTAATTATTCAAAGAGTGTGGTGATCATATGCATACATCACACTTGCTTCAACACAGGAAAAGTCATAACAAAAAGAAAACTGTACAATACTGATATCAGTTCCCAGATTCCTGAAAGTACAGCACGTTGGCAAAACAGTAGGAGCATAGTAATATGAATTACCCATATTTATTTTTAAAAAGCAACATTCTACAGGTCAACCTAGTGTCAGTGATGTTCTTGATGACGACGTTCCTGATGTTCCTGATGAACACGAGCCTGTCAATGGTATGTACTTATTAATAGGATTGTGTGTTCTTATTTTTTAAATGTGCGTTCTTAGTGTTGTTGCATGGTCACAATCAAAATGCTATACTTGCCTTAGTAATGCTGCAACTTTTTATTGTTTGTAGAAGACTCAGATGTGGATTGTGATGTGCTTGCACATGGTGGAACTACACTCATTGGCAATCATGCCACCACTACCATAAATAGTGACGAGGATAGTGATGTTCTTGATGACAACGTTTCTGATATTCCTGATGAGCTTAAGCCTGTCAATGGTATGTACTTGTTAATAGGAAGATCACAAATGCTTGAATACTATCTTAACTTCTAACATCTGTGTAGAGTTTGCGTGGTCTTATTTTGTATTAGTGTTGGTGCATGGTCACACCCTAATGCCACTTATGCTGCAACTTTTATTGTTTGTAGAAGACTCTGATGTGGACTGGGATGTGCTTACACATGGTGGAAGCTCACGCATGGGCAATCATGCCACCACTGCCGTAAATAGTGATGAGGATAGAGATGTGGAGAGTGAAGATGATACTGATATCGAAAGTGATGAGAGCTCTACCAGCAGTCATTTTGGTAATTGTGTAAGAGAAGCAAATAATGCTCTGCAGGGAGATGATGTAGGCATGTTGTGTGATGAGGTACCTGATGCTGAAGACTTAAGAGCACCTACTATGCAGGAATGTAGCTCAGACCCTGTATCTTATGCTGCTGGTTATTCCAAAGACTGTAACCCCTGTATAGTGAACAGCACAAGTCAACATTTGAATATGAAAATGAAAGGTAAGAAGGCATTGTGCATGGGACATGTTACAAATGTACAGTATTTTTAAGAGCATTGTGACAATAAAACTATATCATTTTACATCCCACACTGTATGTGTTCCCTGCAGAACTACCTTCGGATCCTTTGTATCCTGGTGCCCCTCTTACTACTCAAGCTAGCTGGCTGTCAATATACAGATTCTGTTTAGCAAATAAACTAACTGATGTTGCTACAAAGCAATTACTAGACTTAGTATCAATTCATTGCCCAAAGCCAAATCTAAGCCCTAAATCACTGTACCTTCTGAAAAATATGTTTGGATGTATGGAGACAGTTAACACATACTATTGTTCAACTTGCTATGGTGAGATTGAAGATGCAATGAAAGGATGTCTCAAACACGAGTGTAAAACTGCATCAACACAAGTGTGTTACTTCACGCTACTCAGTTTTGAATCACGCCTTAAGAGCATTGTTGAAGGTTTGTGTTGATTGAAGTTACATACTACAATAGGCCTATTTTATGCAACCTTTTGTTCCTTATTCAGAAAACTGGAGTACTATCCATAATCATGTATATAAACCAGCAATACCTGGAGTCATAGCTGATATTTCTGATGGAGCAAGGTTTGAACAATATAAGCAGAAAGTGACACTTGAGGATCAATTTGCAGAACACATAGGTCTTATTCTGAATGCAGATGGAGTGCCACTGTTTAAGTCGTGTGGTAAGTTTTTATAGTTTTAAGCACTTGTTTATGCATGACCTGTAAATGTTAGCATTGCTATCCTACATTTAGACAAACAATGCAGATGTGCATTTTAATTTATTTATTTTGCTTTCTTGTATAGGGCAAAGTATTTGGCCAGTAATGCTAGCCTTAACAAGCTTGCCTCCAGCTTTAAGAATGAACGTTTCAAATCTTATACTGGCAGGAATATGGCTAGGACCAGTAAAGCCAAAATTGGAAATGATACTTCAACCTGTTCTTGAAAAGCTAAAGGTGTATGGTACAAAAGGCATTGCAATAAGTGCAAATGGTATAGATAAAGTCATAAAGGTTAAACTCATATTGTGTGTGTTTGATTTAGTGGCACGACCGTTGGCAACCAACACTCTTCAGTTCAATGGTTACTTTGGCTGCCTCTACTGTCTTCACGAAGGGGTTTATGAGTTTAAAAGAATGCTGTTCCCTCCTCTCCAAGATTACATAAAACGATGTAAAGAAGACATGGAAAGTTGGGCTACTCTTGCTGAGAGATTAGGAAAGCCTATGTATGGAGTTAAGGGTCATTCAGTCTTATCTTTGTACATTGATATTGTTAGAGATATTCCTATAGATTATATGCACATGATTTTAGAGGGAATCAGTAAAATGCTCTTAAAATACTGGTCAGATGGAAGCTTTAAAGATCGTCGCTTTTACATAGGCAAAGAGATTGATAAACTTGACAAAATGTTGCTCAGAATTAAACCACCCCATAGCTTCCGACGCTCACCACGATCTTTAAAGGTGAGCAGTACTTTTTGGAAAGCTTCTGAACATCGGGCTTGGCTCTTGTATTATGCCATACCATTACTTATGCCAATCTTGCCACCAGACTATGTGATCCATCTTTCTTTATTAATTACTAGTCTTCATATACTTCTGGGCACCTGCATAAGAAAGGAAGACATAACTAAATGTAGAGAATTACTAAAAACATTCCATGAACTCTTACCAGAGTTGTATCCTAAGACACTGTGTACTGCAAATTTTCATATGTTAGCACACATATGTGATTGTGTCGAGGACTGGGGTCCTCTCTGGTGTTATTCAACATTTGGGTTTGAAAATCTAAATCTCAATGGCTACTTGCGTAAATATGCTCATGGCACAGGTAATATTCTGCCCCAACTTGTTGAGTCATTTATGATGCATCAAGCCTCAAGTTGTGCAGCGGTACCACATGAAAACAATGATGAAACAATATCTTTTATCAAGTATTTAAACAAGTCTCATCATGAAGAGGACAACAGGAAATGTAAACAATTACTATTACCCAAAGAAGAAATGGATGCTTTATTAAAAGACAGGATGTTAGTTGAAGAGGAGAGAGTGAGTATCGTTCCATCTTTCAAAATACACAATGAAGAAGTGAAACCTCGACCTATGATTAATAAAAGAAAAAGAGATAGTTCAGTATGCCAAATAAAATACAATGAGAACTTAGTATTTGTTTCAGTACGAAGATTTTGCATGATTAATGGTAGTGTGATAGGTATAGGAAACGTTTTTGAAACACTTCATGAGAACATCTTTAATGATATTGGTACACCATGTATTAAGAACAGCTCATTGATCAACAGATCTGCTTTATTGAATCGTTTCCTTTTTAAAGTGAGAAAGCTATCAGTTACCAATGCTATTGTAACTTTTGCAGCAAATGCCATCATTCAACTATGTGTCCATATACCTATAAAGCATTCTGCCACAGACTATATTGTAGTGCAACCAAATCATTTTGAGCATCATTGATTTGTTAATGTGCACGTTGTTATCTGCATATGCTGTGTGTTTTGTTGTACCTATTTTGAACATTTTGATGATTATGAAACATATCATTGTATTGTTAAAATTAGAGTTTTATAAATTCATGATATATGAGAAGGCACCACCACAGCATAAGAAAGCAATGTGTCACTGGCATGCATATAGTCAGCCCTAACCAACTTTAAACTGTTGTACAATTAACTTTTAAAATACAAATTTAGGTGAGGATTTGTATCCTTGTGATATGAATCTTCCGATATGAAACATTGTAGATTTAACATGTAATCGAACATTGGTCAAGATTCACAAAATCTTGTCTTGGTCAAGACTCAAGGATCCGGGTCAAGATTCTTGGGTCAAGATCTTGATCAAGATTCATATTATCTTGCTCAAGATTCTTGCAATTTTTTTATTATAAAATATTGTGATTTCTTCTGTTTGAAAAAACAACTATCTTGATGGCAATCCATTTTAACAATTACTATTTATGGTTTTCACATCATACTTTTTAAAATCGAAGTGTCATTCAAAAAATCTTGGTCAAGATCTTGGTTACCTTGGTCAAGAATCTTGTATCATGACCAAGATACATAAGATCTTGTTCAAGAATGCCAAGATCTTGACCAAGATTCACAAGATTTTTTCGCTGGAAATCTCTTCTTTCGCATTCACCAATAAAGCGCATTGCACACAAATTGTGAGTCGCTTACCGTATACTAGGCTTGCTTTCAGCAGGTTGATGGGGCTGATGTACTGCATCACAAACGCATCCCCAAATTAACACAACATGATAAGCAAAGACACGTACCCTACCAGGCCACACTCACACAGGAACCCGGGTTCCTGTGTGAGTGTGGCCTGGTAGGGTACGTGTCTTTGCTTATCATGTTGTGTTAATTTGGGGATGCGTTTGTGATGCAGTACATCAGCCCCATCAACCTGCTGAAAGCAAGCCTAGTATACGGTAAGCGACTCACAATTTGTGTGCAATGCGCTTTATTGGTGTTGGTCTCCGGTTAACACAAACGGCCGATTCTGCTGAGGTAAGTTACGCAGTGGCATTACTATATCTGCATTTTGCTTTTCTGCAGCGTTTCGATTCGAACTGCTGGTTAGTATGGCACTAAAATGTTTTTTTTTTCGCATTTCGTTAGGCCGAGAACTAAAACACGACGGCCCCAACAAGACCATCAGTAGGGATAAGTATGACCATTTCAATTGATGCAAAATGTTATTATGTTCCCGTTTTTATCATGTCACGTAGTACGTGGGGACCGCTGTCTCAAGGACTATGGTTTTCGGCTATCACAAGCGGTCGATTCTGCTGAGGTAAGTTACGCAATGGCTTTGCTACCTTCATTTTGCTTTTCTGCAGCGTTTCGATTCGAACTGGTAAGTATGCTGGGAGGCACTAAAATGTATTTTTCTTCTTGTGCGCATTTGGTTAGGTCGAAAACTAAAACAACGACGGCGCCAACAAGTCCATCACTAGAGGTAAGTATGGCTATTTCAATTGGCGCCAAAAGTTATTATATTCTCGTCTTTATCAGGTCACACTAAGTTAGTGGGAACCGCTGTCTCAAGCACTATGGTGTTTGAATTTTGTGTTTGGTGTTGTACCACTTATATGTGCGAAGAAATGTTTTATAACCAAGCAGATGCAAAGGGAGGGGGGGGGGGGGACTGGTTTACGGTAGGTCAAAACCCAAATTACGATAGTGCGCGGTTCACCAAAGAGTGTAACATTAATGAAATTCAAAGGTTTGCTAGGATACCACAAACCACACGTGACTGACTATATTGCAATATAAGCATCTGCTTATTATGTTCAATACGCAGACAGCTTATATTGCTGCTTATATTCGTTATAATATACAGTGTCGTATAACAAACTTTTTGCACTGTGGTGTGTAATACTGTGTGCCTGCAAATTGAGTACTCGAAACGTTGAAATGTAAATGAATTTTGAGGACCAAGAAAGTGAACAAAAGTGGTCAGGGCACTCGAAATTGGCTGTGATCTTTTGTTTTGCTTGGGCACTTGATTCTCCTTTGGTATGAAGCCTGGTTTGTTGCGAGTACACCTGATACGCTTCATCACAAGATGGCACAAAGTTATAGTCTCGTACCCAGGTGTATTATAGATTATACTAAGCTAAGGACAAGTGCAACTATTGTGGTAGTCTTTCTTTCTACTTCTTGACTCGTATTTGGTTCTCCCTGTCTGTGTAACCTCATCAGAAGTTATACATAGAAAGAGGACTTATTGTTGCCCTGCATTCCGTGCATTTGCTGCATGCCATTATGCGTATGAAGATAGGCAGCTTCCTTACACTTTCAGGCCCACTTTCTTAGTTCTCTTAATTTACTATATGAGTACTCAATTTTTACTGGCGCACAGTGCACCCAGGACATAATGAAATTCATTGTGACCTTTACATGTACTGTAAATGAGTTTGTTTAGCTATTGCTTTCCAACCACTGTGGTTTCAAGATGAAATGCAATTATGCAATGTGGTAGATAACTATTTCCTTTTTGGAAAGTGGATCTGGTGGAACGCAAGGCGCTCATAACAACAGAAATGCAGAGCAGAGCACCTTGCTCTAGCTAGCTAGGGAGAACGCTGTTGCTTCTAACATTGAATACAACATGTAAAAATGGTGGGGGCAAACAATTTACTTGTATGCCTGCAAAATTTAGATAGTGTATACCTCTCTTTCCAGTTCTGCCATGCAAGACAGTGCAACTTTTAAATGGTTGAGCTGCTTTGGATCATTTGTGTGTCAAGACGCAGGTGTGCGATCAATTCTGTGCACAAGGTCAAAACTGCATGGTGAACAATAAACGTGTAGTGTATGCACCTTCTTAATTGGGCCATTTTTATGGCTCACCTTTTTATTTGCTGTTGTGTACCTAAACTGCAAGTGGAATATGGTCATAACTGTTTACACAACCACACCCCACTGCATCTGTGCTCGAGATCACATTATGATGTATAATATGCTTTTCTGTGCGTGAGGGCTGTGGACTGTCAGTGAAAGAGTGAACTGCTGCATGCATAACGCACACGGAACACGGAATCTCCAAAAGTGTTCTCTGTACGAAGTTGACTTACATATACATGCGTTTGACTGGGTCCTTCGAAAGATCAATAACGCAAAAACATGCCGTGTTGTAAATGTGTGTGTCAGTGTGTATTTGCTTTGCTCGGATGCTCTGCGAAGTGAAGAAGCGTCAAGCAAGTGAAAGGACGTAGCGACTTGAGTGGCGAATGCATGGCCTACACTTTTGTGGCAGCAGTTGGATCGCTCCTTGCTGTTGCGCGGAATCGAGGACCTACAGTGTAAAGCTCAAACTGCCAAAAGTTTCTCCAGGACAGGGTGTGTCACCGGAAACCCGGAGCATATAGATTTATACGGAGTGGTTTGCACTGTGTCTTTAATATTTACACTGCAAGTGCAGACGTATGAACTAATTTCAACGTTTGATGCGTAGAGCTGCGAACAAATAACATGCGTATACAGTAACACATATTTGCGGAGGTGACAAAGCTACTGGATGGAAGGTGAGTTGGCTGATCTGAGGGAGCAATGCCTAGTTCAATTTCTACCTCCGACTAAGAGGCACTTAACGAATGGTTAAGCGAGAAAGTCGCCTGCGGGAGACCTTAATCTCCTGCCACGCCCAAGTGCTAGTTACGCACGTGCACACCAACCATTTCAATAATTGCTACATTCGTTAACTAAGTCAAATGATGTAAGGTATGAAGACAGCATTATGTAATGACCGCGACCACAAGATTTTCTTCGTCAATTTTTTGTCGATTTACTTTCAGTGCAAATGCCATAAAATAGATATCATTATGATCTCCGGATTTTTCTCTATCCACTGATGCAAATCGATAATGTTTGCAATGTAAAATGCGAGGTGTCTTCCCGATGTATAGGAATTTCTCGATATGTGTGGTGGATATCTGGGAGTGGTGAAAATGAAAGCCCTCCCTCGCACGTGGTCATGTATGGTGGCCAAGAATTAACCAGGATATTGAGTTCACCGCCCAGAAATGTGATGGTTGCAGGCTGGTTAAACATGACTCCAAGTTGACACCAGTACACCCATGGGAGTTTCCAGAATGGAAGAAGGTACACATAGATTTTGCAGGACTCTTTGAAGGGAAACAATTCTTAGTGGCCATGGACGCATACTCCAAATGGCCAGAGGTGGTGATCATGGAAGATACGTCCACAGACAGAACGCTAGACGAATTGAGTGTTATGTTCGCAAGGTGGGGAATTCTCCAACAAATCGTGTCAGACAATGGGTCACACACAGTTCACGTCGGATAAATTTGAACAGTTTGTCAGAGCAAATAACTGTAAACACAGCAAGTCAAGTCCATACCACCCTGCCACAAATGGGCTGGCAGAGCACTTTGTCCAAGCCCTAAAGCAGGCTTTGCAAGCATCAAAGAAGGAAATGAAATCACTCTCACATCGCGTATCCAGTTTCTTAATACAGTACGGGAACGCTCGACACTCAACACTTGATACCACGCCAGCTCAGATGATGATAAAAAGGGACCTACGATGTCGACTACACTTGCTCAGGCTTAATGTGAGAGACAGCGTGTTCGAGTACACAGGCTAATACTCGAATGACTGTGAGCAGACAGTTCAGGGAGGGTGACCAGGTGATGGTGCGAGACTACCATCCAAACCACCCTCGATGGCAACCAGCAGTAGTACTCTGAAAGAAAGGTGCCAACTCATACAGTGTGGCTGTTCAGAAAGGTGGGATACCATGGAGAAGACATGCGGACCAAATGGTCACAGGATCCCCAGACAGTTTGGAGTACAATACTAATAGAGATTGCATTAGAGAGAAGGCAAGTGGACCAGTACGAAAGGATCATTCATGCTGATGAAGTCACCACATTTCTAATAATCATAACACCCTGGGTGTTTGCCATAGAATTATATTAGATTTAAGTCATATTGCAATGTGAAATTGCATTTGAACTAAAATTCAATTCTTGTTATGTCCTATATCATACACAAAAAAATGGGCAACAAATCTTAAATTTCTAAAATTAGGATTTGTCCGTTTTCTATACAATCATCCTAGACCAGACAAGTGTGGTTAGTTGTATGTACTACAATGTCCCTTGCTATACACACAGTGCAAAACTAAAATAAGTGTGCACAACTGCCTCTCCTATGAACACCTTCACATCACAGCAACACCATTATTTGGCCAACAGACTGATAGTATATTAAATGGCCCATTAAAAATAAATACAATCAATGAAGTGCAAATCATGTTACAAAACAGTGCATAAAATCAATACAGTTAGCCTAAAGGAATGTGTAGCAACAGTGCATGAATTTCAACTATAGATTGATTCCTCTTGCAGCGAACCAGAAGCACAATTTGAGCCACCATGGTTTTAAATTAAATAAGGGCAACCTAAGCTCATGGAGTTAGAGGAATATCACTGCTGCAATAAAAATGTAATCTGACATTTCTGACTGGGCTGCAATGATTCTTTCCACGTGTGCAGGAGGTTGTCATTACATGTATGATCAAATATCAACTCTCTCAGAAATAAAGAACTCTCTTGTGGAATATCATCTTTGGTTAGCTCATTCTGATGCTTAGGGCCCCAATAAGAGGACAGGGTAAACAGTAGGAGACCAAACTGCTTCCAATCCAAATGTTGCACAATCCTTTGTTTTGTTTCATATTTGTACATGAACTGACCACCATACTCCTTAACATCATTGGAACTGCTCGAGCGATCAAAGTCAATCAATTTAACTTCATAATCATCACCTACACAAACATTAGGTAGTCTGACATCTAAGTGAGCCAGACCAAGGCCATGAAGTTTGTCCAATCCCTCTCTAATTCCATCAGCTAGATCTGGAAGACATTGCATAGCAACATCTCTAGTTAATTGATACTTCATAGCTGGAAATACAGCAAAAGGTAGAGGGAGGACTAAGGTTTGAATAGGTAAAACAAGATGTTTGGTACACTCTTCTCGTTGCTGCTGATTCATTTGTAAGCATTGATTACATAAAAGATCCAAAGCTCTCTGATGTGACATGTTACCAGAAACTTTGAAGTAATAATTTCCATTTGTCAACAAAATAGAAAATTTTGACTTAACCTGTGTCAAGGTGGTGGTACCATAATGTGTTCCAAGTTTTCCACTAATGAATTCAAGGTCTTCATCAGACAATGGAACTAAGAAATGTTCAGTAGAAGACACTGGTATTTGCAATCGTTTCACAAGTTTGATTTGGTTTGCAAATGTCTCTTGCACTGCTTTTTTGACATTTTCCTTCTTTAAACAGGCAACATTGCAAACAAATTTGCACTCCTTCCAAACAACTTCTACTCTACAAGCATAGTTGTTAGTGTGATTCACCTTATCCTTTGGAAATGTAAAACCCACCCATGATGTAATAGAAGAGTTGAAGTGACGAATATAACGTAACAAGTCAATCAAGTTAGCAAATAATTTTGCAACTGTGTTTTCCATGGGAGAAGAATTAATCTTGCACAATACTGCACTTACACAGTTCCACAGAATGGCCACGTCAGATTTGTAACGATTTGATGCTGTAATTGATACCAATAATTGCTCAATTACGGAAACATAAGCATTATCAACACAGTAGTAGTATGATTCTGGATTATCACGTCCACGTTTTACATTATATTTTGTTTTGGCACTGAATTTAGGCAAACCAGCACCTTTTTCATTCAAAATTGCAATTAGCCAATTACACAAGCGTTCAGTCAGTGTACCTGAACCCAAGTGATAATCAGCAATAATATTAGACAGCGTGTAGCGTTGTTCAGGAGGAATAAACTCAAAATCATTCGTCTGGATGATGCAATTCTTCCAACATGGGCTATCGGGTTTAAGAGTATTACTTGCAGTTCCCCGACTTGATGGTAAAGCTGCATTTTGGACAGGGAATAAT
Organism: Ephydatia muelleri; assembly: GCA_013339895.1. Taxonomy (NCBI): domain Eukaryota; kingdom Metazoa; phylum Porifera; class Demospongiae; order Spongillida; family Spongillidae; genus Ephydatia; species Ephydatia muelleri. Next base: position 6,202,384 of record JABACO010000005.1, read on the forward strand.
CAATAAAAATATATTTAAGTGCAAGTATCCTTCCCTTTTTAACAGATGCTAGGAGGCACCATCACAGAGATACATTTGCAAATCCATAAGTAATTGTTTATAACGAGAGAAAAATCCATCTCCTACACTTGATACATACAAAGTAACCCACACTCTGAAATCACGATACCTGTTTCAGATTTGTTTAAAACACTTGATTGTAGCGATAATTCTGCATCTTTATGGAGAAACAGATTATGATTAACATATACTGTAGTCAAAACCATATCAATAACTGATGCAATGATTTGCAATACCTTTTTTGGTTCTTTTCCTTCTTAATCTTTGCAGCACTGATGCAGCTATTAAAAGATATTACAATAATGATATACTGTCTGCCCTCAAAATAAGTGCATTACTATTTAACACCACATCCACGAGAAACGTGGGGAAATTTTGGGGCTCACAGGATTTTCATAATACCCTCAAGCATTTTTATTCTGGCAATTGATACATTTAAAGCTCCGTCATTTTCCACTACGTGCACTGATTAGCGGACCGATTTGACGCTCCAATTTTGTAAGACGAGGTTTGAAACACATGCTTGGTTTATGATTTGCGCGATTCACTTTTTTCTGCAGCCTATTCAGTACATCTCACATCAAAATATGTATTTATGCTATGATTATACGCTTGCAGAAGCTAAAAGAATTTACGAACCACCAATCTAGAGTTGTCTATAGTAGTGCAAAGTCTTACTCGTTCCCAAATATACAATAACGTCATCATATGAGGTCATACGTTGTTACGATGGCGCCAGGATGCACTTCACGAAAGGGAAAACATAGGAGCAGAGTATGCCCACCGTGTCAGTCACGTATTTGCCACGACTGTTGTAAATGTCGATGCAGCGTACATGGCCGTCCACATAAGCAGGACACTCAATCTTCAATCTTGGGAGAAGTGACAACGTCCAGAAAGAAAGTATGGAGCAGATTGAAGGCTTAGACGGCCAAAAGAGAATACATTAGTTTTGCGGAGAGAAACAGATAGTTTCAGGGACCATTCAATGCAATAAACTCTCAGACAATAGGGTAACATCAGAGAGAGACAGATAGTTTCAGGGACCAATCAATGCAATAAACTCAGAGTTACTGCAAGCATAATAGAGTTTTTGTATCATGTGCATAAACTTTAACACTAATAGGGCAGTTTGGAACCATCATTAATATAGAGGAGAAATAATAGGGGGCCAAGTACAGAGCCTTGCGATGCACTCCAAAAAACCGGAATATTTCATCATCAATATTAACACATTGAGAGAGATTACTAAGAAAAGTTGCAAGCCAATTTAAAAGTTGAGAATTGAGACCGTAAGCACCCAGCTTGAGAGACGGAGTCAAATGCCTTAGCAAAGTCAGCAAACAGAGACTACTCTAACAGCTGAGTAGCAGGTGGAACGCCTAGCCAAAAATCCGTACTGATAAGGTGGTGGGTGGACAGGAAGGACATAATAGATTTTACAATAAGATAAGGTGGAGGGTGGTGGACAGGAAGGACATAATAGATTTTACAATAATAGCCTCCATGACTTTATAGATAATACTAGTGAGTAATATATGTCTATTGTTTGAAGGGAGAGAACGATCACCTGTTTTTATAAACCGGACAAACATGAGCAATTTTCCAGTCAGAAAGTACACAGCCTTTACTGAAAGAGAGATTAAACAAAATAGATAAAGGGGTAGCAACAGCATTAGCAATTGATTTGAGGAAGAAGGCACAAAAACTGTCAGGTGAATGGGAAAATTTAGATGATACACGTTTTCAATAATGGAGGGATAGAAATAATTGGGTTGAATAGGGACTAAGCACATGGATAAAACCTAAAAGGTATTTTACTGTTGATAATAATTTTCATTTCGTGTCATATATGCCATTACAGCACTATCATATTCTCTAGAAATAGCACGATAACAAGCAGAATTGTCAATCTCTCTTCATTGAAAGTACTAGTACAACTAGTTTTACCAATATCAAACTTTAGTTATCTTGGCAAAAACCTGTAACTGAGTACCTTTGCAGAACCATTCTGTGGTAGGACATTAAAATTGTAAGCCATACATCGTTGCACAAACAGGAATCCTTCATGGAGCCTCTGAGCATCATATCAATATTAATTGGAATAAGGAAGGACCCACGCTCTGGGTCCAATGTAGGATTGGCTATGTGGGTGTTGCTGTTATCTTTAAAAAAATAATGAAGGGTTGCTTCAGCTCACTCACCAATTGGCATATAATCTATCAAAGACACAACAGATTTGTATATACAACTTGCACTTTGTTGAGCAATGCCGTTTTCCAGGAGTGGCAGTTCCAGTGCTTATGATAACGGTCGGACATCGGACATTTTCCGATCAATTATGAAATTTGACCGATCAATTGTGCGCATGCGCGGTCAAGATGTCTGGAAAAAAGATGGCAGATGGCGTTGAAGGTGTTCCAGCGGGAAAAAAGGGACGACGATTCATACGGCTCATAAGTGGATAGCTGAAAATGAAAAGGAACTAGCAACGGCAACATGGCTTACGTATGAGCGACTCGATCGCGATAATGTAGCCGCTTTAAAATGCAAAATTTGTACAATGTTCGAATCGAAGCTAATCGGAATGCGAAACTTCAGTCGTGCTTTTATTGATGGCTGCACGAATCTGAAAGCATCGGCTTTTAAAGAGCACGCATCGTCTTTGATGCACCAAAAATCTATGGTGCTCTATAAGAAGAGCCAATCTGTTCCCGTAACAGAATACGCTCCGATAGCGATAGCCCTTAGTACCATCGATGAACAGACTGAAGCAGTTATGGCGCGGAAGTGTACACCATTTGTAAGGAAGGATTTGCTTTCACAAAAATGTCTATTTTGTGTGAGCTACAGGAGAAGCATGGTGTGGATTTGGGGTCAGGGTATAAAAACAACATTGCCTGTACTGAATTTGTACACTACATCGGTATGGCTCTAAGAGAAGAGCTTGTTTAAACGTATGTCCGACCAAAAATATAAACTGTCCGACAAAGATTGCCATGATCTGACACAAATGTCAGGTCAATGTTATATTCTTATCATAAGCACTGCAGTTCAGCATTTCAATAGTTGCCATTTAACTTTTTTCCTCCTTTTCATCAAGTGAAACTCAATCCAGAGGAGCCTTTTCAGATGTATAATCATTATCTCTGCTGCTTCATGACAAATTGGTGAGGTAACTGAAGATCCAAATTACCAATGCTTCACACATCATTGGCAAAAACATTGGAATAGGAGAACGAACCCCTTTCGTGAGATGGAAAGCTTCCTACTTATCCAAGTCTGGCAAGCATGCCTATGATACAGAAAACTTGTCAGAAAGAGTCCTTTTTCCCGGAATAGATCCTTACCACTTTCACTATACACAAACGCAGTCCTGAGCAAAAGTAGTTACAAGGTTGGGAATAGCTCCAAACATCATATAAAGAGGCAAATTGGATGTTTGGCGATTGGAACCCTTCTGACAAATTTTCCACAAAAGTGAGTTCGACAAAATAGGCCAAAGTGTTCCATTTTCATGGATCTGGTGTTAAATACACATAAAAAATTAAATTAGTGTATATCACATGATTTATCCAGAACTGTATTTGCTAGTAATATTTTTCAAATCTCACTGTATTGCATAATGAATTTTCTACACTTCAGTATATACAAAGTAACAATACAACACAATCTTTGACAGTACCAAAATCACAATACCTGTTTTAAATCTCTTTGAAGCACTTGATTGTGATGATTCTGCAACTTTATGGAGAAACATACTATGATTTAATGCACTATAACAAGTACAATATGCATCAATAAGTTAACGCAACATAACTTTCTACGTTCGTAATGTACTACGTACGTAAAAAAATACGTTACATTCGAGCGCAATGTTTTACCTTTTAAAGGTAGTGTGTTATGAAAGTAATTGGAACAATGTTATTGTAACAAGTAAAATATGTTTTGCTCCATGTTCGTGCATCACATAACGAATGAGAGCGCGCCTTTTTCATCATTTTTCTCCAATGATCTTGCAAGTGCGTGAATTGCTCATTGAATTGTACTAGAAAATGCAACTCTCGTGCAAACTGCAGTTATATAATCAATCAGTTAGGTAGAGCTCTATGGGCATTCAATGTTCTTATACAATTGGTAATAAACTATCACTATTCAACCTGATTCCGTTAGCAAAAGGTATCTGTGCTTTAGCGTTGCTCATAGGGTCATCTCGATAGAAAACAATGCCTTAACCCTTTACCTGCAGCTGCCGCTTCGAAGCGGCGGAAATAAATGAAACCTTTACCTGCGGTTGCCGCTTCAGGCGTAATAATATACCAACTTTCTAAAGCGCACTCTACAATGCAATCTGATGCAATGCTAAGAAAAAAGGCGTAATCCGTACAGAGGTCACCAATGGCTAAATTTTCGTATATAGAACTTGATTGACTTGTATTTAGAATTACATAAACATTATTGTTGAAAATTAGAAAGGCAGGTCTTCTCACAGCCCATAGCAGGCGGCATTCCAATGACCTTTGTACAGCAGCGGGATAGAAAGTAAGCACATATTGCAAAGATTACAGCTTTGTTATGAATGTACGCATTGACTAGCGAAGAGAAAGACTTTAATCAACTTACATTCTCGGTAGCGTACATCGCAAAGGTAGCACCTTTCTCATTCTATGTACCCACATGCTAAGCATCTTCCCGTTGTCGTAACAGTGATAAAAAACTAGTAGCGTGGAGGTCAACTGTTGATCTATCTGTTAAAAGTTACTATGCAATTCGAATTGTGCACCGTTCAAACGATAAACATGCGTGAATCGAATGATATCTAATGTTGAATAAGTGAAAAATTTCATTCTCGCTGTATGGAAGGAAATCACCTAGTTTACCTGAAGCCACAATTGCACCATGGTAACATGCCTTACCCCATTTCACCTTGCAGGTGTCATCACTGTGTTTGGTGATTTGGCTATCAAGCCCCACTGATACCGAGTCCTGAGCCATCAACATCATCCTTATCGCACTATCTACCCTCTTTGTGGCCAATGCAAGCTTAGCTTTGTGCTATCCACAAGTGCAATAATGACTCTGAATTTTGTTAGCTGAAAAATCATCAACATCACCATGTTACTGTGCCACTCTAAGCGGCCAATGTAAGCTAAGCATTGTGCTATCTGCATCTTGAACACTCCAATAATAGTATCCTACAGTGGAGATCGTGGTAGTTGGAGGAAAACAAATTGACGTTAATTTGAATATAAAGCAATAACCACATAAGATTAAGAAAATCTAACTATAAGTTGCATGGACTAAACAATTGTCATCAAGTAGTCAAAAACGATCTGGCCTCAGCATCACCACAAGACATTCCGTTTGACACTTCGATGTAAAACATTTGAAGTGCGAACGTTCTTGCATCAGTATCAGGCAAGTTTGGCATATGCACAAGAATAGAATCTAATTCCTTTGATGCACTCTACCGCCGGTCCTCCTGCAATGTTTTCTCGATGACGACCAATTGTACCAAAGCACCAGCACTGGGGTTACCCCTCGGAGCTTTTGTCTGCTGCAGCGATGCCCAGGTACATCCAACCCCTTTGCTTGCTTTCTGCCGTCATTCGCTGCTGGATGATGCTTGGATTTGAAAAGAACCGTTTTTGGTTTGAGTATTACCACTGCCCACTTCTTCAGCCATAAATAATAACTGATTATGAATGCATTAATATAGTTTTTTAAGCCTGAGGTTTGGCAATCAGATCTCTAAGCTATTACATTGTAAAAAGGGGTTCAAACAATGCAACAATCATCGTTCGGAACGACTGAACGCTTTGTTTAGCATGAACAAAGCGCTTCAAAAAATAAAATGCCTAACACTTTTAGTCCTTAAAAGCTACATATTGATCCAAAATGAATGAAAGATTTACCAAAGTTCAGAATCTAGCTCGACCAAATGATATAGAGGTTGGTGCTTACTTAAGATTCATTCCAATGATCATCCTGATCCGTTATCCCCGATAACAAGACTGGGGTCACCGAAAACGAAAGTTGCAGAACGTCGTGAAGCACAACTTTTATAAATGATGACAACCGTTAGCCTATGCATCTATGTAGTTATCATACGTGGTTATTGTGTTAAATTCAAGTAAACATAAAATTAAAGTCAAACTTATTCGTCAAGTACCACAATCTCCACTGTAATTCAGCAGCTCAACCATCAGCCCCCACTGAAATTGCACCACAGCCAGCACTACACTGCCACAGCAATATAAGGCACTAGAATTCCTTGTAACTTGGCTGCTAGTAACAACATCTGGCCTTTTTAGATGAGCCACCAGAAGAATTGGAATTGCCTTCTCTGTCTAGAAGGAACCGTTCACCTTCCTGGTCCAGATCACCACCTCCTCTGTCACCACCTTACCAACCACCTTCACCTTTGTGCACCAGTGTCAATCAAATGCATCCCAGTGGTTGAAGCAGGTAACTGAACTAGGTCTCTTAGATTTTTATCTTTACTCTGACTCTGCAAAAGATGGAGGCTAGCATTGTTGCTGCCATCAGTGACATGAAGGAGACTATCTCAGCCAAGCTGGAGGCATTGGCACTTACTCCTACATCTTCTTGGTCAGCTCAAATGAGAGGAACAAGCGGAGCGATGACGACAGCGGGAAGAGGAATGTCGTGCTAAGGAAAACCAAGAGCGAGATAGATGTGAGCAGGAGAGGCGAGCTAGAGAGAAAGACGAGCGATGCCAACAAGAAGACGCACTAGAGACGAAGAGGAGACATCAGCACGAACAGAGAGAAAGAGAGCACCAAGAAAGAAAAAATAGGGACCAATGACTGATAGAAGAGGTCTTTGCTGGAGAGTGCCAAGAACAAATGCAGCTCCTGCAAACACTCTTGGACGATCAAGTGCGTGGTATTGAAGCGATCAGTGGAAACCAGGTAAAAGGATCGGTGAAGCTTACAAAACTCACCCAGAGTCAAGATATCGAGGCATATCTTACGATGTTTGAGAGATTGATGGTAGCTCACGATGTGAAGAAAGATAGTGGGCTTTTCGCCTCGCCCCTAATCTGATGTCGACAGAGGACGCTGCTGACTACGATCAAGTGAAGGAGACCATCCTTCAGCGATACAACATTAATGCTGATACATATCGTCAACACATCTGCAAAGAAAAGTGACTGGTCATTCAGGGACCTTGTCGTGTGTCTGCAAGACTTGGCACGTAAATGGACCAAGGAGAAAACGGACATGGAAGAGCTGCTGGATCTCGTAGTCTTAGAACAGTTTCTGAATACACTGACAGCGGAGCTGTAAGTTATGTGTCACTGACAGGAAGCCAAAGACTTGTTTGGAGGCAGGACTTCTCGCAGATGAGTATATCCAGACCAGAAAGGTTACAAAAGATGGTGATCAATGAGAAAGAGACCAAGGGTTCAGCACTGGTTTGGAATGTGCAAAGCATGTGGTCAGACAGGACATTTATCTCGAGACTGTCAATCAAAAATTGAAAAGAAACAGAATGAATTTCAACTGTCAAAGCACAAGAGGGCAGAGCTGAAATGCTTCAATTGTGGCGAGAAAGGCCATGATGCCACAAGGTGTCCCAGCAAGGTGTTGGCAGCTACGGGTACCCATGTTGAGAGACTGCTGCATGGTAGAGAAAAGAAGCTGACATGCAAAGGCATGGTGGAACAACTACTCCTGTGGAGGACATTGTTCTGGATACGGAATGCTCAAGAACAATGGTGCGAGCAGTGTTAATACCAGAGACCAAGGTATCCACATCTAAACTGGTGACAATCTGGTGTGTCCACAGACAGGTTGAGCAATAACCAACGGCAGAGGTGGAGATGCATTTGAAAGAAGTGCACATAACAGTGGAGGCTGCAGTGTGCAAGACTCTACCTGTGTCGGTGTTGCTCGGTACAGACATGAAGGTACTGTATGAACTGATAAGCTGGGTTGAGAGTGATTGAGGATTGGCAGTGATGACTCGTTCGAAGGCTAAGGAGTGGCACCAGGATTGCGTTGAAGAGACAGAAAAGGAACAAGTCGGAAGCAAGCCCAAAGTGTTTGGACCTACCTGGACAAGCCCTTGATGAAGTTTTTGAGGTAGAGCCCAGATGCAGGAAGGAGCCAGCAAGATGACTAGAGGCCAAAGGTGTGAGGAGGAGAGCAAAGCACTTGAGAGATAACAGACTTAACATGACTAAGGGCTTAGTAAAGTCGGATTTATCAGCAGACGAGATCAGAAGACTCCAAAGAGTGGATCCCTTTCTCCCAGAAGTCTGAGAATGTGCAGAGCTCAAAAAAGAGGATCATGCTGAGGCAGAATACTTTCAACGAGATGAACTTTATTGTAGGAGATAGAGGAGTCAAGAGCTGGAACAATTAACTTTGCCACAGAATTGCAGGCAGACGGTATTAAAGATAACTCATTCAGTACCAAATGTCAGGTCATTTGGGGAGAAAGAATACCTTGGAGAGAGTGTTTCCGAGGTTCTACTGGCCAGGAGTTTGCACGGATATTGCTAAATACTGCCGAAACTGTTCCAGTTGCCCAAAGGTTTCTACCTCCAGCCCCATTGATTCCACTGCCGGCTATCTCCAAGCAGTTTGCTAGAATCGCAATGGATATTGTGGGCCCTACCTACATGTTGAAGTCAAGCAGGTCATCGGTTTGTACTGGTTATATGTCACTTCGCAACTCGCTGTCCTGAGGCAGTTCCCGTGCGTAACACAGATGCTGAGCACATCGTTGAGGAGCTTGTGGAGGTGTTTTCAAGAGTCGGAGTTCCACAAGAGTTGTGACTGATCAAGGAGCTAATTTTATGTCAAAGCTTCTAGCAGAAGTCTACGCATTGCTTCATATTAATCAAATAAGAACCACACCCTATCATCTGCAGTGCAATGGTCTTGTTGAGCGCTTTAATGGAACTATAAAGTCTACTGTATGTTGCAGATTAGCCGACAAGGATGGGAAGGACTGGGACAAGCTGCTCTATTACCTCTTATTTGCGTATTGAGAGGTCCCTCAATCATCTACGGGGATTTTCCCCTTCGAGCTATTGTATGGGAGGCATGTCAGAGGACCCCTGGATGTCCTAAAACAGTCATGGGAATCGAGTTCGTGTGATGATGAGAGCAATGTATCTTACGTGATGGCTACGCAGAAACTACTGGAAAGATGACCAAACTGGTAAAGGAAAATATGCAAGACGCACAGAGGAAGCAAAAAGCATGGTACAATTGGCACGTAAGGCTGCATACATTTGCTCCAGTTACAAAGTATTGCTGCTACTACCTTCGACAACCAGCAAGTTATTGGCTAAATGGCAGGGATGTATTCCATTCTAGAATGAGTAAGTGATGTCACGTACGCCGTGGACATGATTGGACATCGGAAGCGGAGGAGAGTATTTCATATCAACATGTTGAAACAGTGGAGGGAGAGGAACATTCTATGTGGTGCGCTGATACAATGGAGATTTGTCCTCCAGAGAACAATGGCCCTGTCATCTTTACTGAGCTGGCTGATGTAAAAAGTAGAGAAAATGAGGCACTGGTAACCGAATTCAAGGATGTATTTAGTGGAAAGCCTGGCCAAACAAACCTCACAGAACACAGTATCAACAATATGACCGCAAATCCTGTGGGACAGTTGCCGTATCGTCTACCATATGCTCACAGAGACTTGGTGAAACAAATGATTGATCTGATGCTAAAGGACGGGGTGATTGAGCCTTCGACTAGTGATTGGGCATCACCTATCGTACTGTGTTGACTACAGACAGCTAAATGCCGCTACCCAAGGTGATGCTTATCCATTGCAAAGGGTAGATGAACTTCTCGATAGCCTTGGTGGCAGCCAGTTCCTGCCCACTTTAGACCTGGCTACTGGCAGGCCCCTGTTTGGATAGCAGACAGACCAAACACTGCATTTACAACTCCATATATGGGCTGTTTCAGTTTAAGGTGATGCCCTTTGGTCTCAAAGGAGTGCCTGCTATGTTTCAACAAATGATGGACAAGCTTCTGCAGGGCCTGGAGGAGTACGCAGCAGCATACATTGATGACCTTAACATATTCAGCTCGTTATGGGAAGGTCACCTTAATCCCATACGAGTAATCTTGGAGCGGCTGAGGAAGGCTCATGTGATCACAAAATCCATTAAGTGTTGACTTGGTGTTAAACAATGCCTATATCTGGGACATATTGTGGGAAGAGGTCAAGTCGAGCTTGAGAAGAATAAAGTGCAGGCAGCTAAGGCTTTCCCTACTCCCAGATTGAAGAAAGAAGTATGATCCTTCTTGGGGCTAACTGGTACTACTGTAGATTCATTCCGAGCAATTCTACACTCGCTGCACCTCTCACTGAACTCACTAAGAAGTCTATCCCAAACAAAATCAATTAGACGGAAGCTTGCAACGATTCCTTTAAACACCTGAAGGACTCGCTATGCTCTTACCCAGTGCTCAGAAGCCCTAACGTCAATGCACAATTTTAACTCAAACCAATGCGTCAGAGATTGGAGTGGGCGCGGTCCTAAGCTAAATTGACAAAAAAACAAAAACATCAAGGGGCCTATTTCAGCCAAAAATTGCTACCTAAAGAATAGCAGTACGCTACTATCAAGAAGGAGTGCCTGGCAATTAAGTTGGCCATTCAGACCTTTCGAGTGTACGTAACTGGATGGCATTACATTGTGCACTTGTTGTGTCGTGTATCTCTTACTTATGTGACATTTTCATACTCTAAACTATTTGAATTCACATCACATCGTCAATCAGAGTGAAAACTATTATCAATGCAAGACTGGGTTCATCAAACCAGAGCGCTGTAATTATGTATACTAATTAGAATTCAAAGCAATGGTACATCCACTTGAGCTGACACAAGGCCCTTGTGTGGACTAATTACAATGCAAAGTGGGGATGCATCACTTGAGCCTGAGTGAATAACGGGCCCCCAGTGTGGACTAATTAGAGTGCAAAACGGGATACATGACTAGAGCCAATAATGGGTCTTAGTGTGGACTAATTTGCTAAGCAGGGTTAAGTCACGAGCTGACAAGAGGCTCTAGCATGAACTAATTACAATGCAAAATGGGTGTACATCACCTGAGCCAATGAGAGGCCTTAATGTGGAACACCTGTAAGAATTAAAGTGCAAAGCGGGGATACATCACTTGAGCCAATAACTGGCCTCAGTACTAATTAGAGTGCAAAGCAGGGATACATAACTTGAGCCGACAAGATGCCTTAGTGTGGACTAATTAGAGCGCAAAGCGGAAACATAACTTGAGCCGATAACGGACCCCAGTGTGGACTAATTATAGTGCAAAGCAGGGATACCGATAAGGGACCCTAGTGCGGACTAATTAGAGTGCAAAGCGGGGATAAATCACTTGAGCTGACAAGGGGCCCTAGTACCTGATCGTTTCTTTCTCGAAATGCCCATCCTAGCTTGTCCATACGCGCAGAATGGTGCAAAGCGATAATTTATGGCTTTTGTGAAACGTACAATGAAGCTATCAATAAATAATCCAAACACACCTTGCTGTGCCAAAAGCCTACGAAGCTGAGTTGTGGTAGTTTCGTTGTCAAGCTGCAGTTGAGCCTCCATGATCCTCTTCACCTACTCTTTAATCTTTGATGGACTCCCAGATCCACGGCAATGTGAGAACGTTCCACGGTTTTCTACCCTTTTAAGAAAACAGTATATACCCACATGACTTACCCCGTATCCCCTCCCCCAACAACAAATTTCTAATCGCTCTACTAGTACGGCCGTGTTGATGGTAAAACAGAACTCTTTGCTTCACGTACGCCAAAAACACCATTTTAATGCCAGATGAAAACTACAGACAGAAATGTTAAGCCTTTGCAGCGCTTTTACTTTATCGTACCATTGCATATGGCGATATGCGAGGTGAAATGATACAGCTGCTGAGGCCTCTCTGTGCCTGCAGCTGTATTGGACACTAGTCCTGAACTTGTTATCATGTTGACTGTAGTACGAACATAAATATTACGTTACGAAAGTACAAAATTACTTTGCATTAACATTATTGACAAATACTGCAGATATCATCAAAACCATCAATAACTTACGCACGGTTCTTTTTCTTTTTCTTGTTACTCTTGGTGGTACTGGTGCAGCTGGTGGTGCAGCTGGTAAGCATAACAATAATGATACAGATATAAGGGCACTACTATTTAAATATACGGGATCATTTAGAAAAAGGACCTAAAACATTCTCGGGAAGTCTGGAATGCCTTGAACAAATGGTTATTACGCAGTGGAGTTTTAAGGTACTGAATTTGCAATAAGCAATACATGTTCACGCATCAGTTGTGCTTCTTTGCTTGTCTTGGAAAGTACAAATTATATGTGTTAGGTCCCTTTCCATGTAAACACCAACATAAATTATTACAGATGAACGAATAGATTTTGCCATCGAAATGTTTTTGTGCGATAAACAAGCATTGTCAATATTCAGCATTTGTTTGGACTAACATATTATGATTTTAGTACACTGTAACACACTAGGTACTGATGCATCTAGTAGTGTTACCTTTTATGGGTATTCTTCTCGTTGGTCTTGTTGCTGTTGAGTAGTAAATATTGGTACAGTCAACCCTCAATATAAGGACACATCTACATAGGCAAATCCCTACTGGAAATATTAACTAAGAGAGAAATGTGCACCTAATCATTCACACTGTGTGTTTAGATTCACAGTGTTCCAAATGAAGAGATGAAAGAAATGACACCTTCAGGCAATATGCAAGGGAACCAGATTTTAACATTCAACCATTATTTCTTTGCAGTTGTAGTTCAAGCTATGATGCTACATTGGCTACAGTACAGTGTCTTGATTTCTGAATAATGATGCTAAGCGCCAATTCAGAGTTACGATCTGGAAAATATTTGCTTGCATCCATAAACGGATTTAAGAATTAGCATTACACAATACAAAATGTTGTTTCACTGATTGCCTGGCTTGTTCTAGTCTTAAGAGTTTGCAGAATGTTTTCCACGCTACGCCTAAGGTAGCTCAAATTTCCACCCAATAAACTGTATTAATGCTACATGTATGTACCCTGTGGTCAAAATAAATAGGTGGAGCCCCTGGCGCTCACATGGTTATTATTATTATTTTTTTGCAACATATTTGAAACTTATTATGAGTGTTAAATACACATGACTTATGAACCAATACACTACTGTACATTATATATAACCAGCTATACATACACAATACACTCAAAAAGGAAGCCGTCCTTCACCCCTCCCACTGCACCATCAGATGCCTCGACAAAGCACCAGGTCTAGTCTCGTCTGACTTCCGTGGTTTTTGTAAGAAAAACACATGGTCTTCGGAGACAGCCTTGGTGTCCTGTTCCCCTTGCGTAGCCCTAATCAGAACAAGGGATTCCTCCCTTTTCGCGGCCACTCCCGGGGTCAACCCCTCAGCTCCGTCACCCAAACGCAAAGTCCAGCCATCTGGAAAGACATCTTCCAAAAAGAGTGTACTCCCGTGGCTTCGGCCAAAGATGGCAAGTAGCATGAGGTGGCCAGCCTACACGTATCAATGGTAGAAGCAAGAGTTTGGTCCAAGGAACAAGGATATGATAGTATGCAGATGAGACTCAAAGTAGTACTGCCCAACCGCGCGCGGTTGAATTATTGTATGGATTTATTCATTATTGAACTCGTAATAGTCATTCATTATTACATACACATACACTAAGTACAACTAATAGCAAGTTAGGGAGCTTGTATTATTATTATTATTATTATTATTATATGGGACAGTTTCCGCGAAAATGTCCAATGTTTTATAACATTATAACTATAAAAATGCTCTGCGTGTGAATCGTCGTAGCGTCCGAACAGTTAATGCTGTCGACTTCCTATTTTCACCACATGATGCCACACCATCTCTCTATGGATAAATCAAATATTGTCTCTTAGCTCCACTCCCTGAGGAAAATACAAGAGGTCTTACCTCCAGGGGTTCGAAACACGAGTATTTCCCTGCAGGAGTGTCGGCATTGCCTCAAATTCGGTTTCCAGTTAGAGAAGCTCTTGAGGTACTTACATATCCTTTTAGTTAATTTTTACTTCAACAGGTGATAAGATATTTGCTTTCTAAGTTAAAGCACATTTCCTGCTAGTTTCGCGGGCCAGGTCTAATAAATATAATATTATATATTAGACCCGACCCGCAAAACTAGCAGGAAATGCATATATTTTGTTTGCACGTTTTATTATTGATCCTTCTATGTGTATTTGCCTAAGAATCTGTATATTTATTTATATGTAACATACCAGGATTTATAATAATAATACATACAATAATAAGCACACAGATACGGTTCTACACTCTTCGGAGAATGGCTTAAGCATTCGCTCTAATTAAACAAATGCTTAAGTTGGAGAACAGTTCGAAAGAAGCCTGTGACTTCGGCAGGGACTTGTGGATAGCAAGCCTAGCTGCAACTAGTTCAAAAAAAGTAGAAGCCTCTTTACCCCAAGCCCCATAGGAATCAACTACTCGAGGGGTTGAGAGCCACCCTAGAGCTGAGCACTTGTCGTCATTGGCCTGGTGTTTCCTGCTCTCCGTTGCCTCAAGGACTGTTTATTTTTTTATTTTTTTTATTTTTTTCTTTAGAATATTGATGATACAAGATACAATTGTAGGACATACAAAACACACGAAAATAACACTTCAGAAATAATCTTGAGGGCAATATCTGGACATAATAGCCCTCATATTAGCCCTTACAAGGTTCAGATTGAGCCGGCCATACACTATTATTATTATATGGGACAGTTTCCGCGAAAATGTCCTATGTTTTATAACATTATAACTATAAAACTGCTCTGCGCGTGAATCGTCGTAGCGTCCCGAACGGTTAATGCTGTCGACTTCCTATTTTCACCACATGATGCCACACCATCTCTCTGTGGATTAATCGAATATTGTCTCTTAGCTCCACTCCCTGAGGAAAATACAAGAGGTCTTACCTCCAGAGGTTCGAAACACGAGTATTTCCCTGCAGGAGTGTCGGATTCGGTTTCCAGTAAGAGAAGCTCTTGAGGTACTTAAATATCCTTTTTGTAAATTTTTACTTCAACAGGTATAAGATATTTGCTTTCTAAGTTAAAGCACATTTCCCGCTAGTTTCGCGGTCGGGTCTAATATATATATTAGACCCGACCCGCGAAACTAGCAGGAATATATATCCTCGCACTTCGCTTCACTCCTGCACCACGAGGTGCGCATGCATGTGAAGTACATCCCACATTAACCTAGGTTAACCTGTTAACCTTCATGGAGATATTCATTACACTCTGTGCGTTAGTTCAATGACCTTCATTGTGAAGTGCACGTTAACAGGAACTTGGATACGTAACACAGCAACAAATTGCTTTAATCCTGTGACAATGTCAATAATTAATTCCTCTGAGTTATTAAAACATTGCAAAGCTTACCAGACATTCCCCCATAGCCCCTTACATATTCTGCAAAGGGTTTAGAAGTAAACTGCATGAGTCATCTTACTTGTTTACAATGAGTTGGTAGATCCATCACAATTCCAAGTTGCTGTCAAGTGATGGCTAGGTTTAGACACTTCTGGTGATGCCCAATGTGCGCTGTGTCCTGAAAAGAGTTTCGATCCTCTTGGCCATCATGCCACGTGGTGGGCATGTTGTCTATCACCATAACAGGCATCGCGACATTGTGGCCGAGTCCTGTCGCCGTGCCCATCTTAGTGTCCATTTAGAAGTAGGCCATAACCTTACTCCCGACAACAGCAACACAAGTCCAGCAGACATCCTCATCCCTCACTGGTGCATGGGCAAGCCTGCGGCTCTGGACCTATCAGTCACTTCTCCGCTTAACCCACTTACCCTTCTGGAGCAGGAGTGACGGCTGGTGCAGAAGCTAAGGCTACCGAGGAGAGAAAGCTTAAAGCCAACACGGGAAAATGTGCTGATTTGGTATGGTGTGTGTCCCATGGGGCGTGGGGTTTGACAGCTAGGGATTCTTTTCCAAACTTGGGTCCCGTTTGGCTACATCATTGGGGAAGTCAAAGTCAGTGGTCACCCATGAGCTGTACGGGAGGATGAGCATGAATCTTGTCAGGGCCAATGCCAACGCGATCCTGTCCAGGTCCGTACCTCCTCCTGAGCTTTCAGTAGGCTAGCAACTTGTTTTTGTGCGTATCATGTGTCTGTGTCATGTATTTATGCTTGTACTTTTTCATGTTCAATTATTATTCGTAATTAACTTTAAATAATAATAATAATAATAAGCAGAGGAGGCCTAGGCTTGCTTGCAATCTTTGTCTCACCACTCATCTGCAGCTTACATTTCCTCCATTTGTTCATCTGGCTTTGGATCCAAATCAGTCCACCACCTATCTCAAGCTGTGGAGGTCTTTAACAACTTAGTCTTTCCAGTAGAAGCCATTAATGTTGAGTCTGTTGTTCTTTCCCCTCCCATTCAGAAAACACTGTCTTCCAAATTTGATGACCATCTATTCAACAACCTGCTAATTATATCTTCAATGGCAGACAAAGCCCGTCTATTGTCCATTTCTTCACCCCATGCTTCAGCCTGGCTGTCTGTAACTCCCTCTGAGGGCCTTGGACTCCATCTAGATCCACCTGTTTTCCAGATTGCTGTAAAGTGGTGGCTTGGCCTCGATACTTCAGAGGGCTCTCAGTGTACCCTGTGCCCCGGTGTACTTGATCACCTTGGCCACCATGCAGTCACCTGCAAATATGGTGGAGATGTGGTCTCCCGCCACAACAAGATCAGAGATATCCTGGTGGAGACCTGTCGGCGTGCACACATAGGTGTTCAGGTGGAAGTGGGCAACAATCTCACCCATGACCACAATAAGACTCGCCCAGCTGATATCTTACTATCCAATTGGTTCTTAGGCAAACCAGCAGCACTAGATGTCTCCATCACTTCTCCGCTAAACCCTTTAACCCTTTTGGAAGCGGGAGTCTTGGCCAAGTCTGCTGCTCCGGTCACAGAGGCGAGGAAACATCAAGCTAATGATCCCAAATGTTCGGAACTTGGATCCCCATGGTGGCAGAATCGTATGGAGCTTGGGGCGATGAGGCCTCTTCTATCATCTCATCAATCGCCTCCAGACTCGCCACCTCTACATGCAAGTCCAAGTCAGTTGTGCTGAATGACATTCATGGCCGGCTTAATGTCCATCTAGTTCGTGCCAATGCTACAGCCAGAATTATCCCACTGTCGTAGAGCAAGATCCGATTGTATGTGTAATTTGTTTGTTTAATGTTTATGTACTGTGTTATTATTTTTGTATATCTTGTCTTTATTTCAATACATATAATAGTGAATAATAATAATACTAATAATAATAATAAATAAATGGCGTCCGCTTTCGCGGTTGCGGCTATTTTGAATACATCGTCTAGATAGGCCTATTCATGCCTAATCGCAGCCAATCCAGCCCAGGAAGATCTATAAGAGCCCATCCCTGCTGCAGCTGCAATGGCAGAAACGCCCGTTGCAAGTTTTGCGTGTGTGCGAAGGCAGGACGAGCCTGCACGTGTTGTCTCCCTGCTAAACACGGTAAGTGCTGTAATAGATTTTCTCACCACAGCGCTTCGACGACGGCGACGGTACCTTCGAACCATCTCCCAGGGTCTACCACTCGCTCCCCTGACACTGAGCAGCTGGAATCATTACAACCAACACTACAGCAGCTGCAAGCGTCCATAGAGACGATGGCTCCGGCCTTGTCTTCAGAGCTTCCGTCATCACTTTCGAGCCCCTCGGCATCGTACTGCCCTCAAAATATGCAGCAGTCGTCATCTGGGTTTATTGATCCCTCATCGACGTTACTTTGGGCAACGAATCAGCAGACTTGTTCCCAATCTCCATTGTCACCTTCCCAGGAGTGCGAGTCACTATCGGCCACTTGTTGCAAGTGCCATTCCTCAGGCGCCCGTTGCACGGCTTGCAAGTGCTGTCGGGAGGAGCGCTCCTGTGTGAACTGTTACCCCGGGAGAAGGGGAAATTGTGCTAATGCTCCTGCTCCCCCAAACGTCATTATTCAATCCACTTCTCATCTTCAACCATTGCATCTTATGACACAACCATCTTCCACCGTGCTGCCTCCAACCTCCCCGCTGGCGCACACTGTCTCATCTCTTCCTACTTCGCCCCAGCCTTGCAATCCTTCTGCTCTTCACAGCGCCCCCCAGTAGAATCCCGGCAAAATCCTCCGGATCCTTCCCCCCTGTCCACCTCAGCTCCTCCAGTCACACCAATCAGAAAGCAGTGTACCATCGAGGGGTGTACAGCTCTTATAGCCCCATCCATGTGGCGCATCCACATGTCCCTACATGCCAGTGGAGCCCTTCCTGGTCAGGTACCTGCAGAGTGGCTTTTGGACCAAAATTTGTTTGTGTGCCCCAACTGTTCCCAATTAGTGGCTAACACCAGGCAGGCCTCTCACCTCCAGCGCTGCTCACAAAGACTAACCGACCAAACAGCCCATCTCCAGTCCCCCATAGCACCAGAGCCACAGATCAACCTGAGTCTTCCCACCTTTGAGGAGGTCTGTCAGCTGCATCACCCAACTCTACGCTTCGTTCCTACCAAAGCCCGGCCGGCATTTGCCCGAGCCCTCTCATCAGCTCTGAAGGAGGTCCTCCTCCATAATTCCGAAGAGGCTTGGTTGAAACTGTTCATGCTCCCAAAGTGTGTCCTTCCCTCTTTGAAGCAGAGAAGTGTCGTCAACCCACACACCCCAATCGAGTCACTGTGCAAGATGTGGCTAAATAATGATCTGGTCACCCTCTGGTCAATGTCTGTAACCCGAGCCAACCTCCATAATTCTTCCAAAAACCTCAGAACATCTATCTACCCACAGTCAAGAAATCTCTTCAGCTATTTCACTAGGCCGCTCAGGATTGATGGGAAAAGCTTGCCGCATGCTGCTCTCCAGTGGCATTGCACCTTCTAACAGTGCAACATGGAACTTGCTACAGTCCAAGAATCCTTCCTGTCCTCACCCCACAATCCCGGACGTAGCCAGCAACCCCGTTACCCTTGGCCCTTCCTTTGACATCCTGCGCATTTTGAGATCCTTCACTAAAGGAACCTCGGCAGGTCCCTCTGGCCTATCCATTCAACACATACTTGATGCAGCTTCAATACCTCTCCAAACCCCAATCTGTGACTCCCTGAAGGGGGTTGTTAACATTCTAGCCTCAGGTAAGGCCCCCAACTTTTTTGTCTGGCGGTAGATTGATTGCACTAAACAAGGGTAAAATTCAGCGAGGGTCGATATACTGACATTAGACCCATAGTTGTTGGTGAAACACTTCGCAGACTCACAGGAAAGTGCCTTTGCTCTATCCTCAGAGATAAGTTCTCCACCTTTTTTCAGCCTTCCCAGTTTGGCGTGGTATGTAAGGCAGGCGTAGAAAAGGTGGTTCACAAATTGAGAAAGTGCATTGATGATGGCTGGATGAGTGGGGACTTCGTAGTGTGCGTAGTACGAGCTCTGCATCTAATTGAAGAGTTGGGGCCCCACCTGGGTCTGTTCATCAATTATCCCAAGTGTGAAGTGTTTAGTAGGAATGGTTGCTCTCTTTTTCCAGCCTCTGTTAAGTCCTCATTCCTACCCAACCTGGAGATCCTTGGGGCTCCTATAGGTGACCTTGTGCATTGTTCTCGCTTCTTTGCTGAGAAACACAATCTTTTCAAGGTACTGCTGAGAGCCATCTCAGATGTGGCAGCAGTTGATCTCCATGTTGCCATCTCTCTCCTCCGCATGTGTGGAGGCTACTGCAAGTTAGTACACCTTGCTAGAACCACCCCAACCATCCTCTGTGAAGATTCGTTGAAGTTCTTTGACGAAGAAATGAGACTTTGCTTCTCTTCTTGTGTAGCAATAGATGTGCCAGACCCACAATGGTAGCAAGCTCAACTTAGTCCTAAGCGGGGTGGGCTCGGCCTGCGTTCTCTGTCTCTTCACTCGTGTGCAGCCTTCATCTCTTCTCTGGCATCTTTAGAAATGGGGAACCCTGACAACATTCATTTACAACAGGCCATTCTTCGTTTCAATGCCCGAGTCTCTCCACAGGACTCCATCACCATGGAATCAGTGCTCAATTCTCCTCCTCAGCAGAAGTCACTGTCCCAGATGCTGGATTCTTTTGCATTCCATTCTCTGCTGTCTTCAGCTTCCCCGGTGAACAAGGCTCGCATGCTCTCAGTTTCTTCTCCCCATGCCAGTTCTTGGATTACTGCTATCCCTTCTACGAGGTTGAAAATGCACCTTGAATCAGCAGAGTTCCAAATGGCCATTAGGTGGTGGCTCGGTCTCAAAACTTCAGACGCCTCTCCCTGCCCCTTCTGCCCTGATCTGGTTCTTGATCCTCTGGGTCACTACGCGACTTCTTGCAGGCATGGGGGAGATGTGGTGATCAGACACAACCACCTTTGTGACATCGTTGCTGACTTCTGTCGCCAAGCCCACCTCTCAGTAAGAGTGGAAGCTGGGTATGGGCTCTCTAGTGACCACTCTAACACTCGCCCAGCGGATGTCCTGGTTCAGGGTTGGGACAGAGGATCTCCTGCTGCCCTGGACATCACTGTAACATCTCCCCTCACCTCTGCCACCTTGAGAGACGCCAGTTCCACTGCTGGGGCAGCAGCCTATGCTGCAGAATGCAGGAAACACACTGCAAATGATGCTAAGTGCCAGGAGCTGGGCTGGGCCTGCATCCCCCTAGCAGTGGAGACCTTTGGTAACTGGGGCATGGAAGCTCAGGGTGTCTTTTTCCGCCTCGCTTCTGCACTCGGGATGCACCAAGGAACTTCAAAGTCTTGGGCCCTCCACACCATCTACAGCCGCCTTAATATGTCCCTGGTGCGTTCAGTGGCTAGATCCATTCTAGGTAGAAGCTATGTAGTTTAGAACATCTATAGGTGTTTTTTGTGGACAATATTAATAATAATTCTGTATGAGCATTTATTCCATTCGTGTATTGTCTTGTTTCGTGTATTTCATGTATCTCAATACAAATAAAAAAAATAAAAATAAAATAATAATAAAATAAAATAATAAGGATCAATTTGGTCACCATGCTCTGTCATGTAAAAATGTCAAAGTTCCCATAGAATGCCACAGGAAAGGGTGTTGGCCATAGCACCATGTTGTCCATGGGAGGAGGAGGGGAAAATGTAGGGTGCATTGGTCAAGGAGGGATTGGCGAGACACTAGGTTGAAGGCATTCTTCATATCAACCTTCAAGCAGACAAATTCAGAGTCATGCCAATGATTATCGAGACAACGTCTGAGGCCATGGATTACCTTCTCACATCCTTGGGGGAGAGCTACACCAAACTGAAAAGGTTGAATAAATTTTTTTATTCATATTCTTTTGACAATATATATAAATAATTATAATCAAATAATAATAAAGAGGATGCCTCATCGGGCAGCAATAGTTACCGCTATCCTTTCTCTCTTGTCACATATACACAGAGTTTGGGTCAATGCCATCGGGCATCGCGTTGGCACAAGCGGAAATTCCCCTGGCAAGCTCTCAGTCTGAAACTGGTCAGGCACCCGTGGTACCCTCAGTGATGCAGTTACCCGGGCCACATGACGTGTCAGGCCAACCCAACGAGCTAGGAGTCTCGGTGGGCAAGGGGATGGCTCCAGTTCCAAGGAGCTGGCTGAGAGGATATGGAGGTGGGAGTTTGTTGAGATGAGCGAGATGGTGGCGGAGAGTTGGTCCCAGAAAGTTGATGAAATCAGTGCAGGTGGGGCTAATGCCATCTCATCGCAGGCGCCCAGTAACAGAGCTAGTCCCATGGATCCAATGTTTTACCACATACACCAGCATGATGTCGCAAAAATAGCCAGAGGCAGTACCTGAACTGCTGGCGTACATGGTAGGGATTATGCGTGCCAGCACTGAATATGGTCCATCCTGGTACTAGTACGACTCAGCATTTAGGTGACAGGCAGCTGGCACAGGGAACAGAATGTGGTCTCGCATAAACCCAAGCTTGTATTCAGTGTGCTTCACTGGGAAGGCTCAAGGAATCCCACGCTGCAGTAAATGTGCGTCGATCGACCATATGGTCCGAGATTGCCCATTTTCAGCAAAATCTGACCTCCAGGGAGAGAACGCTGGAAGTGGTGTTTGCGGCATATGTACAGCAAAATCAAATCCTGGTACACCAGGCGAGAGTGCTGGCAATCACTCGCAGGAGATTTGCCGGCGCTGGAACGATATGCGGTGTACATTGCAAACTGCCGTTACCGTCATACGTGCCAGGGATGTGGTGGTAACCACCCACAAAAACTATGCAGCCGCGCCCCAGCAGCCTCAGCTTGGTCAACAAGCAGGAAACAAACGTCCTAGGCCGGGGATGTAGTAACCTTCTTGGCTGTATGAACCTATTTTAGGCTGTATGAACCTTTAGGTTATATGTGCATGGTAGCATTTGTAACCATTGTGACTTACCACGCACGTGCAGTGTGATATCTAGTGACGCAAAGGTTGCTTAGCAGGAATGACTTGATTTTTGTTGTCTATTTTTTGGCATAGGGATCTATCAGTACATGGAGGACCTGTTGGCACTAGACCACTGTAAAGCTACACCAGACACGTGGCACGTGCCACTTCAGAATAGAAGCTACATTGTAACACCATTGGGATGGGTAGAGTGGGATGAAGCGCTGAACCACCACCCGGACCAGCAGTCAGAGCTTACGTTGTGTCTGGCCTGAGACAAGGTTTTCGAGTTGGGTTCGACTATGCTCACAGTGGTTGTCAAAGGGCTAGCAGTAATATGCATTCAGCCCGCGAGCATGCACAAGTCATTAGAGAGTACCTCGCAGTAGAATGCTCGGAGGAAAGGGTGGTGGAACCACTCAACCCTCCATGGTCACAATCAATCCAGATCAGCCGTTTTGGCGTAATACTAAAGAGTCGACAGGTAAATGGCGCCTAATTTTGGATCTTTCGACACCGGAGGAGCCAGTGTTAACGCCGGAATTAACAGGGAACTATGCTCCCTTAAGTATGCCACAGTTGACTGGGCAGCTGAGTCGGTTGTCCAACTTGGTCGAGGGGCTTTGATGGCCAAGATCGATATCAAGGCGGCTTACCGGCTAATACCGGTCCATCCTGCGGACCGTTGGTTACTTGGGATGCAATTTGAGGGAGCTATTTTTATGGACACGGTACTACCGTTTGGTTTAAAATATGCCCCTAAGATTTTTAATGCAGTCGCCAATGCCCTGGAATGGGCCTGTAGAAACAATGGAGTGGGTAATATGCTGCATTACCTTGATGACTTTATGGTGTTCGGTGCACCCGACTCGTCGGAGTGTGCAGACTACCTAATGATAGTAAGATCAGTGTTTCAGAGGCTGGGGGTCCCAATCGCAGAACACAAAACGGCTGGGCCTCTAACCTTCGCCTTCCAGAGGAGAAACTGACTGAAATTAGAGCACTAATATTGTCCTGGCTGCACAAGAAGGTAGCAGTCGCACGTGACTTAAAGTCCTTAGTGGGTAAGCTCGAAAATGCTTGTAAGGTGGTTCGCCCGGGAAGGTCATTCCTGCGACACATGCTAGACCTATTGCGTGGCGTGCATAGTAACCGGCCGTCTCATTCGTCTGAGCGAGGCTTTCAGGTCCAATGTGTTGTGGTGGCACACATTTCTCGAAGGGTGGAACGGTATTTCAATGATTCCTTACGGTGATTCTCGACCAGCGGATGTTGTCGTGCACACCAATGCTTCAGGAGCACTAGGATGCGTGGCATGGTGGCAGAATGGTTGGTTTCAGTACTCATGGCCACTAGAATGGAGAACGACTCACATCTCACCTAAGGAGGCATTGCCAATAGTGCTAGCCTGTGCCGTTTGGGGAAAGGTGTGGAGCAACAAAAAGATTCAAGTGTACTGCGATAACGCAGCAGTGGTAATCAGCTTGAACGCAGGCAGCTCAAAAGACCAGTGGACAATGCATGTAATTCGATGCTTGTTTTGTATTAAGGTGAGGTTTGGGCTGACAGTAACCATATCGCAAATCCCAGGAAAGGAAAATATCTTAGCGGACGCACTGTCACGCAATGATTTTGCCTATTTCCGCACACAGGTACCTACAGCACGACAGTACAGCATTCCCCCGCAACTAGAGAGCGTCTTGGTGACGGTCCAACCGGATTGGATGTCAGTCAATTGGGCACAATTGTTCAGCAATTGTTTTCAGCAGGAATAGCGCAGTCCACCAGGAACACTTACAGGTCAGGAAGTGACCGCTACATTAGACTTCGTGCAGCTTTGGGTATCACACCATTCCCAGCATCACTTTACAGAGATGGGTTAGCGGGTACCACAGCCAAAACATACTTGTCAGGTATACGCTTTGCCCAGATCTCTTTGGGGGGGAAAGACCCCGATATCAGTAGTATGCCATACCTGGAGTATGTCTTGAAGGGATTCCGCAAACTGGCTGCAGGAAAGTCTCGTCCACGCCTCCCCATAACTTCCTCGATCTTGTCAAAGATGCAGGAGACATGGTCCAAGATACCGAAGAGAAAAAATGCAGCCATGCTTTGGGCGGCGTCCTGCATGTGTTTCTTTGGCTTCTTGCGTTCAGGGGAGATAGTTGTGCCGTCCGACACTTCCTATGACCCTGCGGTTCACCTGAGTTATGGAGATGTTCGGACTGATAGCATAGAGAACCCAACTTGCATCACCGTGGCGGTAAAGGCCTCCAAGACGGATCCTTTCAGAAAAGGGGTGGTGATCCACATTGGGGCAACTAAGACGCAGTTATGTCCGGTGGCCACAGTCTTGGGTTACATGATCCAGCGGGGATCACGAGCAGATCCATTCTTTATGTTTGACGATGGTCGGGCCTTGACGCGTGAACGCTTAGTGGTGGAAGTCAACGAGCCCTGGAAAGGGCGGGAGTGGTCAGGTCACAGCTTTAGGATAGGAGCTGCAACAACAGCGGCAGCGTGTGGCCTGCAAGATTCATTAATCAAGATGCTGGGCAGATGGGAGAGTGTGGCATACACTGTGTATATACGGACACCACCAGCCCAGTTGTGTGCAGTTGCAGCGAAACTCGTTTATTAAGAAAGTAGCCGTTGTGTTGCTATTGATGTCATTCATGTAATCTAATTCTGGGAGCAGATGGGGGTGTGTACACAGGGGCAATAACAGGTACCTAACTAAAGCTTGGGGAGTAGGGGTATGGGCACATACCCCTCCTTGGGGATAGTGGGGAGACTTAACGTCCCACCGTCCCCCCAAGCTAAACACAGGGGGTGCGGCTGGCCACCACTCAACCCCATTCCCTTGTCCTGCCCCCTAGATCCCCAGAAGCCTCACAACAGCATAGGTATCTAGTTATCACCATGACAGACTACACATTAAATGAAGGTTAACGGGTTAACTTAGGTTAATGTGAGATGTACTTCACGCATGCGCACTGGCACTGCAAGTAACCTCGTGGTGCAGAAGCAAAGCGAAGTGCGAGGATATATCTTCTTTTTTTTTTCCTCCAGACCTAACATGATGGTCTGTGACTTCTAGGGTGGGAATGGGGGATAGTGGGGGGACTTAACGTCCCACCCTCCCCCCAAGCTAAACACAGGGGGTGCAGCTGGCCACTACTCAACCCCATTCCCTTGTCCTGCCCCCTAGATCCCCCAGAAGCCTCACAACAGCATAGGTATCTAGTTATCACCACGACAGACTACACATTAAACTAGTACAGCTAGCTTTACCAGTATCAAAAGGATTTACGCTTTAGTTATCTTGTCCCTATGCAAAAAAATTTTTTGTAGTGCACCCAGGTGTTAAAGACAAGCAACACATCGTTGCACAAACATAAATCCTGACCTTTTCATGGAGACTACTGTGTAATATATCGATATGTGCAAGATTATAAGATACAAACAAATAGTTCCAATGGTGCCATGCATGCATGTTCTTTTACCCCACAACCCAGACAGCTTCCTCAAACCCATTCCAATAACAATTCTACACCTCACAATCTAAATTGTAACCAACTTACAGCTCATTTTCTTTGAGAGATGAAGAGGTGTAATACTACAAAAAAAAAAAAAACAACAACATATCACACGAAGTAGTAGACACGAGAATGGATATCAGATAGTTGAGACAAACCATTAAATACCATACAGGGGTAATTATAATAGTCTGAAATCGGACATTTCGCAGTCAAATTGTGCCCAATGTCCAATCAAATCGATGTTCAATATTTGTAGAGCCATAAAATGGCCGCGTGTAAATGCAAAGGATTGGAGGTGCGCTGTGAAGATAATGAAGACATGGAAAAGGAAGCTGGAAGTAGTACGGATTTGAAGAAAAGGCAGGTATCAAAGAGTACGTTTGATATTTAGCAACGAAAATAGCAACGAAAATATGAAGAGTACCCAATGTAAAATATTTAACCAATGGTGAGGAAGATTAAACTAATCAATGGTGAGGTAGATTAAACTTATCAAATCAAACACAGGCCTGGCTTCGTTGCGAGTTAAACAAAAGAACAAACTTGGTACTTTATTTGTATTGCAATGTTTGCGGCATGTACAGTACAAAGTACGTATTCGATTGATGAAAAACTACACCAACACATGAGTCAACAAGTTCGACAAACCAAAAGTTAGCAATCCAACTGCACACGCAACTAGTGACATTCCAAAGCTGCAATGATTCAGATCTGAGTTGATTTAGCAAAAGCAATCGGTGAATCTACTGCCATGCTATCACCTATTGCTGCATGCTTTTCAATGCTCGATGATGAGACATACGCAAAAATGAAGCAAAAGTTTGATATGCTACTTAATAGCAAAGGAAAGTATCCCTTTTGTTAAATATCCAGCCTTGCAGGAATTGGAGACAAAGCTTGGCGTTAACTTAGGGCTTGCATATAGCACACCTGCTTCTGCGCAGTATTTTACAAGCTACATTGCTCAAATGCTTTGTGCAGCTTTTGCGGACCAAACTCTCTATATGCAGCATACCTCCGCTACATCAGGACTCTACAGAGAAGTCTCGCTGCTGTCACCGTGGCACTAGCAAAATAGACAGGGTATACATACATATCTTTCAACCCGTACATTATAGTAATAATATGCATGCATGGATACGCTATGCTGTAGCATTCCTGTCTATTTGTATGCTGAGTAAATTTACTGAGTAACTATTGTTTGAGGGGTAGAGTAGGCCCCATACACACTGGCCTCCTCACATTGGGCAGGGATATGGCACTTTACGAGTGGGTGGTGCCATATCACCACACCGCCAAACACACCACGTCACGCTTACCCTGACCCAGACTCCCGCCAAAGTTATGCAATAGTGGGCTAAGGACGTTTCCTGCAACAAAGTCATCGCGATAGAAGAGGTTAAATACAGTTTAAGGTACTTAAACACAGTTAACCGACATTGCAGGTTCGTTCACCATTAGCGGTCATGTGAACGGTAGCACGCATGCGTATGCTAGAAGTGCCCAAGCGCTCAAAAAAGCGGTGCTTGAAAAAATCAATCAAGGATGATGTGAATCTCTGGCCAGGGATATGGCACTTTACAAGTGGATGGTGTTTTATCACCACACCTTGAAACATGCCCTGTCATGCCTACCTTGACCCAGATTCCCACCAAAGGTATGCAGTAGTAGGCTAAGGACGTTTCCTGCAACACAGTCATCGTGATAGAAGAGGTTAAATACAGTTTAAGGTACTTATAAACACAGCTAACTGACATTCCACGTCCATTTGCCATTAGGGTCATGTGAAAGATAGCATGCATGCGTATTCCAGAAGTGTCCAAGTGCTCGACAAAGCAGCGCTTGTAATTTAATTTGATTCTCCACCATCAATCAAGGATGATGTGAATCTCTGGGCAGGGATATGGCACTTTACGAGTGGATGGTGCAATATCACCACACCTCCAAACACGCCACATCACACCTACCCTGACCCAGACTCCCACCAAAGGTATGCATCACACCTACCCTGACCCAGACTCCCACCAAAGGTACATGTATGCAGTAGTGGGCTAAGGACGTTTCCCGAACATCATTAATATGATAGAAGAGGTTAAGTATCGATTATAATGTGCCACATTATATTATTAAGTAAATAACGCGATTATGAAGTTTCTGCACACAGTAATTACAAAATCTATCTTACACCAATACGTTGTTTAACCCTTTTATTTCTCATCAAAATGCTTGACAGAGTAATATTATACTTATCAGGCCCTTTAATTTGGTGCCATGCATGCAAGAGTTTTCATAGTGTGTACCAAGATAAAACACTGCAAAGTACAGACTATCCGTAAACTAATCAATTATTCAACTCTGAGGTTAATTATCAACCTAATAATTCCCCCAAGCTGCATGTGTGTAGAATCTCCCAATGCTAAGCGTAGCATACGCTGGTTGACAGATTTGGCAACAACTGGAGGGCAAGAGTATCCCACAAGCTTGTGTTACATTTACCGACCCCCAGCTGTGAGGGCACCAGCGAGTACCACTGACCACAAACCAGGTAACCTGTGTACCAAGCAGGGATACTGGTCCAGGCTTGGCTAGCCAGTATAGTTGGGAAAGCCATCTGGCTAGACAGGCACCAGAGTGACGCAGGCCACAAACCAGATGACCTGTGTACCAAGCCAGGACGCTGGTCCAAGCTTGACTAGCCGGGTTTAGGGACAAGCCCGCAGGGCTCCGACCTGCCTTACTGTAATTGAAAGCAAAGAAAAATTGCACTGTACAACACAGCAAAGCACAGGGGGAGTGGAGGGTGGGAAACGTGAAACAATCCAGTGCCTGTTGAATTATATGCACCCAGAAGCTAACCCGTCCTTTTGGCAAACAATTGCTAACAAAGGCAACCCGCCATTTGGCTAACAACGGCGCCTGGCCCCCCATTATACTACCAAAGGCGGCCCCCCATATTGCTAACAAAGGTGGGAGGGGGGGGGGGGGTGCCGCAGTGTGAAGCTGATGCTATCTAAACTATGATGCTAGCGGTGTGATGTGGTCAGGCAATGCAACCTCTAAGAAATTACTACTGCTCATTAAACTCTGTTTAAATCCCTAAACAGTACCGTCGAAAACTTATATTTAATCCCAGCACCTGTTATACATGTATAAAGACAAAACACAAAAGTTTTGACCATAAAGCTACAACATGGTGTCCATCTCTTTGGTGAAATGGTATAGAATGACTCAAAACTTGAGCCCAGTTGCGATGTTTACCTGTCAGCATGTGCCGCTGCCGGAAAGCAAACCTCTACCCATGCTAAACAGAGGGGCATAAAGCTGACAATGACCTTCGAAAACGTTATGCAATTGTATGTAACTTGGAGTTTACACAGCTAGTGTAAACATTATGTAATGTGCTGTATCGCTGCCACATTGAAGTTAACAAATCAATTGATACCCAAAAACGCAAATGAATCACAGTAATTTTCCACTGTTCCGAGCTGTTACTTTCCACTATTCCGAGCTGGGAGTGTACTCAGTGAAATAGTTGTTGGCAGAGTGCCTTTGCGGTATTTAGTCTTCATTTGTATGCATTTGTTATTACTTGCTCTAGAGCTCTGTAATGTGTGCTGCATGGTGTAGCTCTGATGTATACACTCTTGCTGTGTGGTGAACAATCACACTAGCTAATAATGTAACGTACAAACTCTGGTTGCGTTGTGCTAACGTGACTAGTGATGTAACGTGTACACACTCCAACTCTGGCTATGTGTTGTAGCGTACACACTCTGGCTGTGTGGTGTGATGTTCTACACTACACCACACAGCCCATATCACACACAACCAGAGTGGACACTACACCACACACCACACAGCCAGAGTGTACACACTACATCACACCACACAGCCAGTGTACGCACTACATCACACACCACACAGCCAGAGTGTACACACTACATCACACACCACACAGCCAGAGTGTACACACTACATCACACACCACACAGCCAGAGTGTACACACTCACTCTGGCTGTACATGATGTAGTGTGCACTCCGGTTGTCGTGTACACACACTAGTCATGCAAGCCATTTATTAGGCATATTGCAGTACTAACACATTCTTGTTTGAGGCAGCAGCTATTTACTCCCATTATCCCACAGATCCAAGCTCCTCCCCAACACCTTCAGGCTTCACAACATCGCTGGTGTAATCTTCATATATAATCTTCCATGTGTAATGTTCTTCACCAGTTCTTCAGTGATTGCTTTCTCATTGCCGTTACTTGTATAGCCATCAAAGTCACCATCAGAGGTCGCTGTCGCTGTTTATATCCACCATGTATTTTGAGCTGAAATTTGGGGTCTGAGGGGAGTGTTCTATCTTTTGGTATTGCCGAAAATAATGTCAAAATCGATGCTGCTAACTTTAATATGCGTTACGTATAGTGTGTGGCAACTGCAATTATTTAAAGGCTACAGCACAATGCATGATTATCATACGGTCATCTCACTTAGCACATAAAAATGCCATCCGCAAGCACAATTATCAAACCCCAAAATGTGCCTAATGCGGTTGGGTTAAATTATCTAAGAAATACAGTATGGCAGAAATATGGTATAAGTTACACTACACCTTACAATCAGTATGCCATGCCATCTATACGTGATGAAGGATACAAATGTGCAGATATACATTATGCTCTAACCAAGAAGAAATAACTCCTTAATGTATTGGATTCAGCTACACTCTACACAATGAGTACTGTAGAGATCTAGTTAAATACAAATTATTAAAATTAGCCAAACCATTATTTTTACGAACTAATGCATTTTTTAATAACCATTATAATACAAATCCGAAAATGAATGCAAATTCATTGTGTGTCGGTTGGATGTGAATCTCGAGAATGGCTTTCGCAGTAGGTACTACTAGTATTCGTATCCCTTTGTGGTCACTAATTGCTACTACAGTATTGTATGGCTTGCTTACTAAGTAAATATACACAGAATAAAAACCATAGGTTACAATTTATTTTGTGTCCAGGCACTTGTACTGTCAGACAAGAGCTGTACAAAGTGCAGGGAAGAAAGACAGCCAATGGAATTACTGCCTTCAAGCAAAAGGAAAGGGCAGAAAGCATACCTGAGAAGTGAGGATTGTCATGGCCACCCCCTGATAGAAAGGGGCAATATGACAAATGAGCAAACAATTAATCATGAAACAACTCGAATTCAGCATGTAGTTCAAGGAAGAGAGCAGGAAGAGCAGGAACCAGAACCCCCTTCCACCCCCCCCCCCTCCCCCCCGAACAGGCTCACTAGGTTCACAAGGTAAGGAAAGCCACAATTCTGAAGGCAGCACACAAGGTGAGAGTCGAGATGGTGAAGGCAGAACACAAGGTCAAGATCAAGATGGTGAAGGTCAGGGTTTCATCGAGGGGGGGGGCGAGGGGGGGCATTTGCCCCCCCTTGCCATTATATTGCCCCCCCTTGGTATTTATGGAGTGATATTTAATAAATGCATTGTAACTACACAAGTGATGAATACAACTTTACTTATACAGCAATCCTTCTACCTTTTCTATTCCATATGTCAATTATTGCATCAAGATCATCCTCTGAAAGTATATCTGGAGACTCTATTGCTATTTTTATTAAATTAGACAGGCTTGAATCACTTAGACAGTTTCTTAGACGAGTTTTAATTTAATATGTTACACATATACATGTACATTTACAAGAGATAAGTAACATCTACTGTACTAATACCAGTCTGTAATTTGATTTGCCCTATAATCGCCCCTTCTAAAAAGTATTAACTCTACTTTTGCCCCCCCTTGAGGTTTTTTTCTCGATGAAACCCTGAAGGTAGCAAACAAAGGGAGGTTTTCAAAGCATGCACAGACCTACACGGGTTAAAGAGTTATTCTTTTCCTTACAAACTGCACAAAAGTTATCCCTTAAAGAAACCTGTGACTGGGTGATGGAGCACATGCCCAGCATATTTTGCCTAAATGGCAAATCTCTCATGCCGTCGACAGTTTGTATACAGAAAAAGCTGATGGAGAGAGAGAAAATGGCCCCTCATTCTGAAACCACGCAGAAGCGTGCAGGTAGTCAATGTGGTGTTGTACCCCAAGGTTCCCTATAGCCTTTTGGCAGGCATGATAGCCCACTGTCAAGCACATTACTGATGCCAATGGTCCTAGGATTTTTTTTGAAGTGCACAACATCTCATGGGTGCCTTCCAGGATGTGTTACAGCAGGTTCCTGTTAAAGATTGGACTCAAGGGCTGTAACAAAAACATCCTGCAGTTTGCCTGTAGACTTCACTGCCATCAAAAGAATGTTCCTTAGAAGGGTCTTGTTTTAAGTGAGGAAATACAGCCTCCCCCCTTCTCTCTTCCTGAACATTGATGAAACAGGTGTTAGTCTTTTGCCCTGTCAAAAACGTACCTGGGGTCCATCTGGGGCAAAGCAAATATCAGTACTTGGTTGAAGAGATAAAAGACAGTTCAGTTTTACCTACAATCACTGCATAGGGTAAGTTGGCAGGTCAAGTGCAAATCATTTGGGCAGGAGAAACAGATAGGTGTCACCCAAAAGGTGGAGATAGACTTAATGTCAGACCTACTCATGCACTCACATAGCACATCGCACTGGACAACAGAAAGTACAATTTTGGAGTATGTAGCTGTCATACATTCTACCCAAAATGACAGAGAAGGGAGTTGATCCGGATACTCAAAAGTGGTTGTTGCTCTGGGACTGTTATTCAGTGCATCGCTCTGGTCCTGTATTGGAAGTACTCAAAAGTAAGTACCCAAATTCAATACTTCTCTTTGTGCCAGCTCCTGCACAGCTGAGCTTCAGCCACTAGACTTATCATATAACTTTGTGTTTAAATCTGGAGTAGCCACTCTCTTTGCTTCACGGATGAGCCAGGTAGCTCAGGTACAACTATTGAGACGACCCACTTACGTTTGACCTTAGTTTGAGAGGTGTCAAGACTCCCTTCGCAAAATGGGTCTACACGATGCAGAAAAAATCTCAGACACCAAGAAGCCTGCCATGGCTGATGGTTGAAAAGCAAGTATCTTGGGCTACCACAGATGAAGGTATTGAAGAAAGAGATACCCTTTACGAGGAAGCATGAGCATTGAAGAGACAAAAATAACTGTTTGTGGTGAAGGGTGGGAGATGCTGCAGTTGCAGAATTAATTGCACTAGACAGTAGTAAAAAGCAGGTCTAAAAGAAAAAGAGAAGAGATGATTCAAGGAACCAGTGGTGAAGATGATAACGGTGAACAGTGGACAGAGATCGAGGAACTGGATGGTGTGGAAGGCGAAGAGAACACGCCGGTCCTAATTGTCCGATGTCCTAGCTAGTTACATTAATATAGCAATATGCACGACCCGTTATGGTCGCACCACGACGCTACAATCTAAATACAAGTTCCAGTAGAACTGTTTGCTGCTGAATGTACTGAAAACTTGCTTTATAAGTTATGTACGAAATTTATCATCACCTTTACAAAATAAGAATTACGTATAAATGGATAAGTTATACATATGAATCTATTCATTGCATTATTCGTACTTAACTTGATCTCAACAGTAGATGACTTTTCTTTTGTTTCTAGTTTGTCCACCAACTACCTATTCAACAAAAACTCACCTAATTTGAGCACTACACAATTCAGTTGACTACGTAGCAGCAAGGTCAGAAAGTGTCAACATTGTGTCAATTGTAGATAAAGCTATAAAATCAGTTTACCTAGTCACGTGACAATAATGAATTAACGAAACAACACACAACGTACACTGATAGTGCTCGTAAGTTTGCTCCACTTGTGACGAGTAATTGGCTCTCGAACTCTTGACAACGCACAAGTGCGAAGAACTAAAGAGGACCAAATGATGTACAAGAACGAAAGTTAACGAACAATCACACACACATACACACAACATACATAAGCTGGTAGTGCTCGTGTTACTTGCTATAGATAGTTTCCACAGAAAGGTGTGAAGGAATTTAATCACGGTCACGTCACGTAAAACCACACCCACTGGTTGGAAAGATTCGCTGGAGTGGCAACGGTGATAACACGTGGATCAAAGTTATGTCTACGAAAGAGCGCTACTTTGCTTCATTGGATGCTTCTGGACGTCAAAGGTACCTGGATAAGTTATGCCTGCTGGGACTTTCAGTGGATAACGACCTGTATGCGGCAATAAATTCCAAGAACTTTGTAAGCGACATGTCACTCTGGCCGCCAGTTGAGTTTGGGCACATCTTCTGCTATTTTATTGATCGCCCTGGCGTTTATACACGCCAACAGTTGCTTCAATGGAAGCAGCTGAATGCCTATTATTTCTTTACTAGCGGGTTTGTGTGAACCGTTGAAATTTGGGATCTGAATAACACGAGCCAGTGTGTAATTTTGAAAGCTCTTGTGAATCCAAGCATGCGTAATCCGGACGAGGCCCACTGTTCTTGGGTAGCAACCAGAAAGACAGGAGATATAGTGGCAGCACACTGCACCTGCATGGCTGGGTGAGTTAGCACATGCACTCATTCATTCATGTATGCATACCATGCACTCATGGTGTATGTACCTGCTCCTTTTACTTTTAGCTTAGGTGAAGGTTGCTCTCATGTGGCTGCAATTCTTTTTAAGATAGAAGCTGCCAAACGTAATGGCTATACTACTACTACTTCAAGCTCCTGTCAATGGAATGAAGTGTTCACAACAAAGGTAGGTTATATTTGCTTCATTCATGCATGCAGTTTATATAGCTTCATTTGTATTTGACCAGCACCAGCCTGCTCGTATCAGAGACATCATGTTCAAAAGACGATAGCGCTGTATGTTGCCAGATCTTGCCGCACCACGACAGCAGTCATCTACTACACCTGAGTACCCAACATCCAAAGACCAACAACAGCTTTTTACAACTCTGAAAGCTTTGATGCCAAAATCAGCAATCTTGTCCTCGTAAGAAAAAATTCATCCATTGGTGAAAGTGACCGACCCTTTGGTTGAACAAATGGCACAGTGAACGTGAAAACGTGAATAAATAAAACCCAATGTGGTAAACCAGTATAGAAGGAGGTCAGCTTATCATTTCCTTCTATCAAACAAAATGAAAAGGCATGTATTTGTAGTTGTTTATACAGGGTGTTTTTCTCTTCACTCAAATCATGTACGTGTGTTATCAGTTTCTTCATGTCATCGTTTGTTTGAGTAGCTTTTTCTCTCAATTGTCGAATATTGGACATTTCAAGGAGTGCTACTGCAGCATAAACATCAGTTTCTGTCACATTTGCTGTCATTGAGTCCTCCATTGTAGTTGGTTCCTCTGCAGTAATTGGTTCCTCTGCCATGATTGGTTCCTCTGCCATGCTTGGTTCCTCTGCCATGATTGGTTCCTCTGCCATGATCTGTTCCTCTACAGTGGTTGGTTCCTCCATATCCAGATCACCTTCACTAGCTTTCTGAACACTTCCTGCGTCAGGAAGACCTTCTGCTATATCATTAATAGCCCTGTTCCTCAAGTCGTTCAAACTTGGTACTTCCCTATGAACCTGTTCTTCATCACCCCTTAACTCATGCTGGACATGAACGAAAGACTTCTTCCCTCTTTCCTGCCTCCTAGAATATCGCGCAATATTCGCAGTTGGTGATAATTTTGTACGCTTGTATACGGTTGGAAACATTGTGGGGATGTAGTCAATGTGATCAGGATCATGATGGGGTTCACCTGAAAATAACGCACGAATTAAATCCCAAAGCTGGTGATTCTTTTATGACAATACTGACCTGATACGAAATGCGCACCACAAATCCTGGCGCTCTTTCCTGGTATCCACCGTTCTCTTCGAACCGCCGCTATCCATTTAGCGCTTTTCTCACTACAACGTTCACTTGGAAACCGGAAAAAACGAAGCCCAGGCTTCTTTCCAAAGTAGTTAGTACAGCCAACAACAACGCAATGAACAACCATGATGAAAGGAAGTAGCAATAAATGGTTTTAAGCTCCACGTGCGTACTACTCCAGCAAATCTTTCCAACCAGTGGGTGTGGTTTTACGTGACGTGACGTGATTAAATTCCTTCACACCTTTCTGTGGAAACTATCTATATTTGTTTCACTTGTGACTCACGGACTCTTGACAATGCACAAGCGCGAAGAACTAAAGAGGACCAAATGATGTACAAGAACGAAAGTTAACGAACAATCACACACACATACACACAACATACATAAGCTGGTAGTGCTCGTGTTACTTGCTATATTTGTTTCACTTGTGACTCACGAACTCTTGACAATGCACAAGCGCGAAGAACTAAACAGGACCAAATGATGTACAAGAACGAAAGTTAACGAACAATCACACACACGTACACACAACATACATAAGCTGGTAGTGTTGCTATATTTGTTTCACTTGTGACTCACGAACTCTTGACAATGCACAAGCGCGAAGAAGTGTACAATTACGAAACTTAACGCACGAACCCCCGGGACACATGCACACAACACACACACGCACGCACGCACACACTCACACACACACACACTCACTCACACACACACACACACACACACACACACACACACACACACACACACACACACACACACACACACACACACAGATAGACAACACACCAAACACACACGTACGCTGATAGTGCTCGTGTTACTCCTCTGACGAGTAGTTTCTCTTGACAACGCACAAGGCTGAAGCGTGGCGAACGTGACGATGAAACAGCAGAACTAAATCCGCGCTTGATTTTGTATTGCGTTATAGATACCGTATACCCAATGAAACAATTTCTTTAAAAACATGGCGGAATCAAATACATTGTATGACCCCGACTATGAATGTTATTAAAAAAAACGCGACCCGTCTGTAACAACACTCCCGACGATCGGATCGTGTAGCTTGTTTTAGCAATCGATCTAGAAGTCAAAATTAGTAGTTTCATTTTTGTTTCATGTCGCAGAACCGCGTG
Source organism: Ephydatia muelleri (assembly GCA_013339895.1). Taxonomy (NCBI): domain Eukaryota; kingdom Metazoa; phylum Porifera; class Demospongiae; order Spongillida; family Spongillidae; genus Ephydatia; species Ephydatia muelleri. Next base: position 6,239,540 of record JABACO010000005.1, read on the forward strand.
GTAAGGTTGTAGAGAACAAGAGTTGTACTGCCCGTCCTCGTACCCAGTCTCGGAACAAGGGGCGGGTCGTCTTCTCCTCCTCCTTGGCAACGCATAACTCAGGACAGGAACATTTTTAAGCGATGAAAATTTCACCAATACCTTCAGAATAGACCGGAAGAGGGCCTTTTTATAGAATAGTACTTTAGCACAGCATCGACTAAACCGCCTGTGTCTTGTATAATTAGATATCTTGTATGACTTATTTACGGTACTGATCAGACAAAAAAAAGAACCGGTGGTATCAAGCAGAGCCAAAAAAAGAAACGGTCCGCTAAACGCGAAAGCTATCAAGCAGACCCAGAAAAGAAACAGACCGCTGAACGCGATCGGTATCAAGCAGATCAGAAAAGAAACGGTCCGCTAGAAGGCAACGTTATTGAGAGTCATGAATCTCTCGCTTGGCGACGTTACGGGAAGGCTAAGCGTACCCTGCAAAGCCAACGTGGCCATCGAAAGAGTACTACCGATAAAGTTATTCAAAGGTATGTAAATGTAGCTACCTACTCTTACTAAGCTTGGTTTACAATATGACATTAGCTGAACGTTGCGTCAGCGTTGCCTTCTGTCAGTGTCGTTATGTGATGTTGGAATAGACTTTAGTTCCATTCCTTGCTTATCAGATGCATGCAGGTATTCTTTACACTCTAGTTTACCCAAGTCTGACGCAAGGTTTGTCAAATGTCATATGACAAGTAAATAAAAACATTCTCTAACGAGAAAGTTGTTGGTATATAGGATTGACCAATGGTGGTGTAAAAAGCACGGAAACAAGAGTGACAGAAATTTGACTGGAAAATTGAAATAGGCCTATATTTAGCCCATTACTCAGGCATGTACTGTTACAACGTTAATGTGCTAAATATAGGCCTATTTCAATTTTCCAGTAAAATTTCTGTCACTCTTGTTTCCGTGCTTTTTACACCACCATTGGTCAATCCTATATACCAACAACTTTCTCGTTAGAGAATGTTTTTATTTACTTGTTTCATTAGTTTTTTCCTCTGGCGTCTTTATAAGTGGTCACAAATTGATTTTAATTTTCAAAGGGAGGGAGGGAGGTTTAACATTTTAATAATAGAAATTATATGTATATGTATAGGAGTTCTAAATGTTATTTACTGTTCGGCCTTGTCCTCTATGTCTCCCCCAGCCTCTTCTATGGCCGCGGCGGCCTGGTTCTGGCCATGGGGTGGTGGTGGCAGCGGCCAGGGGGGCAGCAGGCGAAGTGGGGGTGGGGGCACTGGTGTCAATACTGCTAGTGCCGGTGGTGGGGCTGGTGCAGGTAGCAATGCTCCTGCCTCTGCTGGTGGCGGCAGCTCTGCTGCTACTGCTGGTGGCGGTTGGGGCAGCTCTGCAGCTGATTGTAGTCAAAACATTGTGTCAAAAGCTTTTTTTACATCAGATAAGGAAGCCTTTTTGTGCATCAGATTAAGGATGACACCCCAATATTCCATAGACAGGTCACAAAGGACAGTTGAGTCACCATGCATGCTTTACATGTGAAGTGAATGGCAGATCCCTTACATGTGTGCTGTACACATGTTGCATGCACATCTTCCTATAGCTTTTTAATGCTAGTGCAATACAACATGCCATCACATACCTTTGGGTGGTAGTGGTAGTTCGGTGACCCCTGCGATACCGCTTCCTCTCGGGTAGCTCTGCTGCTGCTGGCGGTGGGGGCAGCTCTCTGCTGCTGGTGGTGGGGGTGGGGGCAGCTTTGCTGCTGCTGGTGGTGGGGGTAGCGCTGCTGCTACTAACTAATGTACAATGTAACAGACACAGATGCATGCACAAATAACCTTTTGTACAAACATTGACCTTTACCAGGGAAATGGGAAGCCTTACTGTACATCTGATAATTGCATGCAAGCGTACAAAAGAAATGTGTTAATGTGTGCATGACAGGAAGCCATGAGCAACTTACATTAGCACGTAAGAAAGCAGCCCTTAGAGCATGCTATTTATAACATACCTTTGGGTGGTAGTGGTAGTTCTACGACCCTTCCAATACCGACTCCTTCTAGCTGCCTTAATGGTAGCTGAATTGCCCCTGTATATCCGCCTATTAGCAGCACGGTTCTCCTCGACGCCCTCTTGATATCGCTGCCTTTTAGCTGCACGGTTCTCCTCGACGCCCTCTTGATATCGATGCCTTTAGCTGCACGGTTCTCCTCGACGCCCTCTTGATATCGCTGCCTTTTAGCAGCATGGTTCTCCTCGACGCCCTCTTGATATCGCTGCCTTTTAGAAGCACGCTTAGATACAGCATTTGCGTTGTAGGTGTCGCGTACAGAGGCCTTCTTCTTTTCAGGGTCGGCCTTGTAGGTGTAGCGTACATAGGCCTTCTTCTTTTCTGGGTCGGCCTTGTAGGTGTCGCGTACAGAGGCCTTCTTCTTTTCTGGGTCGGCCTTGTAGGTGTCGCGTACAGAGGCCTTCTTCTTTTCTGGGTCGGCCTTGTAGGTGTCGCGTACAGAGGCCTTCTTCTTTTCAGGTTCGGCCTTGTAGCGCTCTCGGGCTTTAGCCTTGTTCTCTTGTGATAAAATATCTTCTCGTTTTTGGAGGTATTCCGCTCGTTGCTTACATCTCTTCTTTCGATTACGCGAAGGCATTTAAAAAAAAACAACTTCACTAACAAAAGTACACAGCGAGAAATCAATAATTGGACCAATATTGACGCATTATTGGATCAGGATGATATCATCCTTGGTAGGCAATATGGGTAACAGTATTGGTTCAATGATTTAGGGGAACATGACCCAAACATGTGTACGCAATATTGATATAACACTGATAAAGTGTTGATCCAACCATGATAGCAGTCTTGTGCCAAGCATGATATACCAAAGTATTGGCCCAATGCTGTTATTACAATATTGGCCCAAGACCATATTACCTTTTAAGGCATCAATATTACCTCCTTTTTAGGCATTGAAATTTTATTTGAAATAATACAGATTGCATCACAATAAACTATTCTATTAAGTTCTATTAAGTCCCTTGTTCTCTCTCCTTCTATTAGCACTGCGATCACCCTATCCTCGAAGTAGCATACTCCACCAGAGCAATGGACGGATACTTTGCATCCACTCAACAGTCTCGATGGTCTGTGTACAACCCTGTGTTGGATAGCAGAAGCATTACCACCACATATGTTCACATACCTTGCAGTGTAACTGGTCGTTTGGAATAATGTATGACAAATCACCACCCTGGATATTTGCTAATACACACCGTTATTAATTTAACTCACATCCAAGTCACAATGACAACAGCAAGTCAGTGTACTGGTGTTTGGATATCCAAAAGAGTTAGCCTGTGTGGATTCCACAAAAATAAATGATGTTCTCAAGTCATCACGTAGCCACATGCATCCAAGTCGCAAGACTCCATACCGGTAAATGACAACACCAAGCGCACTGGTGTTTTGATATCCAAAAGAGTTAGCCTGTGTGAATTCCACAAAATAAATTACGTTCTCAAGTCAACTCACGTAGCCACACCAGAGATATACCAATACCTCTGGTCAAACGAATCCAACTCAAAGACAACACCTCGTCCTCATGTAACCTGTCTATCTCCATCGCTTTCTCTTTTTCACCAATTCTCCACGGCACACCCAGATGCGCTCTAATAAGAGGTACAATATGAGAGAATTCCAATAATAACTTGGCATCTAAATACCACTAAAACGAAAAGGGACCGATACAATCACTCGCTTACCAAAAGAGTTAGCCTGTGTGAGTTCCACAAAATTAATTACGTTCTCAAGTCAACTCACGTAGCCACACCAGAGATATACCGGTACATCTGGTCAAACGAATCCAACTCAAAGACAACACCTCATCCTCATGTAACCTGTCTATCTCCATCGCTTTCTCTTTTTCACCAATTCTCCACGGCACATCCAGATGCGCTCTAATAAGAGGTACAATATGAGAGAATTCCAATAATAACTTGGCATCTAAATACCACTAAAACGAAAAGGGACCGATACAATCACTCGCTTACCAAAAGAGTTAGCCTGTGTGAGTTCCACAAAATAAATTACGTTCTCAAGTCAACTCACGTAGCCACACCAGAGATATACCGGTACATCTGGTCAAACGAATCCAACTCAAAGACAACACCTCGTCCTCATGTAACCTGTCTATCTCCATCGCTTTCTCTTTTTCACCAATTCTCCACGGCACATCCAGATGCGCTCTAATAAGAGGTACAATATGAGAGAATTCCAATAATAACTTGGCATCTAAATACCACTAAAACGAAAAGGGACCGATACAATCACTCGCTTACCGATTCACACAGAACAGCGCGATATAGTCACTAACAACAAATCCGTGAAACGGCTCCACGTCTAGAAGCTTCCAACAATTTTCACCGTGCGTAGAAGCTTTCACTAGAGACCATATCATTATGATGGCAGGGCATTCACTGACTTTACACACTTGCTGCTGACGGAGGAACGGCCGTCAAATTTTTAGGCATTCAAACAATAATTATTAAAACAATACAGATTATTTGAATAATCGTGAACAAATACTTTTTTGTTAACTCCAACTTTCTCTCTTTCTATTGGCACTGTAGTTACCATTTCCTCAAAGTGGCACCCTTCACTAAAGCAGTCGTGGACGAAGGACACGGCTTTTAACACTTTGCATCCTTCAACTGCTTCGATACATCGCGAAAGTTCAAACATGGGCAGTCTGTATCACTGAGTAAAGGTTCACCAATCCTGATGAACAAGGGCTCAAATATTTGTATAAAACAAACTGTCGATCCAACAGCCAATTTATTATCATTATTGAAGCAATATTGATATCATGGTTTATGTAAAAATGATAGTCAGCTATTGTCCCAGGATGTTATCAACCTGTTCCATGTTGCTATATCAACATTGACGCAATGAAGATAATATATCAGTATTGGGTCATGTTTTATATCATTATTGTACCAAGGTTTTTGCGTTTATCATCCTTGAGCCAATATTGGTAAGGGTTGGCTGTGTAAGTAATGACTTAACGGCGATAGGAACACCAAATAAATTTAGTGCAGGTTGGAGCTGTATAACATTATTAAATACATCATTATTTAAAATTAATTCCTATATTATGCTTGCTTTTTGGTAGATGTGATATGCATCTATATGACCTTAAGGGGCACCGTGCCGGTAAATTCTGAAGAGATTGGTACTATTGTCATTCTTTAAAACCGTTCGTAGCTCGAGTTATACCTTCCTAAGGAAGAAGACGACGACGACGAACAATTTTTTTTGGGAATGGGCACGAGAAGCAGGTTCTTTGTTTGTCTGGAAGCGCATAGTTTAATGACATGAAACTAGCATGAAAACGTAGATCTTGGTGTTGTCGTTCGATTGCTGCAACGAGATAAGTGATCCGTTTCTCCGTTGTCCCTCCCGACGCGATTTAAAAATTTTAATGACATTCATCATTCCTCAATCAAAGCCAGCCAGGAGTTGTTATAAGGAATGCTTCGGCAACAATGCAGGGAAAAACTAAGAGAGTGGTACAGAAGCTCAGTACATAAACCCACTCAAAAATGCACATGCACAGTTAAATGAAATAGATCCCGTGCATGTGACAAAGTGTGGTGTGAGAGTGTGTCATCATCATCAGTCTGGTTTATTGTGTGCCACAAGTACTGTATTCGTGAGTGTTGTGCATAAGAATATGCCATACGATGATGTACAGGTTTATATACGCAACAATTCAAGTGTGTGCACAAGTGCAGGAGACTGTGTGAGCCAGCATGAGTGCATGTTCATGTATTATGCATGAGCTGAAAATTGTAAATACAACCGATGTCATTGGGCTATTCCATAAAATAATTGTACACCCCTACTGATGACCAAAAAAGTTGTCCAGAGGGGGTCCAATGGTAATGTCCTAGGGGGATGTTCTATTGCAGTGAGATGTGTCCAGAGGGGGGTCCAATGGCAATGATGGTAATGTCCTAGGGGTGTCGCACAGTGAGATGTGTCCGGATGGGTTTCAAAGGAAATGCTCTAGGGGGTATCCTACATCAGGATGTGTCCAGAGGGGGTTCAATGGTAATGTCCTAAGGGGGTGTCCTACATCGAGATGTGTCCAGAGGGGGTTCAATGGTATAATGTCCTAAGGGGGTATTCTACATCAGGTTGTGTCCAGAGGGGGTTCAATGGTAATGTACAGGGCCAGAGGGGGTCCAAAATAAATGTCCTGGGGGGGGGGGGTATGGTGTAGAGGCTTTATGTCCTGGGGGGATACCTTGATATTAGTCATTAGTAGGGGTGTACAATTATATTATGGAATAGCCAATTGCAAGCGTAGCTGAGTGGGCGTGACAAGAATTTAAGCATGGGCTATACTAATAGCAAGTTGGAAGCTTTATTACACGACTAGAGGATGATGCAAGTGCCTAACAAATAGCCTTACTCACGCGGTGTTGAAGACTGCCACCCCGCGCAAGAATACTGCAACGATCCATCAATTTGGTACGATCGTTTTGCGAAGCGAGAAGCTTCTTCCTTTAATTCACCGGTATAAACTCGCTGCCTGGGTGAGGTAAAATTGTTGCGAACGGCTAGCTTAGTTTTAGGCAGAGAATGTGGGCGGAACAAAGAAGTTATCGAAATTAATTGTGGATTGGGAGAGTGGAACGCGGGTTGCATACAATAATGGCGCTCATCGAGCAGGAAATGTGCATTAACTTTGCACAGCTGTATCTCCGTAACGGATAGCATAAAAATTAGCGAAGTGAAAAGATCAATAGCGACAGGACCCCTCTGCATACACACTGAATTTGAAACGAATTGGACGCCCCTACCTGAAGATGCGGCAGTTTCGAACCCCATGGGTAATCAGGTCTCATAACATCGACACGGAGCTTGTGTAAGATACGAAAATATAGATCTACATACAGAAATGGTGTGCTATGAAGTGTAGAAAATAGAAAGTCGATAGCGTTTACAGTTCGGAAGTTATAGCGATTTAAACGTAAGGCATTTTTATAACAAATTTTATAATATGCACTAGGAAACGATCCCAAATATTATTATTATTAAACTTATTTAAATATTCAATAATATTATATACATGTATTCATTACACAAGGACCATCGTACAAGCCGTTTACTACTCTGACTAAAGACGAGAAAGGTTGTTTTCCCAATAGATATTACTCTAGTATCTATGGTTTTCCTAATAGTTGTTAGAATAGTAATTGCTGGAATCATATAGGTGGCTTTCGTTCTTTTGGTATAGTACTAGTATAAGTTAACTTAGATAGGTCGTTAACCACCCTCCACTTTGCACCTTGTCGCTAATAGTTCATAACCCTAACCCATGTTCTGTTCTGTGGGCGTCCCTAATCTGTTGTATCCATTCTGTTGCAGTTTGTGTCCCTTCTGGGGACACCAAAAAACTTGGCCGCCAAACTTTCCTGCACTCCCGGCATATATGCTACGTAGGGAGTTATACGAGGGTCTGGGTACATCAAGTTGGTGGTCAGCATCACCCTCAAGCAAGCTACAAACCAGAGCCTCAAAAGGAACGGGCTGCTAAAAGACAACGATATCATCAGAGTCCTGAACATGCTCATTCAGCGAAAAGTTAAGGCCACTCAAAGGTGTGTTGTACATGTACACACAGCTACCTACTCTTACTACATTTGTACGTGGTGTGATGTGGGCGTGCATTATGCAATCACGGGACTACATGTATATACAGGTACTGGTACTTCTTGTGGGAGCTTTATAGGGATCAGATGTGTATCTGTATTGTTCGAAATGCCCTAATGTGCATACGATTAGGGTCGACTATCTTTGGTCAATAGTAACTATGAGGCAATAGTGATATCAAAAGCAAGGGGAAAAGGGTTAATGATAAGGAAAAACGGAGTAGTCCTATATTTAGAGTGTAGCACACATTGTAGGACATTACGTTGTTCATGTGTTCATACTACCCTTGTTCCCTTCCTTTTTTACACCACCTTTGCCTTTAAGTTCTATATCCCACCAAGTTTCTCATAGAGAATGTGTAACTACACTTAGGATCTGGGGATCCTCCCCAAATGCTAATTTCACTAAGCAATGTTATCAGTCTATCAGAAATGATGTGAAGGACCCATTAAATATCTAATTTATGAGACAACAGTACAAACGCACACAATACACTATGTGTGTGTGCATGTGGAGGAGGAAGGAGAGGTGGTGCTAGAGGATGAGGGAGGAGTGGTGCAGTATCTGGTTGTGTTGAAGATCTTCTTACAGCCTGAATGCCTCCATGGAGCCAGTATTCATCATTGTGCTTGGTGTAATGCCTTTTCAATGTAGCATACTTTCATAAGCAGTCAATCCTGGCTTCTGTTCTGATGATGTTCATGGAGGCATTCCATTTATTGCTAGAGAAGTACGCCCTCTTTGCATTGTCGTTTTTTTCAACACCTAAGCATATAGAAAAATTGCACTGCAGTTTCCATTCAGAATCACCCATCAATTGATATACACACCTTGGCCTGAAAACTTTCGTAGATTACCGTACCGCCTAATGCACTCTGGTACATGGTATACCATACAGTGCATGTATGGTGTAACATGACTCGTAATTTCGTAACCTCCTGCAGGTATGACAGGAAGCTATGAATCCATTTCTTTGCCTAATAGAAAATATAATCAGTAACAGTTCTCCGTACTACCTACACCTTAACTTTCTGGTGTATAGTGTCAGGATAAATTGGTGCTTCAGCAGATAAGGTGTTGCAAAGCTCTTGAAAGTCCTGCCATCCATGTTAATGAACCACATTACTGATCAGTCAGGCCTTCTGCTTACCTTCCAATCCCTAATGCTTTTGATATGGTCTCATAGTCTTCACAACCTTTGACGACAGCTATTGTGTGGTTGCCTGCATGTTCAGAAACAAATTACTTATTTTGAGGGGGAAAGGGCAATGCTGTACACAGATCTACATGTATGCATCCCTCCTTGGCAAGTGTGTAGTTACTATTGGTTTGGGTCACATATCACTGTGCTACAAGTTGGATATACGATAGTGTATACTCTGCGTATATGCTAAATATACATATGAATATACACATGCTATACGCAAAGAATACGCATTGGTATATTTTGCGGATAGAACCAGAATCTCATGTCGTATATTTTGCGTATACTCGATACTATCACGTGCGCTTATTATGGGTTTGTTAACATATGTCTCCGTGCACCATGTCCGCTTCCGTACTCAGCACATATTTGGAAACGTCTCCGAATCTGTTCACTGTATACTAGCTTGTTTCTATTTGTGTACTCATGATCAAATTTATAATAAAATTATCAATACAATCGATAAAAGAAAACATAAAATGCGTTATAACGTTCAAGCTTTCTCTCGAATCATCCAGGGTTGTGCAGTTGGTGGACTGGATGCGTCTAAGAGCGGTCCTTCAACTCTCTGCTTCTATGGATGGAGCCTCGAGTTGCTAGTTCCTTTTATTCGTTCATCCAAGTCATCAATCAAGTCATTTAGCGTGTCAGAACGTCACAACGGACGGCGACGTTGTAGAGTTTGAGCGTTCTGGTCGTCGCTCTCCTCTTCTGACATCATTGTAGGCTTGATGTCCCCCATAACTGCTTCTCTTCTTCTATCAGCATTTGGCACCCTTTCTCCCACAACTACGCCACAATAGCCTTTCTTCTGTCTGCATAACAAACCTTTTTACCAAATGCTACAGCAGGAAAAGAGCATAACAAGACATAGGTAGGACGTACGCTGTTGAGCTTAATAGCCTTCAATTACCCTGAGTTCGCTTGTACCACCTAGTAAAAGGAGGATATGGTGGTAGGGTGAATAAATAGGATTATGAATTTAAGGCTCTACCTTTAACTGTAGCGACAATAGCGTGAAGGTCTTCATCGAACTCTGCCGCGATACATGGTCGTGATTGCGTTAGAAAAAAGCGCACAATCGCTTACCTTTCATCAAGCCGAACTGAAGTGCTGATCTTCCTTCTGACTGCTAGAATTCTGAAATATGCCTTACCTATATTTCAGTGGGGCTTCCACCATATCCTTGCGATGCAATACAGCTTCATCGATGTGTCTTAGTATATCAGCGACGACTTGCTATTCCATGGCCGGTGAACTTACCTGAAATCCAAGTCCGCGGACGCTGCGCTGTCCTGGCAATTTGCCGGGTGAGGCATCGTCAAAATGTCTTGGCATAAACAAAATGGTTTACGAACTATGAACATCTCAATATACTTTTGGACTAACCTGACGTCCGTCATCCAGTTCTTTCTGGTGTGCTGGCAGCTGCCTGATATCCCTGCGACCTCGATCGCCCACTCCGCGTGGTAGTTTGGCGCCAAATTACTAGTACACTTGTAATTAATTTAATAAGTTTATAAACGTAGTCTACATGTATGACAAATGTCGTTTCAAACTTTCAATTCACTAGATAGTTTTACTATCTATGGTATCACGTATGTGTGGGGCTTGTGAAGTGCACTAATATTCACGGTAATCCACTTCTGAAGAAACGCGTAGCTGGGTTTGCTAGACTATTTTGTAGTTATGAGATTAGCATGCATCGTGCTATTTGTGTTCTGATTGGTAAGACGCTCGGTAGCCGGTTGAAGTTGTGAAGGGTATTCCAGTGTCACGTAACCACAATGAGCAGCTCAGCTTTCCCATGATGATATACGTATATAATCTATGGCACAAGGTGGGGGCGTGGCATAATAACAAATACAGCCGTCTATATAAGTTCGATCAGATGCATAGCTCCTCAAAATGCTTTCTATGCACCGTCACATGGTCTAGAGCCACAAGTGTATGTTGTATGCATCTATACTTGTACATGATCAGCCGCTAATAGGTATTAATCATGCACTGAACAAAACATTAATGTGCATGCATTGCATATTATTACTATTAATATTGTTATTTTATGTTTATGAATCTTACAACTGCGCATGCATCATGTAGGATGCAAACCTTGAGGTGTTGTTCTAACTGTGCCGGCATTAATTCATAATTCGATACATGCGAAATGAATGCACGCGCGTTCTTTATTTTTATACATGATTCAATCCGATATGTGCTATGTGAGAGAGCTGTGATAATCATGACCCAAGTAGAAAGTCATTCAGAACTGCTGCTTCTATGTTTATGCATACTTATCACATGGTATACGCATTGAAACATGCTTTGTTGGGATTTTAAAACAGGCATTCAGGTGTTCCTGGGTACCCGATCGCGAGCCCCTTTTAATTTCCTTTTGCATGTGATGATCATGACCCATGTAGAAAGCCATTCTGAACTGTTTCCCCTATGTTTACACATACCTATTACATGGTATAGCCATTGAAACATGATTGGTTGGGATGTTAATATTTATAATTGATGTTCCATTAACTCTCATTTTGGTCTTTCTCAGGGACTGTAGGTTTATACTGAGGTGTTCACATCTTTATATTAGGCTGTTCTAAGTGTTGAAGGTCGTAACAATCTCATTGTAATGTCCATGAACCATGTGATGGTAATGACCACGATACTAAAGTTACACATGTGTTAATCAATATGTACATATATACACGCATGTGCTGATGTACAATGATGATGGTCTGGTGTCAATAGTGGTGTGATGTCAAAGCTTCCTTGCCCTTTAAAGTAGCCAGCCATGATGTCCTGAATTGAGACAGAATTTAGGGCTCAATTCCACATTTGAACAGAAACACTATGACTCACGTGGCGGTAACGCCCACTTCCGGTCACAGGCTCATCTTGGGGATGGGTCACTCTCTTCACCCTGCAATGTGGACTGTCGTGGTGAGATGCTGCTCTGAATTGTGACAGAATTTAGAGCTGAATTTCACATTTTAACAGAGACACTATGACTCACGTGGCGGTAACGCCCACTTCCGGTCACAGGCTCATCTTGGGGGTGGGTCACTCTCTGCACCCTGCAATGTGGACTGTCGTGGTGACATGCTGCTCTGAATTGTGACAGAATTTAGAGCTCAATTTCACATTTTAACAGAGACACTATGACTCACGTGGCGGTAACGCCCACAGGCTCATCTTGGGGATGGGTCACTCTCTTCACCCTGCAATGTGCACTGTCGCGGTGACATGCTGCTCTGAATTGTGGCAGAATTTAGAGCTCAATTTCACATTTTAACAGAGACACTATGGCTCACGTGGCGGTAACGCCCACTTCCGGTCACAGGCTCATCTTGGGGGTGGGTCACTCTCTGCACCCTGCAATGTGGACTGTCGTGGTGACATGCTGCTCTGAATTGTGACAGAATTTAGAGCTCAATTTCACATTTTAACAGAGACACTATGACTCACGTGGCGGTAACGCCCACTTCCGGTCACAGGCTCACCTTGGGGGTGGGTCACTCTCTTCACCCTGCAATGTGGACTGTCGTGGTGACATGCTGCTCTGAATTGTGACAGAATTTAGAGCTCAATTTCACATTTTAACAGAGACACTATGACTCACGTGGCGGTAACGCCCACTTCCGGTCACAGGCTCATCTTGGGGGTGGGTCACTCTCTTCACCTTGCAATGTGGACTGTCGTGGTGACATGCTGCTCTGAATTGTGACAGAATTTAGAGCTCAATTTCATATTTTAACAGAGACACTATGACTCACGTGGCGGTAACGCCCACTTCCGGTCACAGGCTCATCTTGGGGGTGGGTCACTCTCTGCACCCTGCAATGTGGACTGTCGTGGTGACATGCTGCTCTGAATTGTGACAGAATTTAGAGCTCAATTTCATATTTTAACAGAGACACTATGACTCACGTGGCGGTAACGCCCACTTCCGGTCACAGGCTCATCTTGGGGGTGGGTCACTCTCTGCACCCTGCAATGTGGACTGTCGTGGTGACATGCTGCTCTGAATTGTGACAGAATTTAGAGCTCAATTTCACATTTTAACAGAGACACTATGACTCACGTGGCGGTAACGCCCACTTCCGGTCACAGGCTCATCTTGGGGGTGGGTCACTCTCGTCACCCTGCAATGTGGACTGTCGTGGTGACATGCTGCTCTGAATTGTGACAGAATTTAGAGCTCAATTTCACATTTTGAATGTGAACGTGAAGCAAACCACTCATACCCATCAGTCACTTGACCCCTACCATTGGGGTGGGAGCTTAAACAGCAAACCTTGCATCACATACACTTGAATGTGCAGACATGAAAGTTTGTCATTAGAAGCAAACCACTCACCTGAGATAGCTATACCCATCAGTGTCACCATCAGACAGTCACATCCCCATTAGAGTCACATGACCTCTACTTGACCGGGGTGACAACTCTGACCAATTTATACACCAAACCATGTGTCACATATCTACACAGATAGACATGAAAGGTTGTAAATTGCATTATTAAATGCAAACCACTCACTTTAGATAGCCACACCCATCAGAGTCACATGACTCTTAGGAGACAATTGGGGTGACAACTCGACCAATTTGAAGCATATACACCAAACCTAGCCAGGAGATGGGCGAGGGGTGGGGATGGGGGGGTTGTTGGGTCGGGTCGGTCGAACGACCCCCTCCCGACGACTACCATCCACTACAAGTTATATATAGAAATGGACGGCTCCCGGGTGTGGTACTAGGCTGCCATAACTCGGACCTGAAGCGCCCCTTCCCCTCCATTGGCCCAGTTGTGAATCCACCGCTCGCTATAAGTCGAGTCCCAAACAGAACGATGTCGACACCCCGGCCACTTTCAAGTGGCTGGCTATGTATGATCCTGCATTGTCCGAATCGAATATTACGCATATGGTCCCACTACAGCTTATAATTCTGGCATCAAAACTATCCTATTTTAACTGATCACATACCTTGTAAATTTTTAGTTGAAGGTATAGGTATTCGAATTTAAACCATCAAAATAGTTATAGGGTTATTAAGAAATTTAATGTTTTAAATTTGATAATTCATATCTACGTGGATATCGAGCATACTGCCTACGACTCGCGCTACGAGTCTTCATACGATTCTTGATATTTGCCTCTTGATCCAAGTCTATAGAGGCGTTCCCATGCTGGCAACTACCAATTCCTTTAATACCGACTACGAATCCGATCCATAAAGTTTTTATTGACCACTACTGTATGTCCACAATGCTCTACGTTCGAAATCACATTGGAAACATACAGCCATACATTCTTGATCGAGAGGTTCAAACTTATAATCTGAAGAGTCATATCAAAGTCATTTCTATTTTTACGTAAGTTATCTAATTTGCAAATTCATTGTGGTTTGTGTATTCTTAATACTTCGAGAATACGCGCAATGAATAATTGTCACCTGTGGATTCTTAAAATATACCAGGTGGATATTCGTAATATACACTACCCTTGGTATATTGATGGTATACGCAAAATATACGCAAAAATATACGCTATCGTATACTACGTTTTTTGCACAGTGTATGTGGCATGTAGTGACATGTAGTGACTGCATGATATAGACATGTAAGTGAGTGTTGTTAGAACTTGACTGTGGGCAGCCAAATTTTCAATGCCTATTGTCTCTGTAATTAATGTTTTTACAGCAGTTAGCAATCACCATGCATCTTCATGTGTGTAATGCAGGTACTACATGTAAGGTTTTCTAACTGTCCACCCTTTCCACACACACGCACACACACACACACACACTGCGTAAAAAAATGTATTTACGCATACGGTAAACACGATTTAAACATGATGTAAAGGTCACGTTTACTTACATTTACTTACATTTACGACGAAGCAAATCTAATGTTTACGTGACGGTGTAAATATGGTAAAGGCTCAGTTTACTCATGTTTGCGCATCGCAAAGACAATGTTAAATGTAACATTTGCAATAGCTTTACATGTACGTGTAAAAAGATGTTCTATACATAGCTTTTATAAATACGTTTACTGTCACTTTATTTTTACATCTGTATTTCTAGTTATATACTTATAATTCATAACCTTCAAGTTCAAAATTTTATTGGTTAAATATTAATATATACAATGAGACACACTAATAGCTGAAGGTTTATTTAACAGTCTGGCACTTTTGCCCATGCTGGGCAGGATGGCGGAGGCTTCTTTGTAGATGGTTCTCCTCCGTGGCACCGTTTGCGGCACATTTCAACTGCTCTTGAACTTCTTTTTCGCCGAATCTTTCTGTCGAGCGATTGGAGCATTTCAGTCAGCCTCGCACTCCTCCAAGGGAGAGTGTGTACAATCAGCACCTTGTGACGTTACCCCATGCACTCGTCCTCTCCAGATTCCTCCTCGCTTTCCTCCGTTGACATGTACTCCACATGCAACACGGCACCAAGTAGGTCTCTCTGCTCTGGTGTCAAAGTTGTTGATGCCAAGCAGGTGGCTTTACGAATTTGAAGTTTCTGTATGCAGAATTTATATACATATAATATGTAGAGTGTAGACCTACGTGATGCTTTCGCTGAAGCCGTCTTTGCTTCTGCCTCGCGTCTGATATTTTGTTGGTAGATATCAGACGCGAGCGCCGCTTCAGCGTCGTAAAATACTTCTTAGTGGCTTCTGTAGAAGTATTTATGAGCATGAATTTGCATGTCAAACCTCTTCTCGTGACTTACTTTGTACCATGGCAGCAGGATACCTATCGCTAACACACGCTGTAGCTATCTCTGCTGTCACCAACATATTCTCAGGCGAAGAGAAACTGTATGATGCAATATACTGAAATGATTAAATTACAATGCACGCAAATGCCTTACCCTAAGCTTGTGTCCCATTGCATTGGTTTTTCAAGGGTATCTTTTAGATGCTTTACAACGCTGTGAATAGTTGCCTATATAGAAAGCACGATATAAATTGCTTGGCTTGCATAAAAGTATTCATACCAGCAGCTCTTTTGGTGCTTTCTTCTGTGAAACCGCACATTGTTGGGTGGCAGCAACCGCTTGCGTAGACTTTGCCTGTAAGTCCGCCACTTGGTCTTGAAGCGATTTAATCGCCGCCAGTAATTGGACGTTAACGTCGGTACCGGTGCCGGCGGCACCTTCCTGTCGTCGTGAATCTAAAACAGAAAGATACATATATATGAATTGGAATGATTTATTTATTATTTCTACCTGCAGGTTGCAGCGAAGATATTGACGACGACAGAAACGATGACGATGCCCTTCGCTCGGTATCTTCACCCATTACGTGTGGTCTAACTGGAGTACGAGCTGCTTGGAACATACCGATTCCTGAGATATGAGTGTAACAGATAGAGTATTGAAATCACAAACTGATCATGCATGAACAGCTGCCACCAGCTGCATTTATGTTTGCGCGCGTTTTTTGCACGCGAGTGGAAATGTGATTGGTCTGAATTTACCGCCTTGTTGATATCTCATACGTCAGTGTAAAATATAGAAGGAAATTGATTGGTCTGAACTTAAGGCCTGTTCATGTTGAAAAAAAAAATCTTCAAGTGTCGAATGGAACGGAATCGCTTATATCGATATTGCGACCACTGTGAGGAATTTGTCGCGGCACGTACATTTTTAAGGCACAAAGAATCATACTACGACGAGCACACACGGATTTGGAGTAAAGATAGTGGTCCTGTTCCTTCGACATCGGAGGAAGATGACATCAATTTCGAGGATGATGATCATGTTATGCAATCAAACTCAGGTAGATAAGAGACTTTATACACGCGCGTGTCTATTTCCATCTGCATAATGTATAAGCCTTTACTTGTCGTATTTAAATCACATTATATCATTATTTTAAATCAATATATTTTTTACACTGCAGGTAATAGTGATAATTCGGATGGTTTGAGCGATGATAGCATCGATAATTCCGCTGCTGATCATGAGCTACAAGATACAAGGGACTGTATGGAAGATGAGGTGGATGACGGTGAGGTTTGGGAAGGTGTGAATAATTCTGACATTGAAGGTGACATTCAGGAATTTACATATATTTCCTCGAATGTCCATCCCGTGCATTCGGGTATTGATGCTGATATCGATAGTGACGAAACTTCAAGAGTTGTAACCTTCATCTTAGTACTACTGTCTAAGTGGTCATCGCGCTATAATATCTCATTAGCTGCGATCACAGCTCTAATTCGCATGATCAGCTGTCTTTTTACCATGCTAGGTAAATTTTCATCTTTTGTTGCCCAGTTGTCCATCATTTTTCCAACTTCAATCAGGGGCTTACAACTGTATCTCAATGTAAACAGCAATGACTTCAGGCGTTTTGTTTCTTGCCCGAAATGTCATACTCTTTATGAGTTTGAGAAGTGTTTTGTGGATAAGGCTAAAACGATTCCCAAAGTGTGCTAATTTTCCAAGTTCCCTAACCACCCTCATCGTTCCCGGAGACAGCATTGCGGGTCACAACTTTTGAGAACTGCAGTTACTAAAGATGGGGATCACAAGTTCTATCCTCTAAAAGTGTACTGTTATAAACCTCTTATAGAATCTTTGCAAACTTTGCTTAGTAAGCCAGGTGTGTTGAACTCATGTGAACATTGGCGTGAACGGAAAATACCCAAGGATACTCTTTGTGATGTCTATGATGGCAGAGTTTGGGAGGAGTTCCAGCATGTCAATGGGTCACCATTCCTTGCAGCCCCTCACAACTTAGGCCTTATGATGAACATCGACTGGTTTAGCCCATTCAAGCACACACCATACAGTGTTGGAGCTGTGTATCTGTCCATTATGAATCTTCCTCGCTCAAAACGATTTTTAAAAGAAAATATGATTCTTGTGGGGCTGATTCCAGGTCCAAATGAGCCTCCGCTTAACATTAATTCTTACCTCAAGCCCTTAGTGGAGGAATTAAAGGTTTTGTGGAGTGAGGGCATGGTCATTAATATGCCAGATAACCCAGGCCAGCAAGTACATCTGAAAGCAGGACTGCTTTGTGTAGCCTGTGATATTTCTGCAGCAAGAAAAGTTTGTGGATTTTTAGGCCACATGGCGAAGTTGGGGTGTTCTAAGTGCACTAAAGAGTTTCACATAAACTGTGAAACTGGTCATGCTTGTTTTGGACATTTCGACGATGGCGTGGAAAATGAATCACCCTTACGAAATGAAGCTGACCACCGCGATCAAGCAGATTTGGCCTCCATGCAAACAACTCAAGCTGCCAGGGATCGTATAGAATCTCAATATGGATCACGCTTTTCTAGTTTAATGCTTTTAGAATACTTTGATTGTGTTCGCTTTCATATAGTTGACCCCATGCACAACCTATTTCTCGGAACAGCAAAACACATTATGAAGAACGTATGGCTAGATGATACCGAGCCTATAATACCCAAAAGGTTTCATGCGATGATGCAAGAAAAAGTTGATAAGTGTGAGATTCCTTCCTCGATAGGTAGAATCCCACATAAAATTGCATCTTCGTTCAGTTCGTTTACAGCGATCAGTGGAAAACCTGGACGATGGTTTTTTCAATGTATGCCCTACATGGCGTGCTAGGGCAAGAGCATCTTGAGTGCTGGTATCTATTTGTAGAAGCATGCAAAATTCTAGTTTCCCCTTTGCTGAAGATCGATGATGCTAAGAAGGGACACGAGTTTCTATTACGGTTTTGTAAGCATTTTCAGCAGCTGTATGGTAAGGACAAAGTTACACCTAACATGCACATGCATATGCACATATTGAACTGCATTGTGGACTATGGCCCTGTTTATGCATTTTGGTTATTTTCTTTTGAAAGATACAATGGCATTTTGGGTAGCTATAAAACTAATAACAGATCTATTGAAGTACAGTTAATGAGGCATTTTGTTCAAGACATGGAAATAGGTAAGTTAAGCTTTGGAGATGACAACTACAATGCACATTCAATAGTACAGGAGTTAGATCAAACGCCTGTAGTTGGAACTCTCAATGACATGCTTGCTCAAAATTCAACTTTGCATCTGCAAATACAGGTTGCATCAATGTTACCTGCATGTAAGGTAAATAGAATGATCTGGAATTGTCTTGAACCATATCACCTTGAGGGTGTTAGTACAGAACTTTTTCTTGATGAATCTTACATTGCCTACTTAATCGAATCATACAAAGTATTATACAATCAAACAGCAAACTATCAGCAAGTATCATTTTGTACCAAGAAACATTCTAAAATTAAGTTTGGGAACAATGTGTATGGTTCACAACAAAGCCAATCCAAAAGATCATCCTTCGTATTGGCAGCGTGGTGTGGTACAGATGGAAAGGTAGATATCAACACCACTGACTTGCGGCCCGGACGAGTACTTTATTACTTCAAACATTGCTTGACCATAGGACAGAATGTAGTGCCACACATATCTGCATTTGTGCAGTGGTATCAGCATCATCCTTCGCAGCATGATGTAGTTACTAGCAGAATGGAGGCTTGGTGTGCAAACCTGTTTGAACCATTTGAGCCAGCAAGTTTTCTACCTGCACAGAGAATACAATCACAATTTGTGGCAGCATTTAACAGTATGACTGATGAAGAAGTACTTTATGTGTGTCCTATACCACAGAAAACATTTATATGAATGTCACTTTAGCAACATTACATGTATATTCAATACCATTTCAATTGTATACACCACTACACTACCACTTCCAATTAACACACACCACCGCCCGAATAGTTGTGTACACACCTCCACACTAACAGTTGTTTACACTTCCAACAAACACACTCCACCACCCTAACCGTTATACACACACATCACCAGACACACCAGCTGTGTACACACCATCACACTAACATTGACTACACTTCTATAAACACATACCACCACACAAACAGTTGTGTACACTTCTAATAAACACACACCACCACCGTACACACATCACCAGACACAACCAGCTGTGTACACACCATCACACTAACAGTTGACTACACTTCTATAAACACACACCACCACCCTAACAGTTGTGTACACTTCTAATAAACACACACCACCACCGTACACACATCACCAGACACAACCAGCTGTGTACACACCATCACACTAACAGTTGACTACACTTCTATAAACACACACCACCACACAAACAGTTGTGTACACACCATCACACTGACATTAACTACACTTCTATAAACACACACCACCACCCTAACAGTTGTGTACACTTCTAATAAACACACACCACCACCGTACACACATCACCAGACACAACCAGCTGTGTACACACCATCACACTAACAGTTGACTACACTTCTATAAACACACACCACCACCCTAACAGTTGTGTACACTTCTATAAACACACATCACTACCCTAACCGTTATACACACACATCACCAGACACAACCAGCTGTGTTCACACCATCACACTAACATTGACTACACTTCTATAAACACACACCACCACACAAATAGTTGTGTACACACCACCACACAAACAGTTGTGTGACTTCTATAAACACACACCACCACCACCCTAACAGTTGTATCGTACACACATCACCAGACACAACCAGCTGTGTACACACCATCACACTAACATTGACTACACTTCTATAAACACACACCACCACCCTAACAGTTGTGTACACTTCTATAAACACACATCACTACCCTAACCATTTGTATGTATAGATGTGTATAAACACACACCACCACCGTACACACATCACCAGACACAACCAGCTGTGTACACACCATCACACTAACAGTTGACTACACTTCTATAAACACACATCACTACCCTAACCATTATACACACACACCACCACACAACCAGCTGTGTACACACCATCACACTAACATTGACTACACTTCTACAAACACACACCACCACACAAACAGTTGTGTACACACCACCACACAAACAGTTGTGTACACTTCTATAAACACACACCACCACCACCCTAACAGTTGTATCGTACATACATCACCAGACACAACCAGCTGTGTACACACCACCACACTAACTCGTGGGACATTGAAAACCAACACACACAAACAGCAAACAATGAACATAATTATTCACACAGAACGCACATGTACATATTCAAAAAATACACATCTATACATACAAACGAGTGCACACTACCAACTGACACACACCAGCAGTGTACAGATTGAGTGTAGACTTCCAACACACATGTACAAACGTACACACGCGCACAAATACATGCACACAAATACACGCGCACGGACACACATACACGAACAGCGAACTCGCCAAATCCTCTTTCACAGGCCCCACATGCACACCGGACCAGTGCATATAGTGGTTTTACAAACAAATACACGCGCACGGGCACTCATGCACGAACACAGGCACATAACACAACCACAAGAATACTAGGCCTAGGGCCTACTAGTGCATGCACAGTCAGACATACCCGCGCGCATGAAAATAAAGGCCACATATAGGCCTAAATCTCTCACTGCATACTGTACTTACCCTAGAGTGGTACCGTAGTGACGGTTTTACTCCTTTAGCGCTTCACTGATCACGATGTAACGTGGCCGAACTCGTAAGGCTAGCACACGGGACAAAAAGGATTATCAGAGTCACTCTATCTAAGAGGCATGGATGAAGTTAATACAGCCACACGATATTAGCGCGAGAGCCAAACAGTTCGTTACTTATTATAAAGTAACTTAAGAATTTCGTTTATTTAGAGTGCTTTTAGATAGCAAACGTGTTGCAAAGACGTAGGTAAACATATAATGTATTTACACCCGTCGCAAATATAGTGTACATATGTAGGTAAATATGTTGTTACCTTTACATATGCGGTAAATATATTGCAAATATTAGCGTAAATGTATTGTATGTTTACATCTATGTAAATATGTGCGCAAATATAATGTTTCGTGTTTGCGACATATTTACGCATGCTGTTCAGACGTAGTAAATCCAATTTTTTGTCCAGTGACACGCACACACACACACACACACGCACACACACACACACACACACACACACACACACACACACACACACACTTACCAGTTCCTGATAAATATCTGACTTGAGGGACTATGATAGAAAAAGACAAGATCATCATGTTGCTCGTCCTTGAGAATTTAGCACCATCACCACTGAATTTTACAGGAATCTTCTCGCCAGGCTGGAACAAAGTTGGACATTCCCCAAGCTGCAAATGAATGCAAAGATGGGACAGTGTCCAGCAAAATCACCCTTCTGGGTAGTTTTTCAAGTTTTCAATTATTTTATTTTATTTTATTTTTTCATAAGCCTCTATCAAATTACATGTATTCTTACACATCCAAAATTGGACTATCCATCATAAAGTTATTGGGTACTGAATTTATAGTTACCCATACATTTCCATGTGCGCGTTACTTTTCTTTTTGCTAGACACACTGTCCATATATTACTGATATTTGTAAAAACACTAACCAGTCTAGTTATCTCCTCCCGAATTGATGTTTCAACGTGCCTATAAGACCCATCAAACGTTGGGATACTAAATAGTTTCATTGTTTTGTTGAGCTCCGATTTAGCAGCGCTAACTTTGCTTGCTCTTGGAAGGCTATCGCATTTCATTGAGAGCGCTTGGTGAAATGCATCACTCACACCGTACTTACCCAATAAATACAGGACTTCTAGTTCTCTCCTTTCTGCATCCGAATCAAAAGAGAAATGCGAACATTCTTACTGGACGCAGTGTGCACACACAGGCATGTGCTGAGTACCTTGTACTTTGGCAAGGCTATTCTAAGGAAGAGTGTTCATGGCTGGTGAAGACGCAATGACGTTTGATGCAGACCAGTAAGGGTGTGTCTAATGCATTGTCCCACATACACCCCCCCCCCCCCAATGTAGGAATTAAGTAGCTCAGTGTGGTCAAATTAATATCATGTGATTTTACTGCATCTCAACATCCCATTGCAGATGCTACACCCACCCTGAACCACCTCTACGTGCACTCCTGAATAATGTTTAGCTTACATATCTGCATCACTAAAATGTGGAGTTAATCGTTCCTTTAAGTTTACAGTACCATTTAGAACAGACGTTTACATGTTTTTGTTTGGTCAGAAAGGAAAGGAACCCTCTGAGGCATGGACTAGGGTGCTGGTATGAAAATGAAGATTTCAATACTGAATACTTTCCTTCCTGGTCCAAGTATCATGATAAGTTGAGTGATGGATGCACCATTGACTTCCCTATTCGCTTACACAATAAGTTGAAATGGTCATCTAGGACTTTTATCAAGCAAGATGATGGACAGTAATGCCCAAGGCTTTGAGGAAGTTTTAGTAGTAAACCTAGTTAAAAAAAGATGTTAGGAACATGCTCATGGTTCTCAGAACTCAATAACCATTTATTTCTTCCCATCACTGTCCCCTCCTTCCCATCACTGTCCCTCCCCATCACTGTCCCCTCCTTCCCATCACTGTCCCTCCTTCCCATCACTGTCCCCTCCTTCCCATCACTCTCCCCTCCTTCCCATCACTGTCCCCCTCCTTCCCATCACATAAACATACAAACTTGTGACAACACCATACATGTACAAAGCCAAATACAAATGTCACATAGTCTGCATATTCAGTAGGTGACCACACAAAAGCTTTCCATTTGAGTTTGTCACCTGGAGGGTGGCTGGCAGTCCATGCTACATTGTTCATCAAGGTGGGTCCAATCCCTGGCCCATACCAGGTGATCCCCACTGAGCCTGGAACCTGAACTGCTGGCAGACCACCTAGGTATGTACACTTCAATAACACTCAAGAGGAGTTCTTTTTAACTGACCAGATTGGGGGGAGGAGGGAATACCTTGAGAGTAGTCTGAGGTCACCACATAATCCATACCCCTGTCCCACGAACTGAAGGGAGGGAGGGAGGGAAGGAGGGAGGGAGGGAGGAGGGAGGAGAGAGGGAGGAGGGAGGGAGGAGGGAGGGAGGAGGGCACACACACACAGGCACATAACAATAGGTGCATGGGGGGAAAGGCCTTGAGAGAGGAAGACACTGACCTGTGAAGCAATTCTGGGCCTTGGCACTGAGAACAGCCCCAATGCTGGTTCTACTGCAGTTGGAGAACATCTAAAGCCAACAGGGAAAAAACCCATCTTTTAGAGCACAAAGCCAGCCCCAGACCACTAACACAGCCATGTCAGGTAGAAACGCCCAAAGCAGTGCTCCTTCACTAACTCTTTTATTAAATGCAACCAAAAAAAAAAACTGTTCTTCTGCCCATATTTCTGATGATATATTGCAGGTGACTTGATGACTATAACACCTTAAGTGTTAGCTTGCTGGCCTCCCTCCCTCCCTTCCCCCCCTCCCCTCCCCACTTGAACTCTATCCCAATGCTAGTTTTTGGGCCAACATTGTGAGTGGGTTGTGATCCATCTTGTGCATACTGGTTCATGATGAACACATTGCTGCAGGAGAGAGTGGTAGCGGGATCGTGGTAGCTGCCCCAGCTGTGGCCAATCTCGTGTCCAGTCACCAGCACCTCCTCCACGAAGACCAGGGGATTGGAGGATGAGGTGTACGAGCTCAAAGCTGTGTTGTAGATGATTCGGGTCCCAGATGAGCTGGAGAAGAAGCCTGTGGAGGTGTGGAGTGAGCCCCTCAACCCCCCAGAAGAAATGGGCCCACCTCAACCCTTGGAAGAAACATTGAATCCCTCTCCTCCATCAATCCAAGGAAAAACAAGCCTCCCCTCTCAAAAAACAAACAAACTCAAGCCATCCCTCTAACCTTAGAACGAACACACACCCCCAATGCCTCTTCTTTATTCCATTGCAAGTTCTAGCACTTCTGTGCAATTCTTTCTATTCTTTTCTCCATTGAATGCCCACTTTCAATTCTTCCACACTCATTCCCTACGACTCACTGGTTGAGCATATCCCTCCAGTGGTGGTTGCACTGGGACTGGCAATGTTGCTCAGCCCTAGGAGGCCATTGGAGAGCACCCAATAGGTGAAAAGGTGTGCCAGACAGTAGCCATCCCACACCTTCCCCTGGCCATCTCCTGTGTTGAACTTGTTCAGGAGCACAGAGGCATCGGATATGTCCTCTTGCGTGTTGTATGTGCTGCCAGAGTAGGAGGTGTGGATCATGATCTGGAAGAGAACATGTTATGAGTTAGTGGGTGCTGTGTGTGTGTGTGTGTGTGTGTGTGTGTGTGTGTGTGTGTGTGTGTGTGTGTGTATTGCATGTGTGTGTGTGTTGTATGTGTGTGTTGTGCCATAGATAATAGCTTTCAGTAGCTAGGGGGTCTGGAAGGTCGCTGTCAGTTCCTAGTAACCCGGACGAGGAGATCGCGCGTTCCTAGATCCGCCACTGCAGAGGGAGCCAAAAAGAACACATCCAAGGTTGAAGGGAAGTTACGTAGCCATAAGTCGTCGCCACGTGATTATAATTGGGCACTGTCCTTATATGGCTTGTCCCTGTCGCGCGTATTGTATATAACATTTTGTGATTGTCCGCTTCGAATTCTATATAGAACGACCACATTGACAAATGTGGATATGCACACACGCATATATGGAAAAGTAGCAACAGAAAAGGGACGTTGCACTGTGTAAAAAGGGTTGTTATACTCACCTGTATAACATTGTTATACAAGTAGTTATACAGTATTTGTTATACACATTGCGTATAATTGTGTATAACTGTGTATAACGGCAGTGTGTGCTAATCAAAAAACCACAGTGTAAATAAGGGTTGTTATACACGCCTGTATACAAGTATCTCAACTTTGTTAATTACATTCTACCGATCCGCGAGGGCGTAATTCGTTGCACACAATTGCAAGTGAATGCTATTGTAGCTATTAACAATTTAATGCCATCTTTCTAAATAATCATTGTACGCGTAATGAAGGAATAGAATTTGGACTCCAAGCGTTTGAAAAAGCGTTAGTGAAGACGCGCGAACTGCGTTCAGACGAATCTACTTTAGTATGTACAACTTTACTTTTCTCGCTTGGTAAGGGGTTGAAATACTTTCTTTCGTTTCCTTTTTAATAACATCGTATTGATCCTACATGTAGTTGCGATCGCGCGATTTGAATCGCCATTTTTTAGGCACTTCAAGGCCATTCGATCCTGTGTGTGTTTTGTGCGTTCTACTTTTCGTTATGTAAGTTTTAAGATGATGAGAACTGTTGGAAGACACTTTGGAGTGGTGAAACTCGTTCCGTTGCGCGTAAGTAGTCGTTTGGATTATAATTACGTGGTTTTGAAAGAGTGAGATAGTTAAAAACTCAGTTGTGGCTCCTGTCAGTTGTTTGTGTGTGCCGTTTTCTAGATTCAATGTACTTGTGCTTTTCTGAAGTGCATTCGATTTAGAGCACAATTTAATCTATTGTTGCCTGTGTTTGTGTCCATAGTCGCCTGATATGTGTGCAATGTTACTAGACTGTGTGTATCAGTGTTCAAGTAGTCTACACCAGTGTTGCTTGGTGTTTGTGCATCAGTGTTGCTTGGTGTGTATGTGTGTGTGCATCTGTGTGTGTACATCAGTGTTGCTTGGTGTGTGTACATCAGTGTAGCTTAGTGTGTAGTTTCTATGTGTGTGTATGTGCATCAGTGTTGCTAGGTGTGTGTACATCAGTGTTGCTTAGTGTGTAGTTACTATGTGTGTGTGTGCATTAGTGTTGCTAGGTGTGTGTACATCAGTGTTGCTTGGTGTGTATGTCTGTGTGTGCATCAGTGTATCTATGTTTGTGTGTGTTCATCAGTGTTGCTAGATATGTGCATGTACATCGATGTTGCTAAGTGTGTGTGCATCAGTGTTGTTAGGTGTGTGTGCAACACTGTTGCTTGGTGTGTGTACATCAGTGTTTGCTAGGTGTGTGTGCATCAGTGTTGCTATGTTTGTGTGTGTGCATCAGTGTTGCTAGATGTGTGTACATCAGTGTTGCTAAGTGTGTGTACATCGATGTTGCTAGATGTGTGTACATCGATGTTGCTAGGTGTGTGTGCATCAGTGTTGCTAGGTGTGTGTACATCATTGTTTGCTAGGTGTGTGTGCATCAGTTTTGCTAGGTGTGTGTGCATCAGTGTTGCTACGTGTGTGTACATCGATGTTGCTAGGTGTGTGTGTGCATCAGTGTTGCTAGGTGTGTGTATATCAGCGTTTGCTAGGTGTGTGTGCATCAGTGTTGCTAGGTGTGTGTTCATCAGTGTTGCTAGGTGCGTGTACATCGATGTTGCTAGGTGTGTGTGCATCAGTGTTGCTAGGTGTGTGCGCAACACAGTTGCTTGGTGTGTGTACATCACTGTTGCTAGGTGTATGTGCATCAGTGTTGCTAGATGTGTGTGCATCAGTGTTGCTAGGTGTGTGTTCATCACTGTTGCTAGGTGTGTGTACATCGATGTTGCTAGGTGTGTGTGCATCAGTGTTGCTAGGTGTATGTGCATCAGTGTTGCTAGATGTGTGTGCATCAGTGTTGCTAGGTGTGTGTTCATCACTGTTGCTAGGTGTGTGTACATCGATGTTGCTAGGTGTGTGTGCATCAGTGTTGCAAGGTGTGTGTGCAAGACTGTTGCTAGGTGTGTGTACATCAGTGTTTGCTAGGTGTGTGTGCATCAGTGTTGCTAGGTGTGTGTTCATCAGTGTTGCTAGGTGCGTGTACATCGATGTTGCTAGGTGTGTGTGCATCAGTGTTGCTAGGTGTGTGTGCAACACAGTTGCTTGGTGTGTGTGTACATCAGTGTTGCTAGGTGTGTGTGCATCAGTGTTACTAGGTGTGTGTGCATCAGTGTTGTTAGGTGTGTGTACATCCGTGTTGCTTGGTGTGTGTACATCAGTGTAGCTTAGTGTGTAGTTTCTATGTGTGTGTGTGCATCAGTGTTGCTAGGTGTGTGTACATCAGTGTTGCTTGGTGTGTATGTCTGTGTGTGCATCAGTGTTGCTATGTTTGTGTGTGTGCATCAGTGTTGCTAGATGTGTGTACATCAGTGTTGCTAGGTGTGTGTACATCGATGTTGCTAGGTGTGCGTGCATCAGTGTTGCTAGGTGTGTGTACTTCGATGTTGCTAGGTGTGCGTGCATCAGTGTTGCTAGGTGAGTGTGCAACACTGTTGCTTGGTGTGTGTACATCAGTGTTTGCTAGGTGTGTGTGCATCAGTGTTGCTAGGTGTGTGTACATCGATGTTGCTAGGTGTGTGTGCATCAGTGTTGCTAGGTGTGTGTGCGACACTGTTGCTAGGTGTGTGTACATCATAGGTGTGTGTGCATCAGTGTTGCTTGGTGTGTATATCTGTGTGTGTGCATCAGTGTTGCTAGGTGTGTATACATCAGTGTTGCTAGATGTCTGTACATCAATGTTGCTAGGTTTGTGTGCATCAGTGTTGCTAGATGTGTGTTCATCAGTGTTGCTAGGTGTGTGTACATCAGTGTTGCTTGGTGTGTATATCTGTGTGTGTGCATCTGTGAATCTATGTTTGTGTGTGTTCATCAGTGTTGCTAGATATGTGTACATCGATGTTGCTAGGTGTGTGTGTGCATCAGTGTTGTTAGGTGTGTGTGCAACACTGTTGCTAGGTGTGTGTACATCAGTGTTTGCTAGGTGTGTGTGCATTAGTGTTGCTAGGTGTGTGTGCGACACAGTTGCTTGGTGTGTGTACATCAGTGTTGCTAGGTGTGTGTGCATCAGTGTTGCTAGGTGTGTGTACATCAGTGTTGCTAGGTATGTGTTCATCAGTGTTGCTAGGTGTGTGTTCATCAGTGTTGCTAGGTGCGTGTACATCGATGTTGCTAGGTGTGTGTGCATCAGTGTTGCTAGGTGTATGTGCAACACAGTTGCTTGGTGTGTGTGTACATCAGTGTTGCTAGGTGTGTGTTCATCACTGTTGCTAGGTGTGTGTGCATCAGTGTTGCTAGGTGTGTGTGCATCAGTGTTGCTAGGTGTGTGTGCAACACTGTTGCTAGGTGTGTGTACATCAGTGTTTGCTAGGTGTGTGTACATCAGAGTTGCTAGGTGTGTGTTCATCAGTGTTGCTAGGTGTGTGTACATAAGTGTTGCTTGGTGTGTGTACATCAGTGTAGCTTAGTGTGTAGTTTCTATGTGTGTGTGCATCAGTGTTGCTTGGTGTGTGAACCTCAATGTAGCTTAGTGTGTAGTTTGTATGTGTGTGTATGTGCATCAGTGTTGCTAGGTGTGTATACATCAGTGTTGCTTGGTGTGTATATCTGTGTGTGTGCATCAGTGTTGCTAGGTGTATACATCAGTGTTGCTAGATGTCTGTACATCAATGTTGCTAGGTTTGTGTGCATCAGTGTTGCTAGGTGTGTGTACATCAGTGTTGCTTGTTGTGTATGTCTGTGTGTGTGCATCAGTGAATCTATGTTTGTGTGTGTTCATCAGTGTTGCTAGATATGTGTACATCGATGTTGCTAGGTGTGTGTGCATCAGTGTTGTTAGGTGTGTGTACATCGATGTTGCTAGGTGTGTGTGCATCAGTGTTGTTAGGTGTGTGTGCAACACTGTTGCTTGGTGTGTGTACATCAGTGTTTGCTAGGTGTGTGTGCATTAGTGTTGCTAGGTGTGTGTGCGACACAGTTGCTTGGTGTGTGTACATCAGTGTTGCTAGGTGTGTGTGCATCACTGTTGCTAGGTGTGTGTACATCAGTGTTGCTAGGTGTGTGTGCATCAGTGTTGCTGGGTGTGTGTGCATCAGTGTTGCTAGGTGTGTGTGCATCAGTGTTGCTGGGTGTGTGTACATCAGTGTTGCTAGGTGTGTGTTCATCACTGTTGCTAGGTGTGTGTGCAACACTGTTGCTTGGTGTGTGTGCATCAGTGTTTGCTAGGTGTGTGTGCAACACTGTTGCTAGGTGTGTGTACATCAGTGTTTGAGGTGTGTGTTCATCAGTGTTTGCTAGGTGTGTGTACATCGATGTTGCTAGGTGTTTGTGCATCAGTGTTGCTAGGTGTGTGTATGACACAGTTGCTTGGTGTGTGTACATCAGTGTTGCTAGGTGTGTGTTCATCACTGTTGCTAGGTGTGTGTGCATCAGTGTTGCTGGTTGTGTGTACATCAGTGTTGCTAGGTGTGTGTTCATCACTGTTGCTAGGTGTGTGTGCATCAGTGTTGCTAGGTGTTGTGCATCAGTGTTGAGTGTATATCAGTGGCACTAGGTGGTACATGTTTGTGTTCGCGCATAAGGTGTGTGTGTGTGTGTGTGTGTGTGTGTGTGTGTGTGTGTGTGTGTGTGTGTGTGTGTGTGTGTGCACGCACGCTGGTGCGCACATGTGTGTCTGTGTGTCAGTGAGAACATGTATGTGTGCATTTGGTGCATGTGTTCATTGTATGCCCCGGCAGCCTCCCAGCACTCCCCGGTGCTTCAGGAGAGCTTGTTGGTTCACATCACCCACCCTCCACCCCTGCATCATCATTGTACCCCTTCTGTGTATTTCTTAATCACTGTCATGCCTATTAATATTAAATACAGCCAGGGTGGGTCCCTACCAGGCTTGACCTTCTAACTCGGGGACCCAAGCCTGGGCCAGCATCCTGGCTTGGTATGCAGGTCACTCAGTGGGTGGCCAACCCACCATCTGGTGCCTGCCTCCCTGAGTCTCCCCCAAATGACCTAACAAGCCACGCATGGCTTGGCCTCAGGGACTCCCAATCGGTGACCAGCGTCACTCACGGGAGTTCCCCACAGCCAACAGGTCGGGGTTGGCAGAATCACAGCTCAGAGGGGTTCTTGCCCTGGCCCCCAATCAGTCAACTGGGCACGTTTTGACAGAAGCATATAGCTGGGGAGCTTAGGGGCTGGGTACGTACACCTACACACCTACTTAGCCTGGGGAAGTTACAAGGCTTGATAAGTAATGTGTTAGTGTACACGTGTATATGTGTACACATGTACACATGTGTGTGTATGTGTATTAGTGTGTGCGTTAGTGTGTGTCTGTGTGTACACGTGTGTGTTAGTGGTGTATGTGTGTGTACATGTACATGGCACACATGCATACACATCTACATACACATGCACAAATTGTAACCAGATTTTCAATACTGTAGTCTTCATCAAAATTGTATGTATGATATGTTTGCATGGTGTGATGTCTTAATATATTTTTATCCTGCTAGGATCAAGCCTTACATTGATGGAAACTGGGAGATTTGATGTGAACTATTTGTATTTGTTGTATTATTACATCTGTACATGTAAATGTTGTCAACTTGCACTTGTGAGATGTAAATGATCTTTTCCATATATGTACATGTCATGTTAATATACATTCATACATGTCATAAAGGGGTGTGGCCATTTCATATGACCATTATAAAAAAGCAAGTTTATGAGTACTTATAGCAATGACCCAGTACACTTCTATACATCATGCTATCCCCAGTCCCTGGTGTGCATCTGATAGAGTCATGTACATCAAATGAAATCAGGATAGTGGCCACAGCCAGACCTGTGTGCATCAGATTGAATCATCAGGCTATCCAGATTGTATCTGGTCGCTACCAAGACACTATTACACTAAAGTTAATAAGATTCAATTTGATGCACACTGGCTGGGTCAAGTCGCTAACATGTTTCTAATTGATGCTCACCAGGGTCAGCTGGTCGATACCACAATCCTATCAGCTGCACACCAGAGACTGGCCAATAGCATGACTTTATTTGATGCACACCGGACTGGCCGCTAATATGATTCTATCTGATGCACACTGCTACAGTGACAGGTAGCATAGCTATAGTTAAAACTACAAATCAAGTCATGGTAGTGGAATCCCTGGTGTGCATCAGATAGAATCATGTTAGCGACCACACCCAGTGTGCTTCAAATAGAATCAGGATAGCGGCCAGACACAGGTTTGTATTGAATTGAATTTTTTTAAGTGGCAGTCCCTGGTGTGCATGTAATAGAGTCATGGTGGCTGGTGTGCATCAAATAGAATCATGTTATTGGCCAGACCCAGTATTCTGATGTGCATCAAATAAGTCATATGTCTGTAACAAGTAGCTTTTGAAACCCCAGTTTGGAACAAATACAGCGTACGAGACTTTCATTTCAAATGAATGTAACGCGCATGCGTAGACTCTTCAAAGCCACATGCAGGTATGGCGTCATCGTCGGGAAATCTACTGCAACTAACCGTACGTTCCTATCAGCCAGAAGAAGTATCTTGCGTAGGCCTTCAAGTAAATTGAGGGACTAGTTGCTAATTCCCAGGTTTCTTCTCTAACAGATCCCTGAGCAACGATCGCGTCACAGCAGAACCTATCAGTCGATATACTAGTACCATGACGACGAAGATACCCGCGCCGAACCTTAGGTCCTAGGCAGCATGGCGATGTTACTCCTGCAGGAGAATCATTTTCAGTAGCGGACATGTATAACAATTAGTAAGAGAGGTTGCGACCAAAACTGTCTCAAAGCGATGCTGTAACATCAACTCGATAGAGGACATCACTTCCTGTGCAGGTACAGTAACGTTATATCGGCTTCTTTTTTTTTTCCTTCCTACTGAGGAGAATCAGCTGAAGTCTCAAGAAGCGTAAGCAGTGTGGCTTTGTATTGGTAACGGGAATTCTTTGTTCTCAGAATCTCAAGCGTCCATAACGCTGAAGTGATGTCTCGGATATCAGCATAGAAGAGGTTGAAGGTATACTTGTTGACGGTTAAAGGTGTGAGTTCTATCATTTTTGCTATGTAGCTGGCATAGCGAACTACAACCGGACTCTGAAATGAAGCCGATTTAAAAGAAGGGCAGGCAATTAGAGCACAACTAGGTAAGCGCTCGATTTCAAAAATGTTGTACGTGCGTTTTTAGTCTTAGTTTTATACACTATAGCTATGGGAGCGGCGATCCGCACAAGTAACAGATCATGCAAGAAAGGGATGTACTGAACGTGTCGGAACTGGACAGTGGGACGATGCTAAGAGGAGATCGGAGGAACTAAACGCGTTTTTGGACACACTCGGGAGAGCAAAACAAGGCGCCACGGAAGGAGAGACAATTGGGCCCACCGCGCTCGGAACTTTCCTGATGGCCTTTCCACCTGCATGGATGCTTCACCGTCGCCGAATGAACTCGTTCTCTGTTGATTATTATTTTTTGTTCCCTGTATATACGTTCTATTTACTCGCTTATAACTTTATAGAAGAGGCCTGGAAACGAGGATATGCAGGAAATGAGGGACTAATTCAAAATTCATAATTATGTTATACACTGTGTTATACTCTTTGCTACTGTTATACATATTGTTATTCATTGTTATACTAAATGTTATACAGAAGTTATACACAGTGTTATACTATAGTTGTTATACGCAACTGTGTATAGAGTATCCATACGCAAAGTTATACACATGCGGATAACACGTGTATAACGTGTGCATAACACATGAATACACGCGTTATACAGTACTGTATAACAACCCTTTTTACACAGTGTTGATTTCCCAGCTGTCATACTCATAGCCCCACCACGTGGTCGAATATAAAAAGCTATAGGCCTATAGTGGCCTTACTTAACTTATACACTTAGCCTTCAGTGATGCCTTAGTTTTTCAGAAAACAAACACACGTATACGTAGTTTAATACGTATCGTGTTTATCGAATAGACCTAGGACTACTCCGCGTTTGACAGACCATAAACTTCAAACGGCTTAGTATCGAACCAAAAACATGCGCTCCTATATAGTCCCAAACTAAGAACATACCAAATTTGCGTGCAGTTAAGTTCCTTACTTCCAACGCGGCCAGAACTGAACGCCCCAATTTACTGTCACGGGCGTTTGTTAATTATTCAACTGAACTAGGTACCCTCATGACCAAAAGTGCCCCAGGAACCCAGGGGAAGAAGCCTATGGGCATGAGAACCTGGTAGAAAGTTACCTTGATCATAGTAGCATCATCTGCAATGAGTAAAACAATACTTTCCCATCTTACAGTAACAATAATGAACAGTGATAAAAAATGGGACAGTTTTGCCCCACGGATATGGGACAGTTTCCGCGAAAATTGCCCCACGGATATATTATAAAATGTTATAAAAATGCATCGCGGGTGAATCGCTATAACTTCCCAACGGTTAATGCTATCGACTTCCTATTTTCAACACTTCATACTACACCATTTCACTACAGGAAAACTTATTTTGGGGCCTTGCACTAGTTCCTTGCTGATGCTACGAAGTCCGATACCCCATGGGGTTCAAAACCGCCACATCTTCAGCTAGGAGCGTTTAAATCGCTTCAAACTCAGTATGTACGTACAGGGGTCCTGTTGCTATTGATGTGTTCAGTTCGTTAATTTTTACTCTATCCGTCGCGGAGATACAGCTGTGCAAAGTTAATGCACATTTCCCGCTCGATTGCACCATTTTTGAATGCAACCCGTGTTCCATTCTCCCAATCCACAATAAATTTTGATAACTTCTTTGTTCCGCCCATTTCTCCCTTAGCCGTTCCCAACTGTTTTTGTCTCACTCAGGCAGTGAGTTTATGCGGGAAAGTTACAAGAAGAAGAACGCTGCTCAGTTCCAGACGATCGTACCAAATTAACGGACCCAAGTGAATGGTTGCAGTATAACCTTGCGCCTCCCACGTCGCCGGCAGTATTCAAAACGGCACGCGTAAGGCTATTTGCTACGCACTCACATCATCCTCTAGTCGTGTAATAAAGCTTTCCTATTTGCCATCATCTTGCTAAAATCATTGTCTTATATCTGCCACGCCCACTCGGCTACGATTGCAATGATTTCGGTCTCACACAACTTTCAGCTCACACATAGTACATGAACTCATGCTGGCTCCCACTTGTGCACACACTTGCATTGTTGCGTACATGGCCCTGTACACTATCGTATGGCGTATTTTCTTATACACAACCACACACACGCACACACACACACACACACACACACACACACACTCATGTACAGCGTACTTGCACACACCAGTTATACATGTGGCAAACAATACACCTGTCTGATGATGGTACAAACACTCTCACTCACAAACATTGTCATATGCACATGTACATGTATTCTATTCAATTCAGCTGATTGCATTTCAATTTGTGTACCAAGCTTGCATAACACACACATGCACATGCACAGACACACATATGACATACACACACAGACACACAAATGCACACACAGACACACTAACGCACACACACACATGACATACACACACAGACACACAAATGCACATACAGACACACTAACGCACACACACACATGACATATACACATACACATACAAAAACACACACAGACACACTAACGCGCACACACACACACAAACGCACACAGACACACACATGACATACACACAGACGCATACAAACCACAGATGCACAGACACACACATGGACACACAAAACACACGACACACATATGACAAACACACACATGCACACACACACACACACACACATGGAAATACACACTAGCACACACAGACACACATGCACACACACATGCATGAAATACACACTAGCACACACATGCACACACAGGCACACACAGACACACATGACATACACACACAGACACACAAATGCACACACAGACTGCATTTCAATTTGTGTACCAAGCTTGCATAACACACACATGCACACGCACAGGCACACACACACACATGACATACACACACAGACACACAAATGCGCACACAGACACACTAACGCACACACACACAGACACACAAATGCACACACAGACACACTAACGCACACACACACAGACACACACACACAGGCACACAGACACATGACATACACATACGGACACACAAATGCACACACAGACACACTAACACACACACATGACATACACACAGACGCATACAAACACACACACACAGACACACTAACGCGCACACACACTCACACTGACACACAGACACATGACATACACACACAGAACTAACGCACACACACACAAACACACACAAACACTTGACATACACACTGACGCATACAAACACACACACACAGATACACTACCGCACACAGACACACACATGACATACACACAGATGCATACAAACACACACACAGACACACTAACGCGCACACACACTCACACAGACACATGACATACACACACAGACACACTAACGCACACACACACAAACACACACAGACACACACTTGACATACACACTGACGCATACAAACACACACACACAGATACACTACCGCACACAGACACACACATGACATACACACAGATGCATACAAACACACACACAGATACACAGATACACATGGACACACAAAACACACGACACGCATATGACAAACACATACACGCACGCACACACACACGTACACACACACAGACACACATGCACACACACATGCATGAAATACACACTAGCACACACATGCACACACACATGCATGAAATACACACTAGCACACACATTCACTAACAGGCACACACAGACACACATGCATACACACAGACACATACAAACACACACAGACACACTAACGCACACAGACACACACATGGCATACACACAGACACATACAAAAACACACAGACACACACACACTAACGCACACACATGACATACACACAGATGCATACAAACACACACACACAGATACACAGACACACACATGGACACGCAAAACACACGACACACACTCACACATGCACACACACACATGGAAATACACACTAGCACACACAGACACACATGCATACACAGGCACACACGAAATACACAGACACACACACGAGACAGTCACACAAAACACTCAGAGACACACATGCACAGAGACACACAGGAACATACACACACAACAGACACACACAGGAACATACACACACGACAGACAGACACACACACACACGGACACACAAGCACACACAGACACACACAGGAAATATATAGACACTCACGAAATACACAGACACACACAGAGACACACACACAGACACACACAGACACGCAGACTTGCACACAGACTCGCACACACAAAATACATATAGACACACATGCACAGACACAACAGACACACACTCACAGATACACACACAATACACACAGACACACATACAGATACACACACAGATATACAGACGCACACACAGACTCGCACATGTGCACAGACACGTGTCACACAAAGCACACACTGTTGTTCATGTGGAAAAAAACAGTAGTGCTCTCTGATAATGATGGTACACACATTTACTCTCACTGAATGCACATGCATTTTAGATCTATCCATTGAACAGCTCATGAGACCATGAGACATGTCTACACATGTAGGTACATGTAGCAACGTGTACACTGTAGTGTCATAGGACTGGTCCTTTATGCATACATTGTGTCCTTATAGGACTGTCCCCTGACACAAGGGACATATGCCATGGTTAGCAAACAAGCTCAAGAGGCTTCTGTTTATCTTTGAGTGCTCGTGAATGATGAATATTGCTATCCATTGTGTCTGTGTTTTACCACGGGCCCTGACCTACCGCAATCAGCAATCATAGGGTAATTCATCGCCAGGCAGAACCATCGCCCTTCAAAAAAAAAAACTTACCTGCGCGGTACATCCTTCTTCAACAAGAAGAGGCAGCACAGTGTTGCGTGTCGCACTGTACTAATTTGTATGCAGTAAATTAAATGACTACTCATAGAAGGTTATAGCAAGGCACAGTACGTACTTTGTACCTATGGTGAGGAACAGCAATCTGAGTTCATGTGCACTCGTTTAATTCGCTGCATTCAATTAGTGCGATGGGACACACAACATTGTGCTGATGAAAACAGTAGGCCTGTGAGACCTGCGATGAAATTATTGTACCTCCCTTATCGTTGCAGATCGTGGTAGGTCGGGTAAGTTTACACAGACATATCGATTGCAAGCTAGTAACGATATTCATTATACTGTACTCCGAAAAGGCTTTTACAGGTCAGACGAGCACTTGTACAGTGCTAGATGTATACGTCTGCTTGCAACAACACAGAGGAAACACACAGAGATTGGTGTGTGTGTGTGTGTGTGTGTGTGTGTGTGTGTGTGTGTGTGTGTGTGCGCTCAGGATGTACAGACGCATTTGCACAACATATACACATGCATCAGGGTGTGTGAACCAACATGAGGGCATGGTCATGTACTCTGTGTGAGCTAAATATTGTATGGGCAAAGAGAGACTCAAGTCTCTGCAACTGGTACACAAGCCACCTAGCTGAGTAGTGGAGGCATAAAGAATGATAAGAAGTTGTTCAAGGATCAAGGATTTTGCCAAACAGGAAAGCTTTATTACACAATTGTACTTAACTACAAAAAGATGGATGTGAGTGTGTAAGAACTTAAAGTCTTATGCACGTTGCTGCAGGGACCCTCCACACAAACACCACAATTTTTGGCCAACTGTGTAAATCTCATCAAGGAATGATAGTCGACAACAACTTTTTCGATGACAACATCATACGCATCATGATTTTTAAAAAATAAATTCGTGCATCTCTACATGTAGACTTGTATATTCATTTTGCTCAAAAGAAATCAGCCCCCCCCCCCACACACACACACATACACACACACTTTTTAATATTGTACCATGGGTCCAGTGCTGTGGTGAATACAGTGATATACTTTGCCACATGCATACAGTGGTACGGGACACCAATCCTATGGGAGCTGAGAACCAATTCTTTGGGAGTATATGACATAGAGCTCGCACTTTAGAGACGGTACATACACATAGGTACATGTAGCTACATGTGTGTCTGTATATGTGTGTGTCTGTGTGTATGTCGTGTGTGTATCTGCGTGTCCATGTGTGTGCATGTGTGTGTGTGTCTATGTGTATTTCGTGTGTGTGTCTATATGTATTTTTTTGTATGAGTCTGTGCGCATGTATTCTGCATGTCTGTGCGTGTCTGTGTATTTCATGTGTGTGTCTGTAGGTGTGTTTGTGTATTTCGTGCGTGTGTCTTTGTGTGCTTGTGTGTCTGTGTGTGTGTATGGCATGTGTGTATCTTGTGTGCGTCTGTATGTGTGTGTCTGTGCATGTGTGTGTCTATGCTTGTGTGTCCATATGTGCCCGCGTCTGTGTGTCTGTCTGTCATGTGAGTCTGTCTGTCGTGTGTCTGTGCATGTGTGTGTCTGTGAATTTCGTGTGTGAGTCTGTGTCCATGTGTGTCTGTGCGTGTCTGTGTGTATGTCGTGTGTGTGTGTCTGTGTATTTCATGTGCATATCTGTGTGTGTCTCTGTGCATGTCTGTGTGTGTCTGTGTCTGTGTATGTGTCTGTCGTGTGAGAGTGTGTTGTGTGGGTCTATGTGTGCCTGTGTGTGTGTGTGTGTGCGTCTGTGTGTGTCTGTGCATGCCTGCATGTGTCTGTGTACAACTACACGTATGTGTCTGTGTGTGTCTGTGTGTGTCTGTGTGTGTGTCTGTGTGTGTATGTGTCTGTGTGTGTGTCTGTGTGTGTGTCTGTGTGTGTGTCTGTGTGTATGTTGTGTGTGTGTGTCTATGTGTGTGTGTCTGTGTGTGTGTGTCTGTGTGTTGTGTGTGTGTCCATGTGTACCTGTGTGTCTGTGCCTGTGTCTGTGAGTGTGTCCGTGTCCGTATGTGTGTGTGTTTGTGGGTGTATGTCATGTGTGTGTCTGTGTATCTATATGTTGTGTGTGAGCGTTTTTGCATGTGTATTGCCACATTTATACAGTGGTGTGTGTGTGCAAGTGTGCAATGTTTGTGTACATTTAGAGTACCAGATGGGGACACAATGTATTCAATCCTTGGAGACACGACACATGTACAGAAAGCTTGGTACACAAATTTACATCGAATCAGTGGTCTGTACAAGCATGTACAAATACAGTTGAATTGAATAGAATACATGTGCATGTGACAATGTTTGTGAGTAAGAGTGTTTGTACCATCATCAGACAGGTGTATTGTTTGCCACATGTATAACTGGTGTGTGCAAGTACGCTGTACATGAGTGTGTGTGTGTGTGTGTGTGTGTGTGTGTGTGTGTGTGTGTGTGTGTGTGTGTGTGTGTGTGTGTGTGCGTGCGTGTGTGTGGTTGTGTATAAGAAAATACGCCATACGATAGTGTACAGGGCCATGTACGCAACAATGCAAGTGTGTGCACAAGTGGGAGCCAGCATGAGTTCATGTACTATGTGTGAGCTGAAAGTTGTGTGAGACCGAAATCATTGCAATCGTAGCCGAGTGGGCGTGGCAGATATAAGACGATGATTTTAGCAAGATGATGGCAAATAGGAAAGCTTTATTACACGACTAGAGGATGATGTGAGTGCGTAGCAAATAGCCTTACGCGTGCCGTTTTGAATACTGCCGGCGACGTGGGAGGCGCAAGGTTATACTGCAACCATTCACTTGGGTCCGTTAATTTGGTACGATCGTCTGGAACTGAGCAGCGTTCTTCTTCTTGTAACTTTCCCGCATAAACTCACTGCCTGAGTGAGACAAAAACAGTTGGGAACGGCTAAGGGAGAAATGGGCGGAACAAAGAAGTTATCAAAATTTATTGTGGATTGGGAGAATGGAACACGGGTTGCATTCAAAAATGGTGCAATCGAGCGGGAAATGTGCATTAACTTTGCACAGCTGTATCTCCGTGACGGATAGAGTAAAAATTAACGAACTGAACAAATCAATAGCAACAGGACCCCTGTACGTACATACTGAATTTGAAGCGATTTAAACTCTCCTAGCTGAAGATGTGGTGGTTTTGAACCCCATGGGGTATCGGACTTCGTAGCATCAGCAAGGAACTAGTGCAAGGCCCCAGAATAAGTTTTCCTGTAGTGAAATGGTGTAGTATGAAGTGTTAAAAATAGGAAGTCGATAGCATTAACCGTTAGGATGTTATAGCGATTCACCCGCGATGCATTTTTATAACATTTTATAATATATGGGACAGTTTCCGCGAAAATTGCCCCACGGATATATTATAAAATGTTATAAAAATGCATCGCGGGTGAATCGCTATAACTTCCCAACGGTTAACGCTATCGACCTCTTATTTACAACACTTCATACTACACCATTTTACTACGGGGAAACGTATTTTGGGGTCTTGCACTAGTTCCTTGCTGATGCTACGAAGTCCGATACCCCATGGGGTTCAAAACCGTCACATCTTCAGCTAGGAGAGTTTAAATCGCTTCAAATTCCGTATGTACATACAGGGGTCCTGTTGCTATTGATGTGTTTAGTTCGTTAATTTTTACTCTATCCGTCACGGAGATACAGCTGTGCAAAGTTAATGCACATTTCCCGCTCGATTGCACCATTTTTGCATGCAACCCGTGTTCCATTCTCCCAATCCACAATAAATTTTGATAACTTCTTTGTTCCGCCCATTTCTTCCTTAAACTAAGCTAGCCGTTCCCAACTGTTTTTGTCTCACTCAGGCAGTGAGTTTATGCGGGAAAGTTAAAAGAAGAAGAACGCTGCTCAGTTCCAGACGATCGTACCAAATTAACGGACTCCAAGTGAATATAACCTTGCGCCTCCCACGTCGCCGGCAGTATTCAAAACGGCACGCGTAAGGCTATTTGCTAGCACTCACATCATCCTCTAGTCGTGTAATAAAGCTTTCCTATTTGCCATCATCTTGCTAAAATCATCTTCTTATATCTGCCACGCCCACTCGGCTACGATTTCGGTCTCACACAACTTTCAGCTCACACATAGTACATGAACTCATGCTGGCTCACACTTGTGCACACACTTGCATTGTTGCGTACATGGCCCTGTACACTATCGTATGGCATATTTTCTTATACACACACACCACACACACACACACACACACACACACACACACACACACACACACACACTCATGTACAGCATACTTGCACACACCAGTTATACATGTGGCAAACAATACACCTGTCTGATGATGGTACAAACACTTTCACTCACAAACATTGTCACATGCACATGTATTCTATTCAATTCAACTGTACTTGTGTACAGACCACTGATATGTATATTTG
Organism: Ephydatia muelleri; assembly: GCA_013339895.1. NCBI lineage: Eukaryota > Metazoa > Porifera > Demospongiae > Spongillida > Spongillidae > Ephydatia > Ephydatia muelleri. The sequence continues at coordinate 6,281,523 of JABACO010000005.1, forward strand.
TGTACCAAGCTTTCTGTACATGTATCGTGTCTCCAAGGATTGAATACATTGTGTCCCCATCTGGTATTCTAAATGTACACAAACATTGCACACTTGCACACACACACCACTGTATAAATGTGGCAATACACATGCAAAAACGCTCACACACAACATATAGATACACAGACACACACATGAGATACACCCACAAACACACACACATACGGACACGGACACACAGGTACACATGGACACACACACAACACACAGACACACACACACAGACACACACACACAGACACACACATAGACACACACACAACATACACAGACACACACACACAGAGACACACACACACACAGACACATACACAGACGCACACACACACAGACACACACACACACAGACACACACACACATAGACACACACACAACATACACACAGACACACACACAGACACACACAGACACACACACACAGACGCACACACACAGACACACAGACACACACACACACAGACACACACACACACACACACACACTCACACAGACACAGACACATACACACAGACACATGCAGGCATGCACAGACACACACACAGACGCACACACAGACACACACACACAGGCACGCATAGACCCACACAACACACTCTGACACGACAGACACATACACAGACGCAGACACACACAGACATGCACAGAGACACACACACAGACATGCACATGAAATACACAGACACACACACGACATACACACAGACTCATACACGACAGACAGACACACAGACGTGGGCACACATGGACACACAAGCATAGACACACACATGCACAGACACACACATGCAGACGCACACACATGCACAGACACACACACGCACACACAAGATACACACATGCCATACACACACAACAGACACACAAGCACACAAAGACACACACACGAAATACACAAACACACCTACAGACACACACATGAAATACACAGATACGCACACAGATACGCACACAGACATACATGCACACAGACTCATACACATATAGACACACACACGAAATAGACACACATGCACACACATGGACACACAGATACACACACGACATGGACACACAGATACACACACGACATACACACAGACACACACATATACAGACACACATGTAGCTACATGTACCTGTGTGTATGTACCGTCTCTAAAGTGCGAGCTCTATGTCATATACTCCCAAAGAATTGGTCCTCAGCCCCCATAGGATTGGTGTCCCGTACCACTGTATGCATGTGGCAAAGTATATCACTGTATTCACCACAGCACTGGACCCATGGTACAATATTAAAAAGTGTGTGTGGGCTGGCTGATTTCTTTTGAGCAAAATGAATAATTAAATATACAAGTCTACATGTAGAGATGCACGAATTTATTTTTAATCATGATGCGTACGATGTTGTCATCAAAAAAGTTGTTGTCGGCTATCATTCCTTGATGAGATTTACACAGTTGGCCAAAAATTGTGGTGTGTGTGTGTGGAGGGTCCCTGCAGCAACGTGCATAAGACTTTAAGTTCTTACACACTCACATCCATCTTTTTGTAGTTAAGTACAATTGTGTAATAAAGCTTTCTTGTTTGGCAAAATCCTTGATCCTTGAACAACTTCTTATCATTCTTTAAGGCCGGCATACACGGGGCGACTTCCTGCCGATTTGTCGCATGCAACTCAAATGAATATGGACAAATGTTCCGCAAACCATCAGTAAACTAAACAATTACGGAACTTTTACCCATATTCATTCGAGTTGCATGCGACAAGTCGGCAGGAAGTCGCCCCGTGTATGCCGGCCTTTATGCCTCCACTACTCAGCTAGGTGGCTTGTGTACCAGTTGCAGAGACTTGAGTCTCTCTTTGCCCATACAATATTTAGCTCACACAGAGTACATGAACATGCCCTCATGTTGGTTCACACACCCTGATGCATGTGTATATGTTGTGCAAATGCGTCTGTACATCCTGAGCGCACACACACACACACACACACACACACACACACACACACACACACACACACACACACACACACACACACACACACACACACACACACCAATCTCTGTGTGTTTCCTCTGTATTGTTGCAAGCAGACGTATACTCTTCTCTCATCTAGCACTCTGTACAAGTGCTCGTCTGACCTGTAAAAAAGCCTTTTCGGAGTACAGTATAATGAATATCGTTACTAGCTTGCTATCGATATGTCTGTGTAAACTTACCTGACCTACCACGATCTGCAAAGAAAAGGGAGGTACACTGTACCATCGCAGGTCTCACAGGCCTACTGTTTTCATCAGCACAATGTTGTGTGTCCCATGTCGTACTAATTGAATGCAGCGAATTAAACGAGTGTACATGAACTCAGATTGCTGTTCCTCACCATAAGTACAAAGTATGTAGTGCCTTCTACGAGTAGTCATTTAATTTACACATAAAAATTAGTACAGTGTGCTCTTAGTCTCGTACCCAGAACCAGATTCCCAACAGCTGCGCCACCCGCAGCTGTTGGGAATCTGGGTCTGGGTACGAGACTAAGGCTGCCTCTTGTAGAAGGATGTACCACGCAGTTTTTTTATGAAGGGCGATGGTTCTGCCTGGCGATGAATTATATCATTGCTGATTGCGGTAGGTCAGGGCCATGGTAAGTTTACACAGACACAATGGATAGCAATATTCATCATTCCACAAGCACTCAAGATAAACAGAAGCCTCTTGAGCTTGTTAGCAAACCATGGCATATCCTTACATGTATGACTGTCCCTTGTGTCAGGGGACAGTCCTATAAGGACACAATGTATGCATAAAGGACCACTCCTATGACACTACAGTGTACACGTTGCTACATGTACCTACATGTGTAGACATGTCTCATGGTCTCATGAGCTGTGTTCAATGGATAGATCAAAAATGCATGTGCAAAGAAGGCATTCAGTGAGAGAAAATGTGTGTACCATCATTATCAGAGAGCACTACTGTTTTTTTCCACATGAACAACAGTGTGTGCTTTGTGTAACACGTGTCTGTGCACATGTGCGAGTCTGTGTGTATTGTGTGTGTATCTGTGAGTGTGTGTCTGTTGTGTCTGTGCATGTGTGTCTATATGTATTCTGTGTGTGCGAGTCTGTGTGCAAGTCTGCGTGTCTGTGTGATTCTGTGTGTGTGTCTGTGTATTTCGTGAGTGTATATATTTCGTGTGTGTGTCTGTGTGTGCTTGTGTGTCCGTGTGTGTGTGTGTGTGTGTGTGTGTGTGTCTGTCGTGTGTGTATGTTCCTGTGTGTGTTGGTGCATGTGTGTGTCTGAGTGTTTTGTGTGACTGTCTCATGTGTGTGTCTGTGTATTTCGTGTGTGCCTGTGTAGGCATGTGTGTCTGTGTGTGCTACTGTGTATTTCCATGTGTGTGCATGTGTGTGTGTGTGTGTTTGTATATGTGCGTGTCGTGTGTTTTGTGTGTCCATGTGTGTGTCTGTGTATCTGTGTGTGTGTGTTTGTATGCGTCTGTGTGTATGTCATGTGTGTGTTAGTGTGTGTGTGTTTTTATGTATGTGTCTGTGTATGCCATGTGTGTGTCTGTGTGTGAGTGTGTGTGTGCGTTAGTGTGTCTGTGTGTGTGTTTGTATGCATCTGTGTGTATGCATGTGTGTCTGTGTGTACCTGTGTGTGCTAGTGTGTATTTCATGCATGTGTGTCTGCATGTGTGTCTGTGTGCTAGTGTGTATTTCCATGTGTGTGTGTACGTGTGTGTGTGTGCGTGTGTGTGTTTGTCATATGTGTGTCATGTGTTTTGCGTGTCCATGTGTGTGTCTGTGTATCTGTGTGTGTGTGTGTTTGTATGCGTCAGTGTGTATGTCATGTGTGTGTCTGTGTGCGTTTGTGTGTGTGTGTGCGTTAGTGTGTCTGTGTGAGTGTGTGCGCATTAGTGTGTCTGTGTGCGTGTTTGTATGCGTCTGTGTGTACAGTGTATGTCATGTGTGTGTGTTAGTGTGTGTGTGTGTTAGTGTGTCTGTGTGTGCATTTGTGTGTCTGCGTGTGTATGTCATGTGTCTGTGTGCCTGTGTGTGTGTGTGTGTGTGCATTAGTGTGTCTGTGTGTGCATTTGTGTGTCTGTGTGTGTGTTAGTGTGTCTGTGTGTGCATTTGTGTGTGTATGTCATGTGTGTGTGTATGTCATATGTGTGTGTGTGCCTGTGCATGTGCATGTGTGTGTTTGGTACACAAATTGAAATGCAGTCTGTGTGTGCATTTGTGTGTCTGTGTGTGTATGTCATGTGTGTGTTAGTGTGTCTGTGTGTGTATGTCATGTGTGTCTGTGTGTGCATGTGTGTGCTAGTGTGTATTTCATGCATGTGTGTGTGCATGTGTGTGCTAGTGTGTATTTCATGCATGTGTGTGTGCATGTGTGTGCTAGTGTGTATTTCCATGTGTGTATGTGTACGTGTGTGTGTGTGTGTGCGTGTGTGTGTTTGTCATATGTGTGTCGTGTGTTTTGTGTGTCCATGTGTGTCTGTGTATCTGTGTGTGTGTGTGTTTATATGCGTCTGTGTGTATGTCATGTGTGTGTCTGTGTGCGTTTGTGTGTGTGTGTGTGCGTTAGTGTGTGTGTGCGTTAGTGTGTGTGTGCGTTAGTGTGTCTGTGTGTGCGTATGTGTATATGTCATGTGTGCGTGTGTGTATTTGTGTGTGTGTGCGTTAGTGTGTCTGTGTGTGTGTGTATGTAGTGTGTCTGTGTGTGCTAGTGTGTATTTCATGCATGTGTGTCTGCATGTGTGTCTGTGTGTGCTAGTGTGTATTTCCATGTGTGTGTGTACGTGTGTGTGTGCGTGTGTGTGTGTTTGTCATATGTGTGTCGTGTTTTTTGTGTGTCCATGTGTGTGTCAGTGTATCTGTGTGCGTGTGTTTGTATGCATGTCATGTGTATGTCTGTGTGCATTAGTGTGTGTGTATGCGTTAGTGTGTGTGTGTGCGTTAGTGTGTGTGTGTGTTTGTATGCGTCTGTGTACGTCATGTGTGTGTGTCTGTGTGCGTTTGTGTGTGTGCGTTAGTGTGTCTGTGTGCATTTGTGTGTCTGTGTGTGCCTGTGTGTGTGTGTCTGTGTGAGTGTGTGTGTGTGCGTTAGTGTGTCTGTGTGTGTTTGTATGCGTCTGTGTGTCTGTGTGTGTTTGTATGCGTCTGTGTGTATGTCATGTGTGTATGTGTGTGTGCGTTAGTGTGTCTGTGTGTGCATTTGTGTGTCTGTGTGTGTATGTGTGTGTGCGTTAGTGTGTCTGTGTGTGTATGTCATGTGTTAGTGTGTCTGTGTGTGCATTTGTGTGTCTGTGTGTATGTCATGTGTGTGTGTGTGCCTGTGCATGTGTGTTTTATGCAAGCTTGGTACACAAATTGAAATGCAATCAGCTGAATTGAATAGAATACATGTACTTGTGCATGTGACAATGTTTGTGAGTGAGAGTGTTTGTACTATCATCAGACAGGTGTATTGTTTGCCACATGTATAACTGGTGTGTGCAAGTACGCTGTACATGAGTGTGTGTGTGTGTGTGTGTGTGTGTGTGTGTGTGTGTGTGTGTGTGTGTGTGTGTGTGTGTGTGTGTGTGTGTGTGTGTGTGTGTGTGTGTGTGTGGTGTGTATAAGAAAATATGCCATACGATAGTGTACAGGGCCATGTACACAACAATGCAAGTGTGTGCACAAGTGTGAGCCAGCATGAGTTCATGTACTATGTGAGACCGAAATCGTAGCCGAGTGGGCGTGGCAGATATAAGACGATGATTTTAGCAAGATGATGGCAAATAGGAAAGCTTTATTACATGACTAGAGGATGATGTGAGTGCTAGCAAATAGCCTTACGCGTGCCGTTTTGAATACTGCCGGCGACGTGGGAGGCGCAAGGTTATATTCACTTGGGGTCCGTTAATTTGGTACGATCGTCTGGAACTGAGCAGCGTTCTTCTTCTTTTAACTTTCCCGCATAAACTCACTGCCTGAGTGAGACAAAAACAGTTGGGAACGGCTAGCTTAGTTTAAGGGAGAAATGGGCGGAACAAAGAAGTTATCAAAATTTATTGTGGATTGGGAGAATGGAACACGGGTTGCATGCAAAAATGGTGCAATCGAGCGGAAAATGTGCATTAACTTTGCACAGCTGTATCTCCGTGACGGATAGAGTAAAAATTAACGAACTAAACACATCAATAGCAACAGGACCCCTGTATGTACATACGGAATTTGAAGCAATTTAAACTCTCCTAGCTGAAGATGTGACGGTTTTGAACCCCATGGGGTATCGGACTTCGTAGCATCAGCAAGGAACTAGTGCAAGGCCCCAAAATACGTTTCCCCGTAGTGAAATGGTGTAGTATGAAGTGTTGTAAATAGGAGGTCGATAGCGTTAACCGTTGGGAAGTTATAGCGATTCACCCGCGATGCATTTTTATAACATTTTATAATATATCCGTGGGGCAATTTTCGCGGAAACTGTCCCATATCCGTGGGGCAATTTTCGCGGAAACTGTCCCATATGTTATAAAATTTTATAAAAATGCATCGCGGGTGAATCGCTATAACTTCCCAACGGGTAATGCTATCGACTTCCTATTTTCAACACTTCATACTACACTATTTCACTACGGGAAAACTTATTTTGGGGCCTTGCACTAGTTCCTTGCTGATGCTACGAAGTCCGATACCCCATGGGGTTCAAAACCGCCACATCTTCAGCTAGGAGAGTTTAAATCGCTTCAAATTCAGTACATACGTACAGGGGTTCTGTTGCTATTGATGTGTTCAGTTCGTTAGATTTTACTTTATCCGTCACGAAGATACAGCTGTGCAAAGTTAATGCACATTTGCACCATTTTTGCATATGCAACCCGTGTTCCATTCTCCCAATCCACAATAAATTTTGATAACTTCTTTTTCTCCCTTAAACTAAGCTAGCCGTTCCCAACTGTTTTTGTCTCACTCAGGCAGTGAGTTTATGCGGGAAAGTTAAAAGAAGAAGAACGCTGCTCAGTTCCAGACGATCGTACCAAATTAACGGACCCAAGTGAATGGTTGCAGTATAACTTTGCGCCTCCCACGTCGCCGGCAGTATTCAAAACGGCACGCGTAAGGCTATTTGCTACGCACTCACATCATCCTCTAGTCGTGTAATAAAGCTTTCCTATTTGCCATCATCTTGCTAAAATCATAGTCTTATATCTGCCACGCCCACTCGGCTACGATTGCAATGATTTCGGTCTCACACAACTTTCAGCCCACACATAGTACATGAACTCATGCTGGCTCCCTCTTGTGCACACACTTGCATTGTTGCGTACATGGCCCTGTACACTATCGTATGGCATATTTACGACCACACACACACACACACACACACACACACACACACACACACACACACACACGCACGCACACACACACACACACACACACACACACACACACTCATGTACAGCGTACTTGCACACGCCAGTTATACATGTGGCAAACAATACACTAGTCTGATGATGGTACAAACACTCTCACTCACAAACATTGTCACATGCACATGTCAATTCAACTGTACTTGTGCATGCCTGTACAGACCACTGATTCTATGTAAATTTGTGTACCAAGCTTTCTGTACATGTATCGTGTGTCCAAGGATTGAATACATTGTGTCCCCATCTGGTATTCTAAATGTACACAAACATTGCACACTTGCACACACACACCACTGTATAAATGTGGCAATACACATGCAAAAATGCTCACACACAACATATAGACCCACATGACATACACCCACAAACACACACACATACGGACACGGACACACTCACAGACACAGGCACAGACACACACACATACGGACACGGACACACTCACAGACACAGGCACAGACACACAGGTACACATGGACACACACAACACACAGACACACACACACACACACATAGACACACACACAACATACACACAGACACACACACACACAGACACATACACAGACACACACACACACAGACACACATACAGACACACACACACACACATAGACACACACAATATAATATACACACAGACACACACACAGACACACACATACACAGACGCACACACAGACACACACACACAGACACACAGACACACAGACAAACACACAGACACACACAGAGACACGTACGTGTAGTTGTACACAGACACATGCAGGCATGCACACAGACGCACACACAGACACACACACACACAGGCACGCATAGACCCATACAACACACTCTCACACGACAGACACAGACACAGACACACACAGACATGCACAGAGATACACACAGACATGCACATGAAATACACAGACACACACACACGACATACACACAGACACGCACAGACACACATGGACACAGACTCACACACACGAAATTCACAGACAGACACATGCACAGACACACGACAGACAGACTCACATGACAGACAGACACACAGACGCGGGCACACATGGACACACAAGCATAGGCACACACATGCACAGACACACACATGCACAGACACACACACGCACACACAAGATACACACATGCCATACACACACACAGACACACAAGCACACAAAGACACAGCACGAAATACACAAACACACCTACAGACACACACATGAAATACAGACACGCACAATACATGCACACAGACTCATACAAAAATACATATAGACACACACACAAAATACACATAGACACACACATGCAGACACACACAGAGACACACATGCACACACATGGACACACAGATACACACATGACATACACACAGACACACACATATACAGACACACATGTAGCTACATGTACCTATGTGTATGTACCGTCTCTAAAGTGCAAGCTCTATGTCATATACTCCCAAAGAATTGGTCCTCAGCCCCCATAGGATTGGTGTCCCGTACCACTGTATGCATGTGGTAAATTATATCACTGTATGCACCACAGCACAACAGCACTGGGCCCATGGTACAATATTAAAAAGTGTGTGTGGGGGGGGGCTCTTCTCCAGCCTTGTCTATGCTCTCTTCCCCAGCCTTGTATCTATGCTCTCTCTTCTCCAGCCTTGTATCTATGCCCTTGTTCTCTATGCCCTCTTCTCCAGCCTGTGTCAATGCCCTCTTCCCCAGCCTTGTGTCTATGCTCTCTTCCCCAGCCTTGTCTATGCACTCTTCTCCAGCCTTGTGTCTATGCTCTCTTCCCCAGCCTTGTGTCTATGCTCTCTTCCCCATCCTTGTGTCTATGCTCTCTTCCCCAGCCTTGTGTCTATGCCCTCTTCCCTAGCCTTGTATCTATGCCCTTGTTCTCTATGCCCTCTTCCCCAGCCTGTGTCAATGCCCTCTTCCCCAGCCTTGTGTTTATGCCCTCTTCCCTAGCCTTGTGTTTATGCCCTCTTCCCCAGCCTTGTGTTTATGTCCTCTTCCCCAGCCTTTCTCATCATGTTCATTCTCACCCTCCCCTACATTGAAGACCCTGTTATTTGAAAACTGTTCATGCGTTGCTGAGCAGCTGCGGGAGGCTCACACCTCTATAACAGCAGCGCCACAACTGGAGTGTGTGACAACGATTCTTGCAATGGCCTCTACATATTCCTGGTGTTCATTGGGGTCACCCTGTTCCTCGTGTTTGTCCTGCAGGTCCCAATAATCACCATCACCGCGAGGTGCGTTGCATTCTAATTAATACCATCCCAGTTGTGAGTCATACCCACCAGGCCCAGTATCCATGGATGCAAATGTGCTTGCCTCTAACGCTAACACAGAGATATGTACAGCATGTGTTTAAAAATTTGTCATTTTAAAAGTATGTTGTATTCGTAATAATGGGAAATGCATGAAAATCTGACCACTTATTCACAGAGACAGAAACGGTACCATTTAAAAATAAACTCATTGCATGCATGTTTGCTCAAAATTAAGTCTAAGACAAATTTTAGCTGCAAATGCAGTAACATTTTCTTTCTATTGACCTGACCACCCTGGCCTGACCACCCTGGCCTGGCCTGGTGATTACGGTTAAAAATGGAGTTGCCAACTTCCATCCGCCACACTGTTTTGTTGCCCGCAAGCTTTGAACACAAATAAGCCAGGTGTTGATCATGAAGTCACGCCCCCAATTCAGAAGGGCATGCAATCACGAAATGTCACCCATCATCCACCTGACTGCTTGGCAAACAGTGAAGCAACAGGTGTATTAACCTTTGTTGCACACCCTATTCCTATGGCAGCTGCCACCCACAGGTCACAATAGGCCAACACAATAACTGTAGAACTTGGGTATTCAGTGATGCAAGACATGCATTTGTAATGTAGAAAGCATTCGAGATTTTGTATCACAAAAGAGCTAGTTGTTCACTACAGACAGCAGCTCCAGTGACCTGTGCTTGCGATGACAAGGGATCAGAAGACATTGTCCCTTGCATTGCGTTGGCCCGAGCATTGGCTACCTGCTGACTGGCTAACTTCTTGGGATCAGAATGTTGTTACAACCAAGTTGTTGCAAGTAATATGAAATCTTTTTACAACAGATAATTATGCTTCTACATGTACAGATAGCCTACAGTTGTGTAATAGGTTACATGTACAGGGGAGGAGAGGGAGGAGGGGGAGGTGATGTAATAATGTCACATCATTTGGCCAGCCACCATTTGGTCATTTGGAGCCCATTCCAATCCACCATACATCCCTCCCCATCCCCCATTCCACCACATCCTATTATGTGTCCTTGTTCCATTCCATCACACAGGTGTGTTGCTGATGAGCAGAGGACGTTAGCTCTTGGTCTCCAATCCATTATATTCCGTGTCTTTGGGAACATCCCTGGACCCCTTCTGTTTGGTGCCATCTTTGATTCGGCCTGTACCCTCTGGCAGTACAACTGTGGGAGCAAGGGAGAATGCTGGGTGTACAGCAACTCCGACATCAGCTACAGGGCCGTGGGTCTGGGCCTGAGTGGCGCCTTTCTCACCTTCCTCTTTGAGCTTCTTCACCTGGGCAGTTTACCTGCGCACATCTGGGGAGGAGGAGGGTGCGGGTGTGACAGGGAAGGTGGACATGAGTGGGGAAGATGAGGTGGAGGAAGGTGGGCTGGCAGAGAGGCCGCCAAAGAGGATATCCACTACTCGCTTTGACAGCTATCACAGTGACGATGTGCTCCTGGATGTGACTAATGGGAGGGGCATGGAGGAAGAGTCTTCTGTTGATGCAGGTTGCGTTGCCAATGGCGATAAAGGACAGCAGGTGCACATCTCCGAGGGTGATGGTGGCACTGTTGCTCGGTTCAGCGCAAGATGATGCACATTTAAAGATTTCCTTTCTTGGTCCCTCTAAATGTCTTGCTCAGAACTGTAACCTAATTGTTTCTGGACTTGTGGTGTTGGTAATTTCAATCTTCAATGCTTATTAATTTGATTTTGATGTGTTGTTGTTGTTGTTTTTGTGGCAAATTATTATTTTACAACCAAAGGAAGGTCTGTGATAGTTAATAATAAACAGCGAGGTGACTTTGAAGAAAAGATGTTGGGTGATCAGATATCTAGATACCCTGGAAACCAAGTCTACATGAAGCTTCAAAGAGAAAGAACTGCCATATAAAAATGAACTAATGATTTTCATAATTATAACTACTTTTAGCTACAATGTAGTAACCTTTTCTTTCTGCTATTATTAGCATACATCATGACTATAGGCTAATTTCCCTCCCTTCCTCTTTTTCTAAAGAAAATCCTTTTTAACCACCTTAACAGGCTCTAGTGTGCTTGGCATCATACTGCTGCTTTATTGTGGAATAATAATGCATCTTACCTCTGCCAGCCTTGTGCGTCCTTTTTTACTTGCCAGTTCCCTCCTTATCCCCAGTCTATTGCCAGTGCCCTCCTCGTCCCCAGTCTATTGCCAGCTCCCTCCTCATCCCCAGTGTTCTATCCATCCATGCTGATTTCTATCTATAAGGCCATAAAACACTCTAGTGGCTGTACAACAAGAATTTAATGTGGCATACCAGTGGGGTTGCTAAAGCTTGTGTACTGCCGCTTCTTATGTGGTCTGAAAGGAACAGGGTTGCACTGAATTTGTTCCAACAATGAAGCAGAACATGCCTGCACTGCTGCACAATAGAAGACTCATCTTTTTCTTCATTTTGGATGCTTCATCCTTTAGTGAGAAAGGTATGTATGTATCTTATTATGCATTGTTGATAAAAGGTTAGGGTTGAGTCATTTAATTAAATAAACAAATGGTTGCTCCTGTAACCGTGGCAATGCTAAAACGTTTTGTGTACTGCAACATTTAAGTTTCTTGTACAAGTGAAAGGTATGTTCTAAGATTTCGAGTTGTGGAACTTGGTAACTTATGCATTTCTCCTTTCATGTAGCATATGCATGAGATTTCTACTCAAGAGCTCCTTCGTGAAAGCCATTTATCAACCTGGAACAGCTAGAAACATACTTACACATTAATGACACCTATGCAGTAGTATTTCATTTTGACCTCTCATTTGTCCTAGGCTTCAAGATGCTCCTGTAATATCTGTCAGTTGCTGGTACGTAGTTGTGACACATGTACAAGTATTTTGCATTAGCCTCTCGATTGTCCTAGGCTCTTGTAATCTGTCAGTTGCTGCTATGTATACAAATGTGACTAGTATTTGCATCGGCCTCTAGGTCTCAAAACGCTTATGCAATCTTTTGGAGTTGCTGCTGGAAAACATATTACAATTTGTTGCAGTGTGGGACACAGTAGAAAGCATCTGCCGGCTATAGCCACAGACCACGTGTTAGAGCACCATGCTGCAATGTCACAGCAGTCATGTTTGGCAAATTCAGGGATTACATCGAGCTTATAATGGCACAGTACAATGTAAGAATATTAAGTAGTAATTCTATAGCCTTATTCTTATTATATCTTAGATGGTGTATTGTGTGTGTGCGTGTGTGTATGTGTGTGTATGTGTGTGTGTGTAAGTCACAAGCTGGTGATGTGGAGTGAGCTTTTAGCAGCTGCAATCAAATGATGGTGTGACACCCATTTTGAATGAGCACGGCTGTCCCCTGTTGGACCTGACTACAACCATTTTTGCTACATTTGGAGTCAACATACAACGAGCAGTCTCTGTATGTCATGCCAGCTGCTGCTTTAGGGAAACAGATATAGTGGAGAACTTTGAGCAGCAGGAAATTACTTCCGAACATGTGTTGTGCGTTGTAATCATATCAAACTAACATTCCATATAAGGAAAACCGCGATGTAAATGACATATCTTTAGAAAGGTACTAATATATGGAAGATAAAGGTATGACAAGCATATGTTATTATTATGGTCCAAAAACGACCGACTGTCTGGTGCAGATTGTAGCGACAATCTGGTAGATTCGACTCTTCCTTATGCATTGTACCAGATATTTGACACACATTGTACCATACATGATGTCATGTGTTACAAGATATGATACAGCAACATTTAGGGTCAATAAATAGAATTTTGGCTGTGTATACCGTAAATGGCTAAGAAATATACGTGGAAGCCTCATAAATACTGTACCTTGAACATATTATTCACCTCTTTAAACCTAGGTATGTAGTGACTAATATTCCACATGCGCAAGCGATCTATTTACATTAATTTTCCTATAAATACTTCAATGGTGGCCGCAAAACCGGCCATGCCAAATTTAGTAAGTCAATTTGGGTTACTGATTTTGTACATTCACGAGACACGTCACATGATTGTGTGCATAAGAGAGGTACATGTACATCACTGAAATATCGAACACCTAACATAATGTGCTTGGTTTATTGAATACTGTCTGGCGTAACATATGCTGTAGTGTTGCTATTGACATTAGTTCGGGTCTCTTGCTTGAAGGTCACGACTTCTTCACTTCCATGTATGACTTCATAATGTAAATGCCTGCGTGCAAAGCATGTAACAATAGCGATGTGTGCAGTGAGAGTAAGTCCAGCAGCGAGGCTTGAAATTGGGCTACATATTGAACTAAAAATGCGAAGGCCATAATTGGGACTTGTATGCTCGTATACGTGGTTGATCAGTGGTGGTATTGAGAAAGTGCAAAAGATGATTGGATAGGCCACAAGAGGTATGAGCTGTTTAAAAATCCTCTGGTTTTGGTCGCTACCAAAGACACTGACGTTTCCCTGTTTGTGCGACCTATAGTACACAGTGATCAGCATAATCAACATGGCACTGGACTCCAGCACAAGTAACAAGAAGAGCGGACCATACCAAGTGACATACTGTTCGACAAAACCTGTCAGGTATGCACATCCAAACCTCCTGCCTTGTATCCAACACCACTGTCCATTTGGCCCATACGACCCGGTCGCTAAAGGAATGGCTGGAATCACAATAGGGAGCAGTAGAGATGTTATGATGTACAAGGGCTCCAGCTTTGTAAGGTTCTTGTAGAAGATCACAAAGTAGAAAAGATGGAAGGTTACCCAACCACAAAAACAAAGCTTTATCAATGCAGCAACTTGATCGAAATAACCAATGATTACACACATTGTGTATTTTGAATCGTCATAGCTCAAGAAATGCAGCTGACAGACATTAAAGATGGACAGTAGCAGTGACCCAATGACCTGATAGGCCGCCAAACGATAAAGCAGTTGCCTGTGCAGCTTCAGGCATGCTAGCCACGAGAGGGCAAACAGACATGCTACCATGGATGCGCAGAACAGCGACTCATGGATAATAATCAAACGCTTGTTTGTCAGCGATGCATTACTGCTGCAAGAAATATTGCTTTCATTGATACCTTCCATCCATACTGTTTTGTTTCCAAGATCTGTACATAACTAAGAGAGGTGCTTTCTCAATGTGCACAGCCACCTCTATTCAGAACAGCACACAGTGGTGAAATGTACTCGTGTTCAAGCATGCACATACCTTTTTGAATGGTAGTAGATCCGTTGCACTAATGTTGTGTAATCTACTTCCAAGCACCTGGCATATGCAGATCACTACAGGCTCACACAATGCAATAAAAACAAAAGCTATGCCTTTCTGTATGACTGGAGTGGAGCAAGGCATGCATTTATATAGGAATATGCAAAAAAGCATTCAAATATTTCACAGAGGAGCTGTTTGTTCTAGACAGGGTTACATGTGATTGTGACCTTTCCAAACAGATCAGTCAGATCCCATGACCCAGGGCAAAATGGATCAGAGGATTGTTGCACATATTAAAAGAGGTGGTTTCCCTTCCATTGTGTTGGTCTGAATATTGTTAACCCCTGGATGAATACCTGTTTAGTGAAGTGCAAGGATTGGTGCAGCCTGTTGTTACAACTGTGCAATGTACTTACATTTAGTGTAAATATACTACAGTGCATAACATGATACTTGGACATAAATTGTTTTTCATCATTTTTGAATATATCTTTGTGATTCTCTAAAATTACTGGTTGGGAGTATTGAAAGTTGATTACAGAATATTGTTTGGGAACCATCTGTGGGTCTGGGCCTGAGTGGCGCCTTTCTCACCTTCCTCTTCAGCTTCCTCACCTGGGCGGTTTACCCGCGCAAATCTGGGGAGGAGGAGGGTGTGGGTGTGACAGGGAAGGTGGGCATGAGTGGGGGAGATGAGATGGAGGAAGGTGGGCAGACAAAGAGGCCGCCAAGGAGGATATCCACTACTCGCTTTGACAGCTATCACAGTGACGATGTGCTCCTGGATGTGACAAATGGGAGGGGCATGGAGGAAGAGTCTTCTGTTGATGCAAGTGGTGTTGCCAATGGCGATAAAGGACAGCAGGTGCACATCTCCGAGGGTGATGGTGGATGGTGGCACTGTTGCTCGGTTCAGCGCAAGATGATGTTCATTTAAAGATTTCCTTTCTTGGTCCCTCTAAATATCTTGCTCAGAACTGTAACCTAATTGTTTGATTTTGATGTGTTGTTGTTGTGGCAAATCATAACTTTACATGCAAAGGAAGATAATGATAAAACAGTGAGGTGACTTTGAAGAAAAATATAATTAGAAGTAGTGGGATCAGATATCTAGAAACCCGGGAAACCAAGTCTACATGAAGCTTCAAAGAGAAAGAACTGCCATTAAAAAATGAGCTCATTATTCTCATCATTAGTCTATAACTAATGTTATCAATTCCCAATTAATTCATTGGGACAACTGGTATTGTTGAAGCACTACCTGACTCAGTGAAGTGATCTTTGAGTTAATGTTTCCTTTTACCGATGTGTAGCAGAAATGTTATGCATCAATGCAAAAGATACAGTAAGCATGTGACGCTTATACTGTATATGCGTTCAACAATAAGTACGTCCCAAGAAGTATCTCGATGCACTCCTGCGTTAGCGTCACCAGGCACCCCTTTTTATCACTAAACTCAATCAATAGTTTGTCACTAAACTGCACAGAATGAATCACTCTTCAGAGAGATTGATCTTCACTCTTTTGCTAAAGAGTGAAGCTAGCAAAGAGTGCCCTTCACTCTTGCGCTCACTTCACTCCAGAGTGAAGCTAGCGAAGAGTGAAGGGCACTCTTTTTATTCCCTTAAAGGTATACTATAAGACCACGCGCGATAACATGCACACTTATAACAGAGATGATTTGTATATCTATAATTGGGTCAGTTTCCGCGGAAAATGGCCCTTCGTTAACAAGTTTCAAAAATGCTTCACGTTTGAATCGCTAAAACTCCGTAACGGTTTACGCTATCAACTTTTTCTTTTCAACACTTCATAGCACACCATTTCTCTACGGTAAAATACTTTTTGGGGTCTTGCACTTGCTCCGTGCCCGTATTGCAACGTCTGATACTCCACAGGGTATGACCCCGTCATAACTTTCGGCAGGAGTAATCAAATCGCTTCAAATTCGGTTTGTAGGTAGAGGGGTCCTATAGCTATTGATTTTTTCTGTTCGTTAATTTTGACTCTATCCGTTGCGGAGATACAGGTGTGCAAAGTTAATGCACATTTCCTGCTCGATTTGCTCAGGCAACCCTGTTCCATTCTCCCATGCACATGAATATTTCACTTCCTTGTTCCGCCCATTCTAGCTATATCCGTTCGCAACTCATTGTCTGTTTGTTTTTTGTTGTTTAGTTTTATTTTCTGAGTCTATACAGAAGAGTTATGACGATCGTACCGAATTAACGGATCCATAAGTGAATGGTTGTCAGCTAGCGCCTGATGGTTCCCACGTCGCGGACGCGCGAAGGGATTTTTTTTTCCTAGTCACTCGCATCACCGTTCGGTACCTAGTAGTGTATTATAAAGCTTTCCCACATTCGCTTGCTTAACTTCATTCCTGTCACACCCACTCGGCTACACTGCAGGGATGCTATAACTTAGCTCACATAGCACGTGAACATCACTTGCATTGTTACCTGACACACATCTACCTACTGTATCTTTACACACACACACACACACACACACACACACACACACACACACACACACACACACACACACACACACACACACACACACACACACACACACACACACACACACACACACACACAGAGAGACTGGGCTTGTACCATTTGCTGGGTTCTTATTCATATTGTTTTCACAAATCGTACATGTGCATGAATGTACACACCTGTGCACACACACACATGCATACACACAATACATGCATACACACACAGAGACTGGGCTTGTACCACTTGCAGTGACTTTGGGTTCTTATTTCTCACACTGTTTCACAAAGCATGTACATCCATATTCGTCACAAACACACACACACACACACACACACACACACACACACACACACAGACTGGGCTTGTACCACTTGCAGATACTTTGGGTTTTTATTTCTCACACTGTTTTCACAAATCGTACATGTGCATGAATGTACACACATGTGCACACACACACACATGCATATGCACACACACACACACACAGACTGGGCTTGTACCACTTGCAGTGACTTTGGGTTCTTATTATTCACAAAGCACGTACATGTGTAACAACACACCTTGCATTGTTATGTAAATAGCCTGTACCCCCCTCCCCCCCCCCCCCCCCCCACACGCACACACAGAATGGGCTTGTACAACTTGCAGAGACTTTGGGTTCTTATTTCTCATATTGCTTTCACAAATTGTACATGTGCATGAATGTACATCCCTGTGCACTCAGACACACGCACACACACATACATGCACACACACACACACACACACACACACACACACACACACACACACACACACATTCATTATCCAGCTCTATAGACAAAATACTGTACCCCCTTCTAGGAAGGTCAGAGCACTTGTTCAGAGTGCTAGATGAGTGTACTATTGCAGCAAAGTAATTTGGTAGACAGTACTGTAACACTACATCTACATCTAGTTGTTAGAAACAAGAGATCAGTGGAATTAACTGCAAGTGGAGCAAGAGGCAGAAAGAACGACGAAAATGTTAGCTAGGTTTAAAGAATTGTGAAAGCATGTTTCACAAGGTGTTGTGAGTCTCATGTTGCATGATGCATGTATGTATAGAGAACCAGTCATAAGGGAGCTCCACATGCAAAAGTTGTGAATTATAAAAAACGACACATTATGAGTTCCAAAGCTCAGTCCCATACAGAAATTGAGAATAGAATCAGTGTCCTCTTAGGTAAACATGCATACGAGCAGTCCGATAGAACTGAATGCAAGTGTATGTGCAGAGAACAAGTTCACACCTTGCATTCAATGTACATGAGTTAGTATGTGTGTGTATGTTGTGCACCATCATTAGACAGGTATAATGTTTTCCACGGTGTGTGTGTATGTGGTAGCCACATGTCCCATACGATGTACATACATCATGTTTGTCCCCATTGGATTGGTCCTCTATACATACACTTGCAACCTACACTGCATGTCCAGTCAAAGGAAGATCTACACAGAAACCCGTCACGTGGGAACTCCACATGCATGAAGAGAATACAGTTACATTTACACAATGTGTGCACGTGCATAAGAGTGTGAGAGTTAATTCCCCACCTAGCAAGTGCGAACTAACCCAGCCCGAACATGGGTCCCATTGACTGTATATGTGGTCAAAGGGGGGTAAGGCAGAGCACCCTGTGAGACCACGTGCCCAAATGGCTATAGGTAGCTAAGTGAGGCAAGAGCCGACCACCATACCCTAGGCTAGCAGATAGCCATCGTAGGGTGAATGGGGTGCAAGCTGTATGCGTAGCCTTAGGTAAGGCGCTGGCCGCCATGCCCTAGGTTGCGTGACCATTGTGGGGCAGATGGGGTGCGGGCCGTAGTACAATAGCCATGTGTTGAGCAGTGGCCCCCCCCAGGGGACCGCCTACCTATTTTTTAAAGAGATAAGAGCAGCAGATGGCATACATACACATATAGGTGTGCACAAAAATATAGAGCACAGTTCATACAAGCCATGTCAATCACAGAAGTACACGTATCACATTGTGAACGAATGACAGAACACAAAAATACAAGATACTGGGAGTTGGTGGGAGGGCGACTACTTTGAGAAGTTCGTGCTAACTGAACTGAGTGAAGCATGTTGTTGATGAGCTTATATGCAGGTATACCCCAGGGCAGGTCTATGCCGGTTTATGCAGGTCTACATGCACGTACATGCATGCCCAGGGCAGGTCTGTGCAGGTCAACATGCAGGCTTGTGCAATACAGGATTGATGTGGTTTGACACCTTAGTGAGGCTCTTGCTAAGTTCCCATTAAACACTGTTTCTACCAAACAGTACCTTACTGTGAGGTCATATTCTGCTGTGAGAAATGAGACCAAACTCTTTGCAAACAAGCATAAAGAACACAGAGAAGTGTAGCAAGATTATGCCAGATGGAAGAATAATGTGAGTACGTAGGAGCTTAAAAGCCTTCACACGTCATGTAACATATGTTATTCTTTACCTAGTGTATAACTGTGTGTGTGTTGTGTGTGTGTGTTGTGTGTGTGTGTGTGTTGTGTGTGTGTTGTGTGTGTGTGTTGTGTGTGTGTGTTGTGTGTGTGTGTGTGTTGTGTGTGTGTGTTGTGTGTGTGTGTTATGTGTGTGTTGTGTGTATGTGTTGTGTGTGTGTGTTGTGTGTGTGTGTGTTGTGTGTGTGTTGTGTGTGTGTTGTGTGTGTGTGTTGTGTGTGTGTTGCGTGTGTGTGTGTGTGTGTGAGGATGGTGTACAGGCTATTTACATAATGTGTGCACAGGTGTGTACATTCATGCACATGTACGATTTGTGAAAAAAGTGAGAAAAATAAGAACCCAAAGTCTCTGCAAGTGGTACAAGCCCAGTCTGTGTGTGTGTGTGTGTGTGGGGGGGGGGGGGGAGAGTGGGGTACAGGCTATTTACATAACAATGCAAGGTGTGTTGTTACACATGTACGTGCTTTGTGAATAATAAGAACCCAAAGTCACTGCAAGTGGTACAAGCCCAGTCTGTGTGTGTGTGTGTGTGTGTATGTGTGTGCATATATGTGTGTATGCATGTGTGTGTGTGCACAGGTGTGTACATTCATGCACATGTACGATTTGTGAAAACAATATGAATAAGAACCCAGCAAAAGGTACAAGCCCAGTCTGTGTGTGTGTGTGTGTGTGTGTGTGTGTGTGTGTGTGTGTGTGTGTGTGTGTGTGTGTGTGTGTGTGTGTGTGTGGCGTGGGCGTGTTTGTGTGTGCAAAGATACAGTAGGTAGATGTGTGGCAGGTAACAATGCAAGTGCGTAGTGCATGTTCACGTGCTATGTGAGCTAAGCTATAGCATCCTTGCAGTGTAGCCGAGTAGGCGTGACAGGAATGAAGTTAAGCAAGCGAATGTGGGAAAGCTTTATAATACACTACTAGGTACCGAACGGTGATGCGAGTGACTACGAAAAAAAAATCCTTACGCGCGTCCGCGACGTGGGAGGCGGCGACAACCATCTGGTTTCGTTCCCAGACCCTCATACACAGCAGCGGATGGATTACATCACCGCTACGTATATTGCGAACGCATATCAGGCTGGGGACGAGACTAACAACCATCAGGCGCTAGCTGACAACCATTCACTTATTGGATCCGTTAATTCGGTACGATCGTCATAGATAACTCTTCTGTATAGGCTCAGAAAATAAAACTAAACAATAAAAAACAAACAGACACTAACGGCTATAGCTTAGTTTAATGCGGAGATTGGGCGGAACAAGGAAGTGATTAATATTCATGTGGAATGGGAGAATGGAACTAGGGTTGCCTGGGCAAATCGAGCAGGAAATGTGCATTAACTTTGCACGCCTGTATCTCCGCAACGGATAGAGTGAAAATTAACGAACAGAACAAATCAATAGCTATATAGGACCCCTCTACCTACAAACCGGCGATTTGATTACTCCTGCCGAAAGTTATGACGGGTTCATACCCTGTGGGGTATCGGACGTTGCAATACGGGCACGGAGCAAGTGCAAGACCCCAAAAAGTATTTTACCGTAGAGAAATGGTGTAGTAAGAAGTGTTGAAAATAAGAGTAAACCGTAACGGAGTTTTAGCGATTCAAACGTGAAGCATTTTTATAACTTTTTATATATATAGCGAAGGGCCATTTTCGCGGAAACTGACCCAATTATTGTATTATCGCTGCTTATAACACAGTAATTTATGTGCACATGTGTGCAAGAGAAGGTTAGATCACTGAAACTTCGAAACTTCGACACGCAACATTCGGTATATATACTCGTACAAAGAGCAGGTTACATCACTGAAAATTCTACACACACCTAGGATTGAGTTGCTTGGTTTATTGAGTACTGTCTGGTGCAATATACGTTGTAGTGTTGCTATTGACGTTGGTTTGGGTCTCTTGCTTGAAGGTCACGACCTCTTCACTTCCATATATGACTTCATACTGCGCACGATACGAATGCCTGCGTGCGAAGCATGTAACAATAGCGATGTGTGCAGTGAGAGTAAGTCCAGCAGCGAGGCTTGAAATGGGAAAACATGTTGAACTAAAGATGCGAAGGCCGTAATTGGGACTTGTAAGCTCGTACACGCGGTTGATCAGTGGTGGTATTGAGAAAGTGCAAAAGATGATTGGATAGGCCACAAGAGGTATGAGCTGTTTAAAAACAGTCTTGTTTTGGCCGCTACCAAAGACTCTGACGTCTTCCTTTTTGCACGACCGATAGTACACTGTGACCAACATAATCAACATGGCACTGGACTCCAGGACGAGCAGCAAGGTGAGAGGGCCATAGAAGGTAACAAACTGTTCAACAAAACCTGTCAGGTACTCACAGCCAAACCTCCTGACTTGTATCCAACACCACTGTCCATTTGGCCCATACGACCCGGTCGCTAAAGGAATGGCCGAAATCACAAAAGGGAGCAGTAGAGATGTTATGA
This sequence comes from Ephydatia muelleri, assembly GCA_013339895.1. Classification (NCBI taxonomy): domain Eukaryota; kingdom Metazoa; phylum Porifera; class Demospongiae; order Spongillida; family Spongillidae; genus Ephydatia; species Ephydatia muelleri. The sequence continues at coordinate 6,303,917 of JABACO010000005.1, forward strand.
TATACAAGGGCTCCAGCTTTGTAAGGTTCTTGTAGAAGATCACAAAGTAGAAAAGATGGAAGGTGACCCAACCGCCGAAGATAAGCTTTATCAATGCAGCGACTTGATCCAAATAAGCAACGATTACGCACAGCGTGTATTTTGAATCATCGTAGCTCATGAAGTGAAACTGGAAGACTTGACAAGTGGACAGTAGCAGTGACCCAACGACCTGATAGGCCGCCAAACGATAAAGCAGCTGCCTGTACAGCTTCAGGAATACTAGCCACGAGAGTGCAAACAGACATGCTACCATGGACGCGCAAAACAGCGACTCATGGATAATAATCAAACGCTTGTTTGTCAGCGATGCATTACTGCTGCAAGAAATATTGCTTTCATTGGTGCCTTCCATCCGTACTGTTTTGTTTCCAAGATCTGTACAGAACTAAGAGAGGTGCTTTCTCAATGTGCACAGGCACCTCTATTCAGAACAGCACACTGCAAAAACAATAGAGCGATGTTCACTCTTTTGTCACTCGACAACGTGCGAGTGAAAACCTAAACGAGTGAAAGGCACTTAATTTATAATTTAGCACTCGAACAAACTGCGAGTGAAGTGATTAAAGTGGTTAGCATTCGTACCGTAAATCTATATAAACACGTATGCAGATAAAATTTAAATCGGTTATATTCATACGCATACCGTAAATGTATATATATACACGATGCAGGTAAAATTTAAACCATACGCATACCGTAAATGTATATACTAAAATTTAAACCGTACATTCATACGATAACCGTAAATGTATATATACACGATGCAGGTAAAATTTAACCGTTTGTTCCGTTTGTTGATTCAGTATACCGTATACGTAATATTAAAAGCCGTTGAAGAGATTTATTCGTCGGCGCGTATGACAGACTCCCTCTGGTCCTGGTTGCTCTGTAGAACTTAAAACCATCGCCCCCAAGATAATATAATATAATATGAATCGGCCGATATAGCGGACAGCGCCTCGTATCGGGCACCACGACAGTGCCGTCTGGTGGTACTTATTATTTATATTACTGCAGGCCCGTGAGATAAGTTTTATCGTTTATTCATCAAACAATAATTGTAAATGTGGATAATAAGTAATAAGTACGGCATTGTCAGTTTAGATACTGATTTGAAATTGTTGTACCATCATTCAAGACCGTAACACATGAATTCGTACCAATCATTTCAAACACACAGGACATCCCTCAATGGAAAAATGACCGCATGCACAAACCCCTTGCTCCATTAAACAGCAGCTCCACGTCTCCACTTTCAACCTTCAAGCCGGTGGCAGACTCTAACAGCCAGGTTCATTATGTAACCATTATGAGATTGAATAAATGATTGATGAATGAAATGAGACTCACATTGTAGGCATTGAGGCCACACCCACAATGCTACTCTTCATCAGTGTAGGTAGTTGGCCAGTATCTTGTGGAGCTCACTCCTATCAGTAGGAACCATGATCCAGCACTTCCTCATTATACGATAGATGTTCTGTGGGCAGTCTGCTGGAACATCCAGGTGTGTCCCCTTCCTGACTAGCTGGATCACCTCCTCATTGGTCACACCATAGTATGGCTGCATGGCGAAGGAAAATACCTCCCACATCAGCACCCAAAAGACCACACATCGCTCTTAGTGATGAACTTGCCATACAACACAGCTTCAGGGGACATCCATCGTGACAGCCTTGCCATAGACACGGTAATAGTCATGTGTGTACAAATTTTGGCTCATTCCAAAGTCCCCAATCTTGACGTTAAGGGGACTGTTCACCAGACAGTTACGGCACAGCTGTATACTGGGACCTTTGATGTTTATCTATGGTACAAGTACATGCATATCTGGAAGCCCAGTGAGTCATACAGCTCCATGTGGTGTGTATGGGTGGTGGGTCTGCATGTCATATTGCCCATCATGCATGAGTACACATGCAATTGTGTGTGTATGTGTATTGATTATGCCTTCAGCCCTTCTATCCCTCCCTCCCTCCCTCCCTCCCATATATGTGTGTGAGTGCTACATGGGTGTTGTGTGGGCTAGACTTGATGATGGGATCTTGTATTAGACTGAGGCTGGACTTTTGGAATTGTTAATCACACTTGATAACATCAAAGCCTGAGTAACTAAATCAGCCCACAAGTACCTCCCCATGAATTGGTGGTCATAAAACGCATGAGCACTCAAGCATCCTCGTCGTTTGGCGCTAATCATGAATTATTATGCGTACCAAGTGCCTATGCTGTCGGACAGGCTGTATGTGTGCCCCAACGCACTGAGTGGCCAGTGCAATGGATATATTTGTGGTCTTGTTCATCCAGGTATGTGTGTTGTGATGTGTGTATATGTGTGTGTGTTGTGGTGTGTTTTAAGTGTGTGTTTGGGCATGGCACAAATTAGATGCTCGTCCATACCCCTTTGCATACAGAGCCACATGTCCGTCGCAATGTGGACCGCACCGTCACCGTGTGCAGGGATTTCCTCAGAGGGAACTGCAATAGAGATAAATGTCGCTATTGCCACCTTCTACCTCAGACGCAGATGATGATGGCTCCGTTGCTTGTACACTCGTTTTCTCTTCTTCACCCACCCCTGCTTATGCGTCCTATATTGACGATGGTGTATGTGGTTGTCTCATAATTTCTGACTCGATAATGAATTTGACGTGTTAGTCTCGTACCCAGACCCTGATTCCCACAGCTGCGGGTGGATTACATCACCGCTACGTGTAAAGAGGTGATGTAATACATCCGCTGCTGTGAAAACATGGGTCTGGGTACGAGACTAGTGAGCGGTCAGGCTGTTGTGTAGCTTCTGAATGGAGCATGTTTTGTGATGGACTTCACTCAAGAGTGAGAGAGAGGTTTGTGTTTGCATATGTGTACGTGCGTGGATGTGCTGCACACCTAGACACTAGCACCTACATGCTTTTCAAGATCACGTGACGTTGAAAAAAATAACAACAAAAAAAAAACATGGTTGTGACTTACGGCTCACCACTCCTGCTAGTCTTGTGATGAATATCGTTCCAAACAACAGTATTGGTGATACCAGTAGTGTGGGAGGTCCCAACGGTGAAGATAAGCTTGGCATCCCAAGCTTTCTCCAAAAGCTATATGTGTCACACACACACCAACATCCACACACAACCCAATGTCCACACACACACACACACACACACACACACACACACACACACACACACACACATACACACACACACACACACACACACACACACACACACACACACACACACACACACACACACACACACAATGCCCAACCATATAACGTATTCCAGAGCTGCTACTGTATTGACTGTACAAGCTGTACTGGATGGGATTGTAACAATGTAATAGTTGCGCCTGCGCATGAAATGCCCGCGTAATTATATTCATAATGAACAGCTGTGTTAGTGGCTTAGTTACGTAGTAGTCGGAGGTTGTAAGTACATTTATTGAGAAATCACTATTAAAGTTGCTCGCTGACCCACGTAACAAATTGGTGTCAGAAGTGGGATCTGGTGCGAGATATGGCTGAGAAAGTGAACATTCCACTTCCGGATATTACTTGCGAGGACTTCGAATCGTCATGGATTCGTTTTGAGTTGGTTGCGGCTGCCAAAGAATGGAGCCAGGAAAAACAGGCACTAATCTTACCGACGTTACTGAGGGGCAAGCTAGTTGAGTGCTATGTAGAGCTTGAAGCTGATACGAAGAAGGCGGTGAACTACGTAAAGGAGGAGCTGGTGAAGAGGCTAAGGTTATGTCGTGAGCCGTTGGAGGCCGGGAAGTTGTTCATGACACGCTCACAACTTGAAAGGGAAAGAGTAACGGAATTCGCAATGCAGTTGAAAAAATTGTTCAAACAAGCGTATCCTGACAAGGAAATTACGTCCGGCATACTTTTGCAGCGCTCGGTTTGTGATGGGACTAAAGACTCCCGTTAGCAGGCAGCTATTATTACGGGGTAAGCCGGACACGTTCGAAAATGCCATTGAGGCAGCTAGAGAAATTGAACTTGTACTGGAGTTCGAGTCCAAACCAATGGAGCTGAATGCTAAGATTAGTTCCGTGGAAGATTGTGACACAGGTCTGCAGGCTGCACTGAAAGACTTGACAGAGCGATTGGGAAACATGGAGGCACAGATTCAGAGTGTGGTGCAATGCTCAGTTGCTGCAGGTAATTCCAAGACGAAGGCGGAGGCAAGAGGAACAGAACAAGAGGCGGGGCGTCGTCATGTACGGCCAGATAGCTATGACGATCGACGAAGAAGCGGAAGAATGTGCTGTTTTCGATGCGGAGAGGAGGGACATATCAAACGATTCTGTCCTTTAAACTTCAACGGGCCTGCTGGAACGGCGAACGGCAGCAGACTAGGAGCCCGTTGAACGTTCGCCAATATCTGGATCCGCTGCACTTTGGATGCAACGTATCTAACATCAATTCATTGCTTTGCATAGAGGGGAATGTGGGGAAAAGGTCCGTGAACATGCTTTTAGATTCAGGAGCAGCGGTGTCCGTAATTCGAAGTGGTGTTTTGGAAGATAGAAGTAGAAACCTGGTAATGGCTACATCAAGAACAGCTATCGGTGCCAATGGCCTGCCTCTAAATGTGATGGGGCAAGTGGACCTTGACATTTGTGTAGGCAACTTTCGGACAGTTCATACTTTCATTGTCGTCCGGGATCTAACCTTTGAATGCATACTGGGAGCTGATTTTTTGAAGGTTAACAAGGCTGTGATGGATTTCAGGAATAACACGCTTCACCTAGGGAACAGCACAATCAAGATTCCTAGTAGCGACGTATCGGTTTCGAGTGATGATGCACACAGCATCTCTGTACATGCTTTGGAAGACATGGATATCCCTGGTCGCTCGGTGCGTTTGGTCATTGCAACTTTGCAGAAAGGATCTTGTGGTTCAACCGAGTGGATCTCTGAAGGGCTGATAGAACCTGCGACAGTTTTGCCGAAGCATCTTTGTGTTGCTCGTTCATTGGGCCGCGTATTGTCCGAGGGATCAATCTTGGTTCAAGTGATGAATGTGAGTCCTACAGCAGTGAAGGTGTACAAAGGTATTCAGCTGGGTCAGTTTGTACCGCAGAGAAACCTTATCCTGATGGAAAGTAATGTAGCAACAGTCGGTTCAGGCAATCGCAGAGAGGTTACTACATTTAACTTGGACTCCACTGAAATCACCGATTCAGAAAAACATGAGCTGAGGAACCTCCTGAGGAAGTTTGATGACCTCTTTGTGTCAGAAAATGGAGCTCTAGGGAGGACGAAGGTGGTTAAGCACAGGATAAACACCTCTGGAAGTCCTATCAGGCAGCCCTTGCATCGCCAGCCTGAGAGCTTAAAGGGTGACATGAATGAGAAGGTGAGGAAAATGTTGTCCAGAGGAGTGATTCGACCAAGCAGCAGTCCGTGGTCATCTCCTGTAGTAATGGTGAGAAAGAAAAATGGGTCATGGAGGTTCTGCATTGATTACCGAAAACTAAATGCTGTGACTCACCAGGATGCATATCCACTTCCGAGAATTGATGCTACTTTGGAATCTCTGGCAGGATCTACATTGTTCACAACATTGGACTTGGCCTCTGGGTATTGGCAGGTGGAAAGGAAGACGACAAGGAGAAGACTGCTTTCTCTACTGAGAAGGGGCATTTCGAATTCAATGTGATGCCATTTGGACTCACAAATGCTCCTGCCACTTTTCAACGGCTTATGGAGTGCATTCTTGCAGGACTTACGGGAGAACAATGTTTGATCTATATAGATGATATTATAGTGTTTAGTGCCTCATTTCCTGAACACCTAGAACGGCTGACTAATGTTTTCCTCAAGTTGCAAGATGCTGGGCTGAAGCTGAAATCTGAGAAGTGCAAATTTGTTCAGAAGGCTGTCAAGTACCTGGGGCATGTAGTGTCTGCTGAAGGTATCTGTCCAGACCCAGCCAAAACTGAGGTAGTCGTCAGCTATCCAGTCCCAACAAGTGCAAAGGAAATAAAACAGTTTATGGGCCTCTGCAATTATTACAGAAGATTTGTGAAGGACTATTCGAAGATTGCAGCTCCCTTGTTTAAACTTTTGAGCAAAGAGAATGCTAAGTTTTTTGCATGGAATTCAGCGAGTCAGAATGCTTTTGAGGAGTTGAAGTCAAGATTAGTTTCACCACCCATCCTGGCATATCCTGATTTTAAGCAACCATTCCTACTCCATACAGATGCATCTGATGCTGCAATTGGGGCTGTTCTTAGTCAGGTTCAAGGGGGTACAGAACGTGTCATTGCATATTGGAGCAGGAAGTTACAGAAGGCAGAGAGAAATTACTCCACTACAGAGAGAGAGGCACTGGCTGTGGTTGCTTCATTGAAGGAATTTTATCCCTATGTGTATGGTTTCCCATGCAAGTTGATCACCGATCATAATCCTCTAACAAGCCTAAAAGGGATTAAGGATGTTGGAGGACGCCTGACAAGGTGGCTGCTTTTCCTTCAGCAATTCAAGCTGGACTTCCAGTACAAACCAGGAAGGTTGCATACAAATGCTGACACTTTGTCTCGAATTCCATCAAGGGATAACACAGTGGCTGCAATTGAAGAGCTCGTATCAGAGGATACACTTCATACCTTTCTGAAGGCACAGGAAGAAGACCCTGCATTGGGTAAAGTGATTGAAGCCTTGAAAAATGGAACTGCTGTTCCGTCTAGTACAGTGCCAGGGTTGAAAAAGACGTTTCTTCAAGATGGGCTACTTTGCCGCAAGTTTAGGGCGTCGTGTTCCGATTCAGTGTGTACACAGCTGGTGGTCCCTAAAGGTCATGTGAAGATTATTTTGGAGAAATTGCATAATGAGTCGGGTCATTTGGGTGTTCAGAGGACAACTGAGAAAGTGAAGGAGCGCTTCTATTGGCCTGGATATGAGATGGACATTCAGAATTGGGTTCAAGAATGTCAGCAATGTCAAAAGCGTAATCCACCTCAACCTCATCCTCTGGCACCTCTTGGATCGATCAAGTGTACTTATCCATTTGATGTGATAAGTTGGGACATAATGGGGCCTCTTCCTCTGTCCACTAAAGGGCACAAGTACATTCTAGTTATTACTGATCTGTTCAGTAAATGGGTTGAAACTTTTCCATTGGCAGTGACTGATTCAGAGACTCTGGCATCTGTACTGATGGATGCATGAAGTTGTGTGCAGGTATGGAGTGCCTCGTTCACTGCACAGTGATCAAGGTGCTAACCTGAACAGTCAGGTAATATGTGCTCTGTGCAAACGGTTGGGAATCAACAAGACGAGAACCACAGCATATCATCCTCAAGGAAATGGACAGGTGGAACGCTTCAACGTAACAGGATAAGGGGACCTGTTGTTGCATGCCCCCAGCCTGCCATCAATTCTGACTCTTTTTTTTGGTATAATTGTTTAATCAAATATAAACATTTCTATGTATATGATGTGCATGGTCTTGGGTGTATCATCATTATCAGTGTTGATTGGACTGTTTGATCACATCTCATTAATGCAGGCAGCAAATGGCTAACCACACCAGTTACAGGATCTCCTTAATGAAGTCATAGCAGTCAGGGAGCTGAGCCTTCTTTCTGAAATGAAAGTTGACCATAAAGCCCCTTGAATGGAGATGTGCAAGTGATGAAGGTGGTGGACGTTATGGTGTGTACTGCGATTTACACATGTGCATAAGCATGTGACCACACATTGTGTGAGTGGGTTTACATTTCTTCACTGATATGCGTACATCTACATATGCTGTGTGAAGCAAAAAAAAAAGCATGTCAGCACATGTCCATCATATGAAATACACACTTGCATGTGCATGTCACATAATGAGACACACAGCTGGATATACATATATACAGACTCATAACTTACATGCAGCTTTCCTGGCTAAGCACATGTGCATATCTCCATTACAACAAATACCCCCCCCCCCCCCCACACACACACACACACACACTCACCAGAAATCCATACTCCCCATCTTGTAGCTCTGGGAATATCTCATAAAAACAGCACAGACTTAATTCATAAACACCTACCTGTAAAGGCTGTATCTGGATCTACCCAGTGTACTTTCTATGTGTGAAGAGAGACAGTATGTACGGCATAAATACAGCCCTCTTCACTAAAATGTACTTTAAGAGGTGGCTGTACGACGGGATGTACTGCTACCTGGGTTTCTAAAAGGGGTGGGAGAGACGCGTAATATAGTACGCATGCTGACATATACACAACATGCACACACATGCAAACACATCCACCACACAAATACATCCACACACGTATAATTGCCTTCTTTTTGGTAAAGACAATTCCCATACTGAGTACAACGTCCGTTCTAATAAAAGAACTCCACACGTACGTTCACGGCCAATGTTTTAACGTAACTATGTTGTAACCTGTATATTTAATACATACAGAAATTATTTTAACCCTCAGAAGAGTGGTTTATGTTTGGGTCCAAGAGGAGAGCTTTTACGGTGCAGTATGGAGAACCTTTCTCGTGAAGTATCTTTACTATATTCCCGAACATATTTGGTCGTTCGAGTATTATCTTCCATCTGTCAGATAGGGCATACGTTTGTCGAAATTACTGTCATTTTGCTTCGATACGTTGTTTGTGTATATGTGTGTGTACAAGAGATTTATAACCATGACTCTTTATAGTTTTACCTAACTTATTGTATTTATGTTTCTTGATTTGAATTTAAAATCCTACCTCTCCCTTCTCCCTGTCTCTTCCCTCCCTTTTCCCCTTCCTCTCTCTCTCTTCCCTCCCTCCTCCCTTCTCACCTTCCTCCCTCATCCTCTTTCCCTTCCCTTCTCATCCTCTCTCCCCTCCTCCCCTTCCTCCCTCTCTCTTCCCTCCCTCCTCTCTCTGGCAGAATCTATGAGAATGTGAAGGTGGTCACCTATACACCACTGTAGTCACCCAGGTTAGCATGAACCAGACCATCATGGTTAATTACAACCCAGACTTTTACTTTTAGTCTTCTCTTCTTCAGCCACCCCTGCTTCCGTCAATGAACAGGGAGAGGAGGAACACAGGTACCAAAACATGTTCCCAACTAATGTGCTCATTAAAACTGAGTGTGGTCCCCAGTTGTAAGCTATAAGAATTGCCCATATGTGTGTGTGTGTCTCTTAATGTGTACATTCCCCTCTGTGTGTGTGTGTGTGTGAGAGAGAGAGAGAGAGAGAAACTAAATACCATGACAGGAATGTTCCCAAACGCTTTGTACTCAGCCATTAATACTAGATGTGTATAACACACATGACAGCAGGATCTTAATTGGGACTGCAGGCAGCCAAGACGGCAGACTGTAGGCAGCCTATCTGTCTCTTTCTCTCTCCCTCTCTTTTTCACCTCTCCTTTCTCTCTCTTTCCCACTCTCCCTCTCTCTCTCACCCACCCTCTCTCTATCGGTCTCTTTACACTCTCTCTCTCCCTCTCTGTCTCTCTCCCCTCTCTCACTCTCGCTCCCCATGTCAATGTGTTACACTTGACAACTTTACTGTTAATTACTTGCTAATTTCCTTCATAAACACATTTTAAACATGTGATAGCACTGATGATCTGTCCCTCTTTAGTTGAGACATATGGCATTGGAAAAGAAAGGAAAGCGGAGTGGAGAGTTCAGTACATGTAACGACCCACGGCTGCAACTGAATGATTTCATATGGTAAGTCTTGTGCGTATGCCGAAAATGTAACACACTAACCTCTCTCTCTCTCTCTCCCTCCCTCCCTCACCTATGGCACAAACACAGACACACACAAACACGTATGCAAACTCCAGCTGACCATCCACACAACTGTGAAGTTCGTATAAAGAGAAAGGGAAGGTGAGAGAGAAAGAGAGACAGATAGAGAGAGGGGGAGAGGGAGGGAGAGAGAGTGAGGGAGAAAAAGATAGAGAGAGAGAGGCAGAGAGAGGATGGTCAGCTGGAGTTTGCATACATGTTTGTGTGTTTCTGTGTTTGTGCCCTAGGTTAATTATGGTTACAATTATATATCTGTGATTGTATTGCTCTCACTTTATTATTACCACCAAGATATGCTATGTGTTTATTTTATAACGGGTGCGCCTTCCAGGTTTGTCCGCGATGCATGCTGTTTGGTGAATGAAGTGCCATCATCAGCATGTGCTTCGTCAAGAACTGGTTGGGCGAGCGCGACCATATTGCAAGCCTCGACCAAGACGGGTAAGCCATTATGAGGACACTTGCTGTGGGGGGAAGGAAGTACATAGCCGCACGCTTTAATACCCTCCTGTTTGTTGTGACATACATTCACTTAAGTTTTTTTTTCACACACAGAAGCTTATTAGCTTCATGGTTCTTCTGATGGTGGTCCCTAACAGATCATAACAATGGACTTTATCATAGGTGTTTTGTTATTTGCTGTACATATTATTCTTGTTATAAAGATGCATCCTAAACCTAAACTGTATTATTGTTAATTATATATTATATATTTTGACTTTTTATAAATGCGCATGTGCAAATGCCAAGCAGATAGAATTTTGCCACATGGAATTCGAAAGAGGGAGATTCACCTGCACAATCTGTCGTACTTTTTCTAATCTTCGATCCTATTCTGTCGCAAACCACATCTGCGCTGTACATCATAGTGATCCGTCCGTCTCTTTTCACTGTGGCATTAATGGATGTACCAAGAACTTCACTACTGACCATTCCGCGTCATATCGTACGCATGTCTATAGCAGGCATGAGTGTTACATGCAAGCAGCACCAACGTACATCCCAACAAGAGATAATGAAGATGTCCAGGGTCAAATGGAGACTGCGCGTGCAGGCGATGAAGACGCAGGTTATGCAACCGAACCGACGGTACCACATCGTCAACATGAATTCAGCTTAGCTGCTGGAGAGTTTGTGCTAAAGTTGTTGGAAAAGTACAAGAATACTCAGAGTTCCGTGGATGGGATAATTAAAGATCTGTCTTCACTTTGGCAAACGGCGCTTGAACAAATTGAAGACGTTCTAAACGCCAACGCTGGTGGTGTCCCAACGCGTCTACAAAGTACTATGCCAACCGAGTTGTTGAATCCTTTCGATCATCTCAGAACAGATTATCGGAGGCAAAGTTTTTTTCCGTGAAGCGTTTGATTTGCTATGTCCCTTCTTTTAGTTCCTTTAACTATTCTAGTTTCATTATCAAATTACAGGAACCCATCGAAAGGAAACTTGGCTCTGAATTCGTGAACAGAAGCGGTCACATAGTGGAATTGAAACACCATTGCTATGACGTATCACTTTTCGGAACAATTGAACGGCTGTTAAAGCAGAGATAATCTATATATTATCTCTGGTTAAAGTCTCCAATTGTATTACATCACGTCGGTTATAATGTATGTCCATACAAGCCCTAACGTTCTGTTTTTCATTTTATAGATCAACAATCCACATCAAACTGATTCAGATCACTTGGCAGACTTCTGTGACGGAAATTTGTACAAAACCAACTCTTTCTTCAGGGATCATCCAACTGCATTGCAAATACATTTATATTATGATGAAATTGACGTAAGTATACTTTTTCGAATACAATCAGAGATAATATATCTATATATTATCTCTGATACAATCCAAGCCCAAAACTGTTTATAATGGATGTTTTGATCTTGTGTGCGTATGTGTGTATATGTGTATGCCTATAAAAGATGAATAGTGTTGATAAGCAAAAAAGATACAGCCTCCATGATCACAATTTCTGTTAATAGGTCTGCAATCCAATAGGATCACGCAAGACTGTCCATAAATTAGGTATGGCTTCACATGTGTATTCTAAAGGGTTTAACACATCTTATCTAGGAGTTTTCTACTATACTATTGACAATATCCCACCTATCCTAAGATCAAAGCTGTCTAGCATGTATCTCCTGTGTATATGCAATTACACCTACATTCAGCAGTATGGGGTTAATGCAGTTCTAAAGCCCTTTGTTGATGATGTTATCATGCTCGAACAGGTAATGTGTCTATGAATTTACATGTAATGCTGACGTTCAAGTGATTTTTTTGCAGGGTGTTCCATTTGAGGTAGCAGGTACCAAAAGGGTGCTTTATGGTACCTTGACAGTTGTTTCAGCTGATAACATTTCAGCTCAGCTACTAGGTGGCTTTACTGGTTTACATTCTGCATTCCGTAAATGCCGGGATTGTTTAGGCACAAAGACATCAATTCAGATCATGGTGAGTTTTTACGTACATGTCAACGTGAGTTATATATACTGTCATATACAGTTTAGTGAAGACCAATTCCAACTACGAGATAAACACACCTACAACACCCTGATAGCTGAACTTGATGGACCCGATGTTGACCATTATGCTAGAACCTACGGCCTCAGAAGGCTTTGTATACTCAATGCAATACTCTATTTTAACATTCTTGACGGATTAGTTCCAGATATTATGCATATCTTTTTGGAGGGCATTTGCCGTTGTGTATTGAAGCATTTTTTGCTATACATTTTCATCACTATGCAGTTTATCAGCATTGAATGCTTCAATAGTCGACTGTCTGTGTTTAACTTCGGTCATTGTGATTCATCGAATATTCCCACACCATTGTCCCGAAAAAATTTGATAAGCGGATCTTTTTCACAATCGGGTATGTTCTTTCTTTCCTGTTTTCAAGCTGTTAAACTCACCTGTTATTGCAGCTGCTCAAATGTGGTGTCTGTGCAGGGCTTTGCCATTCCTTATAGGAGACAAAGTTCCCACCAACAATGAACATTGGTGTCATTTTATGACACTTTTGTTCATTTTGGAAAAAGTGTTTTCCCCCAGGATAACGCCTGCAATGGCACAACTGATACCAGAAATGGTTGAATCATTTTTGGCTACATACAAACGGTTGTATGCCAAAAACATCACACCAAAAATGCATTACATGTGCCATTTGCACAGCTGGATGATGAAGTAAGTTAAAAATGAATGCTTTACATATTAACTGTACTCATCACCATCACCATCATTATAGATGTGGTCCTCTTTATCACATGTGGTGCATGAGATTTGAGGCCAAGCACACTTACTTTAAGGCCATGGCTAGAGTCGTTCGAAATTTCAAGAATATCCCTAAGACTTTGGCCAAACGACATCAGCAGTTCTTTTGCTACCAGCTACTGAGACCAAGTACATATCTTGTTGATGAAGTTTTTTATGGAAGAGGTAAATAAAGTGATTTTGTTTAGGGAGTAAACAATGTTTAATGTTTTGATGAAGGGCGAATGGTTGTGCACCACCCCTTCCAGCTTTGATAGGGCATGGGAAGCATATAGTATGTTGAAAAGGGGGCTTTGTCTAGGGTTAGCAGGTCAAGCCTGCCTCTCTGTCTGCAACCCTCCCCTCTAAACAATCTATCCCCAAATTAGATTGTCTCTGTCTGGTTCCAGGTATTGTATGCATATATATAAATGGTGTTCTTGGGAAAGCAGCCATTCAGTCTCATAGCCTGCCTATTGACGACCTGAATATTGCTGACCCACCCACCACTCCGCTTGTGCATTGATTGTACCTTGTACACTGATTTTCATGTCATACATCAATGGCAGGCGGCACCCTTCGGGCTTCTACCCTGACCAACCACGTCAAACCCATGACCCGCGTCATGGTGTGGCACACCTGGTCGCACCCAAGGCAAGCCAGCGCTACCTTGGTCCCAGGTCGGTCAGCGGGGAGGGCCTACCACTCACCATGACCACGTCATGGTAGTGGCACATCTGGTCGCACCCAAGGCAAGCCAGCGCTACCTTGGTCCCAGATTTGGCCTGATGGGTACACCCTGTCACCAGGTTGCCGCCTGACCCCTTTTGGGCAAAACTGTTATCCGTCAATTAGTATAGATGCATGACAGGGGTTGAGGGAACTCAGTTAGCGATATGCTACAGCATTAGGGAGTACATGTATGCATTAGCACGGAATGAGCATTCATACAGCATTAACCTGTAGTTGAGCAACATCAAATGATTACATAATTTTATAGTGGTAAGCATTGGGGTTAAACATTTAGAAGAAGCTAAAATGATCAAACACTGTATGAAGATAAATGAAGATGCTGAAGTGCACAGGTACTACTACCCTATATTTAAAGTTTTAATGCTTAGTTACTTTTTTTTTAATTTTAGAATCAAGACAGCAACTATACGTGGTACATCGTATCATGCTGGTGATGTTGTAATTTTGCCAGCAAGTGACCTTGGAGATCCCATTTTCACCACGATCAAATACATGGTGTTTTTGGATCGTGATGTACCCATCATTTACTTTATTCTTGAAGTATGGGAAACGTTACAGTATGATTGCCACTATCATGCTTACGAAGTGCAGAAAACAACATCCATTGTTACCTGTCAGCAACAAAGATTTCAGGATCACCATCCACTCGTATTGAACAGGGTATTTGACCCTGCTCAGAACTCAAAATATTTTGTGCGTCTTAGGTATGCTTTTTGACTTTTTGTAGTACCCCAGTTGCATATTTAATGATGAATCACTATCTTGAAACTCTTTTTAGCCTTTAACACACACACACACACACACACACACACTTCTACCTTAGTGATTCACCACCCCGCGTCAGACATACATGTATGCATGTTTAGTATTAAATTATTAAGTTGAGAAATAATAACATATGATCATAGTTCGTTCATCCCATGCACTGTTAATGAATTCAAGAACAACGAACTGCTTGGGTCTGACTCCATTATGCTCCCCCTGGTTGCATCAGTATGGTGGCACAGCTTGTCGTCTGTCCCTCTTATCTGGTCCCAAGGCACTCAAAGTGAGCTGTCATGTCGTTGTGGAAGACATCAGCCTCATCACCTAAACTATTTCTAATATTTTTATGATTGTTCCCCTAATCTTGTATAAAAATCATTTACATGGCACCCAGTAAGCCACGCCCATCAACAAGTTAGAAAGTTCTGGAAGGAAGGGGAAGGATTGAATCTCCTATATAGTCGTGTGTGTGTGTGTGTGTGTGTGTGTGTGTGTGTGTGTGTGTGTTAGTGTGATCACACTGACCCCCCTCCCCCCTTTATACTATAATCACGGGCAAGTCACTGGAAAATGCTTCGATGGTTCCGGTACACTACTGTACGGCTTGGTTTTTTTCCCCCCATTTCTGGAACTCCTTCACTGAAGTATTCCTATCTTTCAATATAGTTTCATCCTTTGCAATCGCTTTCCTCGAAGCGAGGGAGGGGTGGGAGGAGGAGGAAGGAGTGAGGAGGAGGGGAAGGAAGGAGAGAGGTGGAGGGGAAGAAGAGAGTTAGAGTCAAAAAATCAAAGCTTCTGTGCATGAAAAAATATTTTTAAGTGACAGTGATAAACATCCACCCCAATACCCATAAACTATCCCATGCTATCCCCATCCAGTGCTGTTTAAAAGCTTGCCTTAGGTAATTAACAAGTAATTAACAGTAGAGTAGGAATGTGCAACACATTCCTGATCATGCACATAAGTGTGAACTCTCAGGTAGATATGCACGCGCGCATAGTTATGCTTTTTTCTGCGCATGCACTGATTTCAACGCAATATGTCTCGACAAGTGGTTACCTGGCTGAAGAACAATGCATTTCATGAATTTGTGAAGGAATTTGAAGGTAATAGATTTGAGTGGATAGGTGCGGCTATGTACCTCAGTACCTTGTATCATTGAGTTCTTTTTCGATCAAATAGAAAGCGATGTTGATGGTACACTGATGTTGAAATTGGCGAAGGATACTTACCCAAACAGGCTCATGACGATACAGTTTCTGGCGCCTCAAGTAACAAACAGGTCTAGAATATGTCGTCTTTCTATGCGCGTCGCCGAAGACATGAAAGTTAGCAAACATAATATAAAGCAGCCTCCGCGCATTACAAAATGTTTTTAAACAAGTAAATAAAAACATTCTCTAACGAGAAAGTTGGTGGGCATATAAGATTGACAATGTTGGTGTAAAAAGCACGGAAACAAGTGTGACAGAAATGTTACTGGAAAATTGAAATAGGCCTATATTTAGCCCAGTCACATTTAGGCAGCGCACGCCTGAGAAAATGGGCTAAATATAGGCCTATTTCAATTTTCCAGTAACATTTCTGTCACACTTGTTTCCGTGCTTTTACACCAACATTGTCAATCCTATATGCCCACCAACTTTCTCGTTAGAGAATGTTTTTATTTACTTGTTTCATAACTTTTTTTTCTCCGTGTCAAAGAACTTATAAACGCTTTGTTTTTACAATACGACTTTAATAATGAAAAGTAATAAATTAACTAACACATAAATTAAAAATGGTACGTATAATTGTTTTTAATATAATTAATTATTTTGCCGCCTCCTCGGCCTCTTCTCCCTCCTCTTCCTCTTCTTCCCCCCCCCCCCCCCCCCCCCCCCCCCCCCGCCTTGGGTATGGCCATGCGGGTGGCGGGGGCAGGAAAAAGGCGGGGGCAGCATTGGGGGGAGCAGTGGCGGGGCAGAACTGGTACTGGCGGTGGGAGGGGCGCTGCTGGTGGTGGTGGGACTAGCTCTGGGGGGGGGGCAGCGCTGCTGCTGGCCATGGTGGTGGGGCTAGCGCTGGTGGGGGCAGCGGTGGGGCTAGCGTTGGCGGGGGCAGCGCTGCTGCTGGTGGTGGGGCTAGCGCTGGCGGGGGCAGCGCTGCTGCTGGTGGTGGGGCTAGCGTTGGCGGGGGCAGCGCTGCTGCTGGTGGTGGGGCTAGCGTTGGCGGGGGCAGCGCTGCTGCTGGTGGTGGGGCTAGCGCTGGCGGGGGCAGCGCTGCTGCTGGTGGTGGGGCTAGCGCTGGCAGGGCAGCGCTGCTGCTGGTGGTGAGGCTAGCGCTGGCGGGGGCAGAAGTTGTGATCGAGGATGTATGTGCTTCCTCGACCTCCTCTCCTTCAGACTCATCAAAAAATTCTTTCCCGACTTCTTCAGCCATCTACGTGACAGACAGAGTATTGAAACAACTTGTAAAAAATTTAGTATTTACCTTTGAATTTATTTCAAGAGAGAAATGTGCTGTTCTAATAGGAACACCAAATAAATTTAGTGTCTGTTGGAGTATTTATACTCCCTTATACATTTTATTAAGAACTTGCTAGAACTTGCTAGATGGCCATAGAACTTGCAACCAAATAAGGTATTTCTCGCTGTAGTTTCTTTCTAGATGTGATATGTGTCCAAATGACATGCTAGGATAACGTGCCGGTAAATTCTGAAGAGATTGGTACTATTGTCGTTCTTTAAAACCATTCGTAGCTCGAGTTATACCTTCCTAAGGAAGAAGAAGACGACGACGACGAACAATTTATTTGGGAATGGGCACGAGAAGCAGGTTCTTTGTTTGTCTGGAAGCGCATAGTTTAATGACATGAAACTAGCAGGAAAACGTAGATCTTGGTGTTGTCGTTCGATTGCTGCAACGAGATAAGTGATCCGTTTCTCCGTTGTCCCTCCCGACGCGATTTAAAAATTTTAATGACATTCATCATTCCTCAATCAATCTGACTGACGCAGGTTCAGATAGTTGTTTGAAGATTCTGAGGGTAACAGCACAGATCTAGATAACAGCTCTTGTCATGAGGTAGGGATATTGTAAACTGGCTTAACGTGCATGCTTGAAGGAAGATTTATACACTTCTATTTGGAGACTTCTACTCAGAACAGTGTGAGTATGGTATGTGTTTTACCTATACCATTGGTAAAAACTGTAATGGCTGTTCTTTCTGGTGTCAGATTGCTTCGTCAGACGATCCGTGCAGTTCAGCTAGTATGCTCGAGGTAATTGCAACTCCTCGTTGCAACGCTATATATTGTCATGTGCCGTGCATTTTTTTTTTCACTTGCTTATTTTATGAGTTTATAACATCAAAGAAATGTAAATCATATGTATACATTTCTTGTTTCAGATTGCTGTTTCAGATGATATAGCTGAAGTGGTATGCTGTAAAAATGCAAATTTAAAGATTGTGATAAAGTACGCACTGTAATCCACTAGGAACAAAATGTTCTGAATATAGAAGAAGATCTAGAGGTGAGAAAACAATGGCTCTTTAAATTTCATGTTAATTTTTATTACTTTAGGTTACAAGCGATGGCACACACATGGTACGTAGTGGTTATACATTTACCTAAGAAATTCAAAGTATATTATCCTGAATATGTGTTTAGGATGAAGATGTATCCACAATGATGGTACAGGAGGTAATGCTTATTCACTTTTTATTAATTTGCTAACAGAAAGTTACTTTTGGTTAAGACACCTCAAGGCCCAATAAAGGCTGTGAAGTCCCTAAAGGCCAAGAGAAGTGAACAGTGCCCACTTAGGAGAGATTATCAGATTCCGAAAAAGTTCTCTCCGTCTGTAATGGATGCATTAAAGAAAAACTCCACCCTGAACTCCAGGGAAGAGAGAGCCTTTTTGTCCGAAATTTCAGGATCCCTATTTAGGGAAACCTCGTACCCCACTTCTGCGGAGTATCAAAGGGTGGTGGCCATGATTTTATCAGAATGGCCTTATTTAGCTAAGCAGATGAACGAGGTAAATACAATAATCTCACTGCGTGTTTATTACTTATGACATGCTTTATTACAGAAGCGGCTAAAAATGATCCTACAGGAAAGGATAAAGTACCGTAGAGAGACTTCTGGCCACCACAAGAAAAAGACAACTTCAGAGCAGTCTTCACAGAAGCCCAAAGAGAAACCAATTTTTCCACAAGTACCTTCTGTGGATTCTGAATTTGGGGATGGAGAAGACAATCACTCCCACCAGAACAACGTCAGATACATCCAGCTAAAATGCTCCAAAGGCAAAGGAGAAGAAGATGCTGTGAACACGTTGATGAAGAGAACGTATCAAAAGCGTAGATATGATGTCACGAGTGAAAATTCAATCCTTACAGCTTTGGAGGTAGCTGCAATCTATCCTCCACTAAAAACAGCAATTGGCGTAAGTGTTTGTTTGTTGTTATATGATTATATGATTTACTGTTGAAATGTGTGGTCTTTATAGCTATTACAAGAACTTGACAGAATAATGGTGGCCAGAGTAGACGCAGTAAACAAATGGAAGCTTACAGTTCCAAAAATTTTGAAAATTGCAATTGCAGAAAAGCATACAAAGCAAATTTCCAATCATCTTGAAAAAATTGAAGAGCTTGAAGAAGAAGGTATATAGGATATGAATTATACCCATGCATATATACAACTGTTTACGTTATGTCTGCAAATCTCACATTTTCAAGAAAGGAACATCTACTCAATAATACTACTATACTACCTTCTCTGTGACTCGGGTCATGCTGCCGACCACTCTCAAGTGATCAAATTAATGTTGGTAAGTTTGAAAAATTTATGCCTGAATGGTTATTGCAATATATCTCTTTAGACAACGGAAACACTTTCCAGTTTAGAGAATGATTCATCACTGAGCCCTACGCTGCTCCTTTGCCTGAATAAACATAATAGACAGCACTCAACATGTGCAGTAATGGTGGATGGGCGAATTTGTGCCAATGTGCACTGGTGGAGGGAGTTCCACTTTATATGGCAGCTTTTTTTGTTTTCAATATTTGCTACCCCAAGGGTTGCAGAAATCTTTTGTATGTGCTTGAAAATATCTTTTTCAATGCGCCCTTACGTGAAAAAAGAGTTCTAGTAAAAGCTAGTCGTGTCATACAGGAACTGAACATGTAGAACTTTATGTGTTGTATTGTAACTTTTGTATCGTGTACAAACCTACCATGAGTGATTCCTCAGAGCTTGCTTAAATAAGACAGAAGTGCTGGCAGGGAGAATACAGTCGTTCATTTGCGCATGCGCAACAGTTGTATACCACGCCCATTCATTATATACTCATAGCCTTACCGCTTCAATGTTATATGACCTTGTGACTCTCAATCAACACTCAATTATCAAATGAGCGCAGATTCTATTATAAATTAAATTATAACATCCCAAAAAGAACTAGAGAATGGAGTGTGTTGCAGGAGGGAAGTACGATTTGTATCTATTTTTCATCTCTTCGTGCCTATGCGGTCTTAAATCATCATCATCATCATCATCATCATCATCATCATCATCATCATCATCATCATCATCATCATCATCATCATCATCATCATCATCATCATCATCATCATCATCATCATATCATCATCATCATCATCATCATCATCATCATCATCATCATCATCATCATCATCATCATCATCATCATCATCATCATCATCATCATCATCATCATCATCATCATCATCATATCATCATCATCATCATATCATCATCATCATCATCATCATCATCATCATCATCATCATCATCATCATCATGTACATTACGCAGTTCACATAGGCGTTTCACATTAATTTTAATCCTTCTAATTGATTCATTGCTGCTCGATTAATTTTAATCCTTACTTGAGGTTAATTGATTCATTGTTGCTCCGCAATACCAATGAATACCTGTGTGTGTGCATACATGTCCTTTTACCTGGTGCTCATGGTTGCAAACATGTGTGCACAGGTGGCTTCTCTGCTTGACCCATGGGGACCATTTCAAATCAGAAATGCTGTGTGGGACCTGGCAGTTGTATATCCTCTCACTCATTCAGTTCTCCCCAAATCACTTCAACATGGTGTATTTTCATTCCCATTCCTTTCTCTGGAACCAAAATTAATAAGGTGAATACAAGGAACTTGCCAAAAAAAGATTCCCCACCTCCCCCAAATTTACAGTACATTCACACAGGTGATGAGATGATAGCAGAAAAGGTTGTGGTCACGTGATCTAAGTGCTACTGTGGGTCTGTGCTGTTGGACCTGTCCTTTTCATGGTTCATGGGTTCCCCTCCCTGCCTTATCTGCTCCCTGTAATCTGCATTCCTTCATTGCAACAAAGTTCAGAGTTATAGTTATCTTAGTCTTTGGGTATCTCAAACTAAAATCCTGTTTGGCACAGTTGATATAACCATTGGCTGAATGTGATACAGCATGTGTAGTAGAGATAAGTTCTGGTGTGGCTAAGTGGACACAGGCTCAAAATGTAATGTAACTTTCATGTCCATCTTGAGGTGCCGATGTAAGTGCCAGAGGAATACCAATGCCCACGAGCTGGTCTGGACCACCAGCTGCTGCCTTCATATTCTGGAAGGTGTGTGGTTTGGGAAGGCAAAGGTGGATTGTGCGGCTTGGATTCTGTGGCTTGGGGAGATGGCTAGGGGGCAAAATGATCATGCCTGCCTCTGAGGGAGGACATAACTGCCAATCTAATTATTCACGTTATGTAACCTAACCGCCGTGTCACGTGGCACGTGGCACTTTTGGTATAGTAACCCTTTGGTTGGAGTCGAGTGCCTTTCAGTCTCTAAAGTCTCGGGTAAGGTGGATATTGTATAATGTGACTGAGGATTGAGCGTTTAATGTGTTCTTTCTATGGTTGGCCTCGGTAACATGCTCGCTGTATACTGGTAAAAATCATAACTATATGTAGCTAGTATACATGTATGTGCGTGGGCGTACATGGTGTGTGTATCTTGTGCGAACATGGAGGTTGTGTGCTGTGCGTACATGGTGTGTTCGTCTTGTGCGAACATGGAGGTTGTGTGCTGTGTGTACATGGTGTGTGTATGTTGTGCTTACATGGTGTGTGCGTCTTGTGCGAACATGGAGGTTGTGTGCTGTGCGTACATGGTGTGTGTATCTTGTGCGAACATGGAGGTTGTGTGCTGTGCGAACATGGAGGTTGTGTGCTGTGCGTACATGGTGTGTTCGTCTTGTGCGAACATGGAGGTTGTGTGCTGTGCGAACATGGTGTGTATGTTGTGCGAACATGGAGGTTGTGTGCTGTGCGAACATGGTGTGTGTATGTTGTGCGAACATGGAGGTTGTGTGCTGTGCATACATGGTGGGTGTATCTTGTGCGAACATGGAGGTTGTGTGCTGTGCGTACATGGTGTGTTCATCTTGTGCGAACATGGAGGTTGTGTCCTGTGCGAACATGGTGTGTGTATGTTGTGCGAACATGGAGGTTGTGTGCTGTGCGTACATGGTGGGTGTATCTTGTGCGAACATGGAGGTTGTGTGCTGTGCGTACATGGTGTGTGTATCTTGTGCGAACATGGAGGTTGTGTGCTGTGCGAACATGGAGGTTGTGTGCTGTGCGTACATGGTGTGTTCGTCTTGTGCGAACATGGAGGTTGTGTGCTGTGCGAACATGGAGGTTGTGTGCTGTGCGTACATGGTGTGTTCGTCTTGTGCGAACATGGAGGTTGTGTCCTGTGCTAACATGGTGTGTGTATGTTGTGCGAACATGGAGGTTGTGTGCTGTGCGTACATGGTGGGTGTATCTTGTGCGAACATAGTGGTTGTGTGCTGTGCGTACATGGTGTGTGTATCTTGTGCAAACATGGAGGTTGTGTGCTGTGCGAACATGGTGTGTGTATCTTGTGCGAACATGGTGTGTGCGTCTTGTGCGAACATGGAGGTTGTGTGCTGTGCGTACATGGTGGATGTATCTTGTGCGAACATGGAGGTTGTGTGCTGTGCGTACATGGTGTGTGCGTCTTGTGCGAACATGGAGGTTGTGTGCTGTGCGAACATGGTGTCTGTATGTTGTGGTTACATGGTGTGTGCGTCTTGTGCGAACATGGAGGTTGTGTGCTGTGCGAACATGGTGTCTGTATGTTGTGGTTACATGGTGTGTGCGTCTTGTGCGAACATGGAGGTTGTGTGCTGTGCGAACATGGTGGGTGTATCTTGTGCGTACATGGTGTGTGCGTCTTGTGCGAACATGGTGGTTGTGTGCTGTGCGTACATGGTGTGTGTATCTTGTGCGAACATGGAGGTTGTGTGCTGTGCGAACATGGTGGGTGTATCTTGTGCGTACATGGTGTGTGCGTCTTGTGCGAACATGGTGGTTGTGTGCTGTGCGTACATGGTGTGTGTATCTTGTGCAAACATGGAGGTTGTGTGCTGTGCGAACATGGTGGGTGTATCTTGTGCGAACATGGTGTGTGTGTCTTGTGCGAACATGGAGGTTGTGTGCTGTGCGAACATGGTGGGTGTATCTTGTGCGAACATGGTGTGTGTGTCTTGTGCGAACATGGTGGTTGTGTGCTGTGCGTACATGGTGTGTGTATCTTGTGCGAGCATGGAGGTTGTGTGCTGTGCGAACATGGTGGGTGTATCTTGTGCGTACATGGTGTGTGCGTCTTTTGCGAACATGGAGGTTGTGTGCTGTGCGTACATGGTGGGTGTATCTTGTGCGAACATGGTGGTTGTGTGCTGTGCGTACATGGTGTGTGCGTCTTGTGCGAACATGGAGGTTGTGTGCTGTGCGTTCATGGTGGGTGTATCTTGTGCGAACATGAAGATTGTGTGCTGTGCGTACATGGTGTGTGCGTCTTGTGCGAACTTTGAGGTTGTGTGCTGTGCGTACATGGTGTGTGCGTCTTGTGCGAACATGGAGGTTGTGTGCTGTGCGTACATGGTGGGTGTATGTTGTGCGTACATGGTGTGTGCGTGTAATTGCAGCTACTTTTTTAAGTTCAGTATTTTAACTATGCTTCACAAAATGTGGACCATCATGGCGTCTGCACAATCAGTATTTGGACTCCTTTTTTAGCACCATATAGTGCTTTACTCCACATCTCTTTCAACCTCTGTGTGTGCATGTGTGTGTGGCATATGCATATGTGCATAAATGTAGTCCACGAGGTCATTTATACGTTAATAGAATCCAAGCACACCAAAATATTACTACCACAGCTATTATGAATTGTAATGTACATTGATGAGATTCTGTTTTGTAAATTTAATTACATATACATAATATCAAACCAAGATAATCAAGATTAAATGTACTGCTTTTATAATTGCATAAGATACCAATAGTTAACAACAATAGTTAACTAGAGATAACTATTTCCTTATTAACTGTTTACAAGTGGTGAAATAATATATAGTTTCCAACTTAATTAGATGCAATCAAACCAAGTACAAGAAAACTAGTTCAATAGTATGGAAAGTTTGTTATTATATCCAAAACGTGGTTTAAATGCACACTATTTAAATGCTATCACCAGATGCCATGTGAGTTGAAGCTTGTTGGGATGTAGCAGTGTCTTCATCATGTTCCATTTGCACCCCTTGATCCGTTCCCTCCCCAGTGGTAAAAATGCACTCAACCAAGGGATCTTTGAATGATATACACCCACTAGTTACCTCTAATCGTTGGGGGCAGGAGGAAACATTGTGTGGTCCATTGCAAAACAAGCATAGGATGTGTTTGAGCACATCCTATGCTCATGTTCTGAAAATGCAGCAACATTGTCAGGCAGTGAGTCATTTGTCCATCGAAGACAATTCATCCAAAAGTCAATAGGCATCATGTGGTTTAAACATGCCTCCTCATCATGCCAGACTGTCTTTGCCATTTAGCTTACTCCACTTCCTTTTCAGCAGGGCCATTATATTAGACCAATGTATCTTTAACCTGCTACTTTCATCCTTCTCAGAAAGTAAGCTTTCATCTTTGATAAAGTGCCTGGAAGCCTCCCAATCACTTTTAAACCTCTTTATGGATTTGTCGTAAGCATCCGCGTTGGATATCGTTTTTCCCTTTTGAGCCATGAAAACCTTTGCTGATTAAGCGCTAACGAAGTACAATAGCACGCTAGCACGTTAATGTCACCGACCAATTTCGAACAACCAAATAGCAATCAAAAACACTTTGCATATAGAACAAGAGACGGGTTAAATCGCACACATAAGCCCATACGATACACGCATGCGTGCACAACACAAAGACAGCGCAAATCCTCCACACAAGAACAAAGACGGCGCTGCCTTAGCCTGCTATTGTTGCCTGGAGCTAGCAGTACGAAAAGATCCCAATCGTCACATAGGATATAGCCCACCTACGCAGTTGTTAACATCGTTATTAAATAATCAGTCATATCGATGTTGCACGTTTGAACCTAAGTTGCAGCACTATACAGAAAGTCCATTGGAAATTCCAATGGCTGTTTATCTTTGCTTTGCTCAGTCCTAGAATTGTTTTACATCGAAAAATTTTACCTTTTTATACGGATAAAATGGAACATATTACTACGCATTTATTATTTATTGGGAATAGCAGAACAAAAGCTATTTACTCACATAGCAATCTGCAAATTTATATATTTTGGAAAGCAGAAGCAGATAAATTCAAGTAACCAGAAGATGTAAAAATGCTCATCATATTCACCTTCAATGTGCAAATAAAAAATCTCTCTCATTTATACTAATAGAATGTAATACTTTAATCATATGTTTATGCACTGTGATGTGTGTGTATGCATGTGCGTGTGGTGTGTGTGCATGTGCGTATTTGTATTCCTTTGTGTGTGTGTGCATCACTATACCTCCTCCATAGGCAAGGGGATGAAGCCAGCAATGCATACAGCACAAAGGAAGGAACTCGTCGACGCATTTGGCCAGTGAAAGCAGATTGGTGTGGTAAGGCATGGGTGTGGTTTGTTTTGTAGGAGAGGTGTGGTCATCAGTGAGAGTGATGATTTTGTCTGGCTTATGTAGCCTCTTCATCATGGTTAATATGTGGCCTTTTTGAATCATGATTATGGGTATGTGTGTGGTTTGTGGGAGTGTGTGCATGTATGTGTGTGTGGTGTGTGTTCATGTAGATCAATTATCTTTCATAGCCTATGGTTGTGCCATCATTGTGGGGCAATAATGATATGAAGGTGTATGTTGATAGCAATTAGGAATTACTTGTAGAACCATACAAGAGAGCATCATATCTAGACGTACTACCGTGTTGAGCTATTGTTTTGCGAACCCATGAAGAAGTTGTCCATAACTCACACTCTGCTATGCACAGTGGCATACAACAAGCATGCACAACACTTGTTAGAATACAGAAAACGTCAAGGTATTGGGTGTTGAATTTTGTGGTGTATCAGGCAGCCTGATCGACTGGTATGGACTGCAAGGCTCCAGAAGAGCACACGACTCTCCAACCCACACTCATGTGCACTTGGTCCAAGCAGATTGTTTCATTTAGAAATGACAATGGAAGTGAGATAGTCAAATCAGGTTGACAATAGCTGGAAACTAGAAAGAGTAAAACAAAACAATACATGAACATACGGTATCAAAATGTTACCAGGGTGTAACTAGAGCAAGTTGTTCGTGTGTGTGTGTGTGAGTGTGTGTGTGTGTTTTGAGTTTGAGTGTGTGTTTGAGTGTGTGTTTGTGTGTGTGTATGCTATAGATTATAGAAGTACTGCACCATATGCTCAGGAATGCTCAGGTGTTATAACAGGTCATGTACACACACACATAGGGTCTACATGTATTCCCTGCTTGAGAAACTCTGGAGACGATGAATTAGCAAGGAGACATGCTTGTTGCCACATGCTGCTTTGGGTTTGTGGTAGGGTGCTGGCGACGCCTACTGCACAGGTGAGTGGCTGTGTTTCATGTGCTCACCTGATCACTTAAAGCTCTGCCTTCAGAGCAAAAGAGAGGACTGTCCAGATAACTCACTACATGCAGTATGTGAGTTTTTGGGGAAGGCATTGCTCTATTACATACCCTGATTCCTTTGTCTGTATTGAGTCGGCAACAAATTTGGTTCTGTTTTCTTTGCCATCTAACCCAACGCACACCTTGCTGTTTTTAATATTTAACCTTTCTCACACCCAACATTTTTAGGAACCTCCTCTCATTTGTCTCCTCATCCCAGTGGACAGCAGAAGACCATGCAATCTGAGTCCCCTCCCCTCCCCTCTGATACCTTCCCTCCTCTTCCTTGCACTGCAGCCCATTACAACTAAGATGAACTCTTTCAAACAGATGAAGAAGGCCATATTCCCTGTGCGGGTGAACGCAAGGGGGTGTTCTCTGGTGCACAGAGATAGAGGAATGGCCTGGGCACCAGGGATAGAGGCAGGTATAGCCTATAGGTGTAAGAAGATATGGCCTAACCATGTGTCCAGTTTTTGTAATGTATTGGTTAAGGAACCATGCAGTGTGTGTGTGTGTGCGTGTGTGTGTGTGTGTGTGCGTGTGTGTGTGTGCGTGTGTGTTTGTGTGTGTGTGTGTCTCAACACTAATTTATGTACTCCATTGTACAAGTCACGCATTCTAGCTACATGTGGAGCTAAGGTCACATCAGTTTCATTGTGGAGGTTTAACTTTTACATCTGCTGTGTTCCATAGCAAACGATCCTTAACCCGTATATAAGGTTTGTTGTTTATTATCAATTATGTACAAATTCTTAATTTGAAGTTCTTTCTTATATCTTCAACTCGCAGAAACTACATGCAGCCTTGTATTGAAGCAGCTAGTTTTGCTAACCGGACTATATGCTTTATGTTCGTCTGTATGCTGCGTTTCATTATAATTATATTCATCAATAATATATCACGTGCATACCGATGCTTTATTAACGATTATAGTGTTCCAAGCGAGTGATAATTGTAAGTGAATAACACTCGTTTTAATGCACTCGTGGTAAAAGTCGAGTGAACCTCACCTTTTGTAGCACGTGATTACACTCTTCCAAGCGAGTAATAATTATAAGTGAACAACACTCGTTTTAACGCGCGAATGTCACTCGTAGTAAAGACGGGTGAGAATCACTCGTTATAGCGAGTGCTATTTCTAACGCGACTATCACTCGCTCGGGCGAGTGATGGTCGCGCTTTTGTTTTTGCAGTGCACACAGTGGTGAAATGTACTCGTGTTCAAGCATGCACATACCTTTTTGAATGGTAGTAGATCCGTTGTACTAAGCACCTGGCATATGCAGATCACTACAGGCTCACACAATGCAATAAAAACAAAAGCTATGCCTTTCTGTATGACTGGAGTGGAGCAAGGCATGCATTTATATAGGAATATGCAAAAAAGCATTCAAATATTTCACAGAGGAGCTGTTTGTTCTAGACAGGGTTACATGTGATTGTGACCTTTCCAAACAGATCAGTCAGATCCCATGACCCAGGGCACAATGGATCAGAGGATTGTTGCACATATTAAAAGAGGTGGTTTCCCTTCCATTGTGTTGGTCTGAATATTGTTAACCCCTGGATGAATACCTGTTTAGTGAAGTGCAAGGATTGGCGCAGCCTGTTGTTACAACTGTGCAATATGTACTTACATTTAGTGTAAATATACTACAGTGCATAACATGATACTTGGACATAAATTGTTTTTCATCATTTTTGAATATATCTTTGTGATTCTCTAAAATTACTGGTTGGGAGTATTGAAAGTTGATTACAGAATATTGTTTGGGAACCATCTGTGGGTCTGGGCCTGAGTGGCGCCTTTCTCACCTTCCTCTTCAGCTTCCTCACCTGGGCGGTTTACCCGCGCAAATCTGGGGAGGAGGAGGGTGTGGGTGTGACAGGGAAGGTGGGCATGAGTGGGGGAGATGAGATGGAGGAAGGTGGGCAGACAGAGAGGCCGCCAAGGAGGATATCCACTACTCGCTTTGACAGCTATCACAGTGACGATGTGCTCCTGGATGTGACAAATGGGAGGGGCATGGAGGAAGAGTCTTCTGTTAATGTAAGTGGTGTTGCCAATGGCAATAAAGGACAGCAGGTGCACATCTCCGAGGGTGATGGTGGATGGTGGCACTGTTGCTCGGTTCAGCGCAAGATGATGTTCATTTAAAGATTTCCTTTCTTGGTCCCTCTAAATATCTTGCTCAGAACTGTAACCTAATTATTTGATTTTAATGTGTTGTTGTTGTGGCTAATCATAACTTTACATGCTAATGATAAAACAGTGAGATGACTTTGAAGAAAAAATATGATTAGATGTAGTGGGATCAGATATCTAGAAACCCGGGAAACCAAGTCTACATGAAGCTTCAAAGAGAAAGAACTGCCATAAAAAAATTGAACTCATTATTCTCATCATTAGTCTATAACTAATGTTATCAATTCCCAATTAATTCATTGGGACAACTGGTATTGCTGAAGCACTACCTGATTCGGTGAAGTGATCTTTGAGTTAATGTTTCCTTTTACCGATGTGTAGCAGAAATGTTATGCAATCAATGCAAAAGATACAAGTAAAGTAGAGATGTTATGATATACAAGGGCTCCAGCTTTGTAAGATTCTTGTAGAAGATCACAAAGTAGAAAAGATGGAAGGTGACCCAACCGCCGAAGATAAGCTTTATCAATGCAGCGACTTGATCCAAATAAGCAACGATTACGCACAGCGTGTATTTTGAATCATCGTAGCTCATGAAGTGAAACTGGAAGACTTGACAAGTGGACAGTAGAAGTGACCCAATGACCTGATAGGCCGCCAAACGATAAAGCAGCTGCCTGTGCAGCTTCAGGAATACTAGCCATAAGAGTGCAAACAGACATGCTACCATGGATGCGCAGAACAGCGACTCATGGATAATAATCAAACGCTTGTTTGTCAGCGATGCATTACTGATGCAAGAAATATTGCTTTCAATACCTTCCATCCGTACTATCGTCTACAGCTAAGGCAGGCCAGGAGAGTTACGCAGTGGTGAAATGTGGCACACTACCCGTGTTTCCTTATTACAAACATGTACCTTGTGATTGGCCGTATACGTATACCGTATACGGTGGCCCTCGAGGTCGTATCGGAAATGCTGGCGTACATAGTGCGGTTTTGCAGTCGTGCAACATTACGTCGGTGTACATGTACGTCATTTGTCTTTTCCCTTTCAGCGTCACATGTTTGGTTAAATGTAATATCAAGTGGGGTTGTGGTTAATGGCCTAGCGAGTACATGTGCGTTGCGTCGCCGTGTGTAAAGTAACACAGTTTGAGTCAGCAGCGAAGAGTCTGTTCATGTACACGTACATGCACATGCACTTATATAGGTACAGAATGGATGCAGGTAAGGTGAGACATGCCACTAGACAGACTGACGCTACATGTTACAAGCTGAGTTCAGGTATATGGCAGGTGCTATATGTAAATGTATACTTGTATGTGACTTTTACAACGCAGAAGCGGGCATTGCCCGCCACAGTCATGCACTAATTGGTGACAATAAGATTGTCAGTACGTGTAAACGGAACATTTGAACAGAGGTTCTACATAACATGATTTTGATTTCATTTGCTACGACTGCAGAAAGGGGATGGGTGGGCCCTTGGGGTGGAGGGGGGACAACTAATATACAATTACATTCACAATTAGCTCCAAACTTAAACACACATGTCAGAGGTCATCAACAACAGTTTCCAATGCAACAAAACAGAGGAGTACACTCCTAGCAGTTGATGTGCCTTAGATAGCCCTACAACACGTGACAACAGCCTGCTGGCGACAAGTTCTACTTGAGCAGGGCTGTCTGTGTAGCTACTGTGTAAGCAGTATGGTAGCTTGTGCAGATCCACAGGCATCTTTGCACTCCCCAAAAGTCCCACCTACAGTAATGTACAGATGAGCTAAGTATGTGTCAATTGCACTGTGTACTCTTACTTCATACTGAAGTGGCCTCCTAGCTTATACAGGTCGTTGCATCTGATTTGGTTAATGCCAATGTGCCATGAACCTGTTCAGGTCTTCAAGACAAAGCCTGCTACATGACGAAGTGACAGGATAGTGACACGTGCCAGCTACATGATTTTAAATAGCTGAAGTTGATCATCAGGATCGTACAGAACACCCTCAACGAAAGTCTGGAATTATGCTCAGATCATGAGTAGTGCAACCACAGTACACAGAAACACATGTACCTTGAAGACAGTTATCCACCACTCTGTCTTTGACTTGTGCAGTTGTGCTCACCAACTTTTGACAATGGGATTCATACAATAATGCTGAAATGCAATTTATAACCAGACATGCTAACCCATAGAATTGTGTGCAGCTCTCTTATACAAAATGTCCAGCAGTGTTGATGATGTAAAGTCACCTGACATGCGGCAAACATAACACTTTTACTACCAAGGTCACTTCTGACCACAGTTGGGCACCGTAATAAGACATCAACAGTTGTGAGAGTAACTAGAGCCCCCTCCCCCTTTCAACATACCAACACACACACACACACACACATACACACACACACACACATACACACACACATACACACATCGAGAGGACATTTTTGCATTTTACGTCAATGGATAGAGAACAATCAAGAGATCATAATATTAAGGCTTAATGGCATTTGTGCTGAAAGGAAAAGTGGTAGAAATTGTCTAAGAGGAGGTAAGTAGTTCTTGTGGTCACGGTCATTACATAATGCTATGTCATGCTTATAAGGTTAACTTATATTAGGATGATGTAATAAGCTCTGCATCCCCCTGCATTGTTTTGTGAGGTCTATGAGTAAGTGTTCTCACAGGCGATCATTTGTGGAAGTGCCTTTAACTTGAAGGTGGCAAATTAGTTGTATATCCACCTCTGCTTGTCTCTGATTGGCCAACACACGCTCCCAATGCCATAATTACTCCACCTCATGCATACCTATATCATTTAAAGATTGGTGCAGCATCTGTTCGTGCACACCCCAGTACTCCAGCACTACAACGTTCATAAAACAAGATTACCAACACCGTATGAGCAGGGTCCAATTATCTAGAAGAAATATGAGGTCCACACTTCCTCCTAAACCCTAGTAAAAAAGGGAAAACCCGAGTAGGATGATCTTGTATGGGTTCTGCAATTGTATCAACTGGCTTCAACGCCCCCCCCCCCTCCCCCCCGCCTTTCCCCGAGAACGGCGACAAGTATACACCTGCATGCTCACAATATTGAGAGAAAAAGCAGTGTTACGTCTGCCAGTGGCTGTGCACAAGAAGCCTAGGCTGATTCAAACACTCCCTTGCCAACCTTATATTTATACCTGCATGATGCGCACACGCACACAGCCATTCCACAGATCATGTGCTCACGTGATGATGCATCCAGGAATTCGGCGAGGGTCGGGTCCGACATAAATAATCAATGAGGGGAGGGGTGGAAGAGGTGCCACGTCGAACTAGGGGTAAACAGCGCATATCAAGTATTCGAAGAGCTGAACTATTTGTTTTTCCAAACAGCATACAGATAATTATTTCATGAATAGGTTTGCGAGTGTTTTTCACATCATTAACCTCGTAAAAGTACACAAAACAAATCGCTATGAGGGAGTGCCGTAAGCTCCTTAGCGCATTTTGCATGTAGATGACAGTATAGATCATGTACACCAAAATACATACAAGTGTCTATACGTTTACTGATACAAAATGCATGATTGAAACATTCTTTTTTTTGTGCGTGTTTACCGACATATAAATCACAGATTTGTTCAATATTGATGTCTAATTTCACTATAGATATGCATAAGAGCTAATCCCACTAAGCTAGCTCTCAGTCATTCGGCTACACAGATAGCTTTTGATCCGTCGTAGTCATGACAACGATCTTTCAGCTTCAGCACTTGTTATTAGAAGGGTACAACCTATGTTCAGTAAAAAACAGTGATGTTTGGAAATACATTACTGTCTGTCAACTGTGGACTACTATCAGTAATACAGTGCCGGCTCGCAGAGCGAAAAGTCACACCTCGCAAGAGCGAAAAATACATTCATCGTGGAGTTAGGAAAACTGTTTGTGTTTATAGCACAACCATACCGCTTTCATCAGTAAAATTCATTTGGTGATGGCCGGTCCAGATAGATCGACATTGATACATGAAAGCGGTATGGTTGCGCTATGAACACGAGCAGTTTTCCTAACTCCACGAAGAATGTGCCTTATTTTTCGCTCTTGCGAGGTGGGACCTTTCGCTCTTGCGAGCCGGCACTGTATGTTGATTATTTGGTAGATCACGTGCATTCTTCCAAAAGCGCTGCCACTGCTTCATCTCTGAGAGAAGTGACAATGGGTTGGTAAGTCAACCTCCCAGAACAAAAGTTCGGTTGCTAAGCCTTGCACATCAAGGTCTTTTATATCACTGACTGTATAGACTATCATTTTATTGCTTTTTGTAATTTAACAGCAATAGGTTTTACTTCTTCAAGGACATTCTTAGCTATAATGCGCCTATCATTGTTACGTGAGACCCCCCCCCCCCCTGGGGCGAAGTCGGGGATTTGACACGATTTGACACGTGAATATCATTACTGGGTCCCACATTTGACCTAGTCAGGGCATTTGACCTTTCAACACGTGACAGATTTTGTTGTAGAAATGGACGTCGACAAATGGAAATGGACACTTCCAAGGGACAATTGAGTTACTATCAGGCCGCTTTCCATCTGAGTGAAAAATTTGGATAGAACTTAAGTTAGTTGAACTGTGCCACGAAGATAGCACAAACACGCACAGACACACCACACAATGCTTCGCCTGCGTACACAGCCGTAATATTCCTCTCCATCGCACTTCTAACTTGATCTTGCATCAAAGATATCAAAGGGCTCACCACCAGAACGATCGCGTGTACCGATGTTAGTTGCTGGAATACCTCAGGAAGGATTGCGAAGCACAACGACTTCCCACTGCCAGTTGGAAGACAGACAAAAACGTCTCGGCCTTTTACAAAGCTAGCGATGATATTCTTCTGATGAAGACGTAGCGCTGGGTATCCAAGCTTTAAAACAGCGCTATAAATGGCGGATTCAATAGAAGCGTCAGAATGCATATTCCAGCAAAACAATTGTGCAAATTAATCGTGGTATATAGTGCTTGCTTGGAATGTAATTACAAACCATTTGTATTGCATTTCATATGACTGTGGTAGTGTCACATGATTGCTAGCATCGGATTGGTAGCGACAAAATTCTGTCGCTGTGCTACGGAAATCGACACATTTTCGCCAGACGTATACAGTGTAAACCATTTATACGTCTGGGAACGAGACTACTAATGTACATGTAGTTAGCAGCGCCATGCATCAAACGAGTGTACGCATGCCAACAATGCATTTGCTACAACAGCCATTAGTTCACAAATTAAGTTCAGACAAAGTGATGTAAGTAACTATTATTCCGGCTGGCAGGCATACTCCGAGGACTCGATGGTCACATGATGGTTGTCTCGTCCCCAGACCCACATGACGTAACGAATAAGCACAGTTTACCGTTACGTAATGTGAGTTTGGGGACGAGACAAAACTGCCCAATAGTAACCCCTTCCTGGACCCTACTAGAACTCTGCTCAACAACATGCCTTTTGCCTGGGTTGAGTCCAACTGCACAAGAGAAAGTTGCCTCCAGCTCCCTTGTGTGGTAAAATCTCGAAATCTCGATTGCTGTCCCATTCTATAACTCAGTGCAACCAGTAGTTGTTTATTCTGCTATTATGTACTATTCTTTATTTTATGTGGTATTTAGAATAACATTTGTTAGCTTGTTTTCCTTTCTCCATCATTTTTTATTGCATTCAGTGTTTGCCTGTAAAGATAACATTTATGGAGACAACTTTACATCAGAGAATGATGCATAGGACAGTAGAGTACAGTACCTCCCCCTTTCACCATGCCGTATTATCTGGCTTGCAATTGAATGCTTCTCTCACTAATCTCTACTTTACCAGTTAAACGTTATACCACAAACACTCAATTCGTCACATTGTATGATTAACCCACTCCACACTGTATCTTCTTATGACTCCAGCGCATACTACACCCAATATAGCAATTATGTTCCTGATCCAACACTTTATAGTTAGTCTGCTGGTTAATTATCTACACTAAATGATAATGTTTCTAAACAGCAGCAGCTTGGCTAATTATATCGCCAATCAGTGTTACAAAATATTTTAGAACAATTAAATTATCAACAAATATCATGAATGGGACACGTACTTTGGGGGGAAAATTAAAATGTGTATTGATTTAATTTCTAGTTTTTACTGGCCAGGTATACTTCAATAAATTCAAGTAGAATTCCCAACAATGTATCAAGTATTCACATATCATGTATAGAAAGTTGCTCATAAATTGCTTGGTTTAGTTAAATGAAACATGTTTCAATCTGGTAGCATACTAAGTTATCAGTTCTCATGTAAGTCCTAGCAACATGGCCAATAGAAGAGCAAGGCACGCTTGCTTCTGATTCAAATAAAATCAGAGCTGCTTGTTGTTGTTTCAGATGGGGAGGCTTAGATGTCTGCATACGATTTACTGCATCTCAATATATTAGCCCTCCACATTAATAGCAAAGTGATGTGCCATGCACAGCATCATAATCAACCACATTGTAGATGGCTTGTGCTTCATCAATTCCATACATGCTTTGTATACATAATAAAAGCTACTCTATCTACTAGGCTAGGTATGGTGAATATTTGCCACGCAATTCAATGGAGGCTGCAATACCCCCTCTTTGGCTGGATCCGAAGTAGTTTGTTCATGGCTTCTACCGATAAGTAATGCAGCTATGACAATTGCAAGTTATTTTAGAACCAAAAATGTTTAATAAGGCGCTGAGCATGCGTGTAGAAAGTAACAGGTGAATTCAGTTCTACATGATGTTTGTGCATTAGAATAGCAGATAGAGACATTCTAGCCTGGATAGGATATTATACAGAGGATACATGAATGAATTTAGCTGTGAGCAAATATTTTACATTTCTGTTTCAGAGCCCCAATAATACTGCCCTTCTATTAGAACGATTTATGTGTGGCAGTGGCAGTAAGGACGAGAATGTGAAAAAGGATGTGGTCAAAGCAATGGATGACAATTAAGATGGTGTTGCATATTATTCTGAGCATGCTTGTGGTATATCCTTGTTTAAGGTCTGGGAACAAGACTTTTTCAGAACTTGTATATTCTTTGTGTGACAATCGCATGAACAAAAATCTATGAAACAAGTAACTAAAAACACTCTATGAGAAAATTTGTGGTATATAGGATTTGAAGGCAATAGTGGTGTAAAAACGCAAGGAAATGAGGGTCTAAAAGGAAAATGTAATGCACATTATATTTAGTAAGATATTATGTTGTGTGCTAATTATAGGACTATTATATTTCCCCTTATTATTAGACCTTTGCTTCCTTGCTTTTTACACCACCCTTGCCTTCAAATCGTATATACCACCAACTGTCTCATAGAGAATGATTTTAGTTACGTGTTATATTGTAGCAATAAGTAAATAAATAATATTATAATCATCAAATGAAAGCCTTTGAAGGAGAAAAGAGTGTAGCATTGCACTTTCAGATGTACAATCACAACGAAATTAAACAATGTCAATGTAGTTCAGATTGGGGCTAATTACACCTCAAAAGCTAGTGGTATGCATGTCCAACCAAGATCAGCACACATGGTATTATTGACAAGGTATTTAATTTCCTTCATTGCCATGATCTGCTGATCCTGCCATTACACTCACTTCACCATTGGGCATAACCTGACTAGCTAAATGTCATCCTCACCATAATGATTATTATATTAATCTGACCACTCTTTCCTGTATACACGTACTAGACGCCTAATTCTTTTAATAATCATTGCGGAAATGTACAGGAATACTGCAGTTGATTAGAGACAGTACAAGTTGATGTAGACATGTCTGTCTGATACGGATCACCTTCGGTACATACACTTTCTGGCGAATAGTCATCTGTGTGCGAGCCATCTATCACAGTCTCTAATTCAGTTTTGGATGGTTGATGCAATGAATCCAGGTGACTCTCAACAGATTTGAAAACATGAAGGGATGTCAATGTTGCTGGTGTGAAAGTGGGATCACATTTCTAAGCAGGAGGGAGAGAAAGGTCACCAGGAAGCAATAGTGTTATCACATTCAAAAACATTACCTCATTTATTTTGTATCCAATTAAATGGAGTTCGTGTGTCCTGTGGATGAAAACAATGTTAGTCTGGTATATTTGACGGCATAAGTTGCTCACCTTTTGGAAAGATTTCTTTGTCTAATCATGACACTGCAGATAGCAGCAACTGTTAGAATGATTAGTACAGACACAACTGGAGCTGCAATGCTCATTGCAATGTACCCAGCAGGGCTGCACCACCAAGAGGCACAACTTGTTTTGAGCACAGCCGTAGTGTTGAGCAACATTGGATTCTCATTTGTGGCAGTAAGAGACGGATATGGTGTTGCTACTAAGCTTGCTGGAGAGAGAAGCCAATGACTGTACTGAGTGTTTGGAGGTGCGAGTTGAATCTGCGAAGATGTCTGCAATTGAGATGCACCAGAGGTATAGAAAACTTGGGTCAATACGAAAGTTGATGACATCTGCATTTGAGATGCAATAGAGTTGTAGACATCTTGGGTCATAAAGAAGCTTGGCATAAGTTGGTCAGTAGAAGTAACAGAAGGTGTGATGTGAACGAACGCACTTGTGTAAAGTGACTGAACAACACAACTTTGTGAAGGCACAGAATAAACCTGACCATTTGCATCTTTAGCCTGGTAGCAAGCCCAAAACCAGCAAGTGGCACCAACCGATGCACGCATACCTTTCACGGTAGTACTTGACACTTGGGCAGTGAAACCATTCAGGTAGGGTGTGCTTACATTGACCTGAGTGAAGAAATCATTAATAGCCCAGCCTCCAACAAACTCTACGCATATGCATACAGCCACTGGGGCCCTCTATACAACCTTTCCACTATAGACTATAGGTGCAGCAGTACCTTCACATAGTTCTCAATCTTCACAGCCTTAATACCATGCATTACTCAATTCGTGTCAATGAAGCTATGCATGCTGTATTCATCGAATGATCTAAAAAGCAAAATAAATGTTCGTACCCTACATCTATGGAGTGAAGGAAGCGTTAAGACGGTTCGCCTCAGGCCCCACTTTCGGCTGTATCCACCCCTGGAATAATTGGCATTCTCGCTTGTCCTGAGTAGGCGTATACGTAATCCGATTTACAGCTGCGTTGAAGTTAAGATGCAGTCAAGCAGCGCCCGAGCAGAGGCGCTGCCGACGTATTTGATAGTCGTCCTACAGGGAGCTGAAAGCAGGGCGGAAAGTTATTTGATCCTACCACACCTCTTTGATGCACTTTAATTATAAAGGGACGGAAGGTTACATTGCTCTGGCAATCCTGGCAGAGAAAATATATATATTATATCTGGTCCTGGTTGCGAGCGCGCTCATAGCCCTTAGGAAGGACCACGTACACTAACAGACCCTTCGTGAACGTGCATGAGTCTCAACTAAAACTGTCACTTTTGACAAGGCTTCGCTCTCCTTTCGTGCACCCTACTCTACCGGCGCAGAGGCCATCCTACAAATAGCACCCACGTAATTGAATAGTGCATATATGGTCACAAAACAAAGAATTCATTCATGCAGTGCTATGGGTTATATTGTGTTGATCAAAACCACTCTGAATATGCATGCAAGTGCAACACTGACATGCATCTAACCCCACAGTCATACAAATGATTGAACATATGGATGTGGTCCCGGTTCGCAAGCACATTTTGTGTGTCCATTATAACCCGCTGACCATTTGTTTCAACAACCCATAATGCGAACTTGCAAAAGGGAGGAGTAACAGGAATGATATACTACACTGATCTGGGCTACGCATTTTTGTTCTTGCAGTATTCAAGTGATGCATTAGTGATGCATTAGTGAAGTGAAGTGAATAATGGAGTTCTTTAGCCAGTGTGGAAGAACGATAATTACTTTGTACATGGACTTATAAGGTTACATGTGTGCATGCATCATAGAGCTGTGAGTAATCAACACCATTTTAGCACGCCATATCAAACTCATGCATGAATGGTGTAACGGCATGCGGTGTTTCCGCTTCGGTGACGTAGTCTGGGGACGAGACTAATTATGTATGAATTAGATAATCCCCCACACCATACGTTACTGGTCTCAAAGGTGCTTTCTTTCTTGCCTCCAAACCGGATATGTAGTAGGAATTGAAGCATTCAGTACAATTTGAGCCGCTGAAATTTCCATAGCAAAATACAGGCTTGTCTAATGGCATGTAGGCTATGTGTTGTACGAGGCTTAATATGTCGTATCACTCGTATGTGTCCCTGTAGTGGGTATAGCGGTGGGCGTGCATCTGGCTTCTACGATACAGCACTCTGCTACACAGAGTCATTGCGGTTGACTAATGCACACATGCAAGATTCACATGCGATCAATCTACCGCGGTGTCCGCGGCGTCTACAACCGTCCATAGCAAGGTTAATTGAGCCCAGCACGCCGTGATTTGTACGCGCAGACACACAGTCACCTACCCCACTTGGGTTGACGCACAAGTATTGCAGGCCGATATCGAAGATAGGCTGGTATATTTTCCAGTCAAGAACCAGTTTTTGTGTGTCGCACGTCGATACATTCAGCTCATCCAATGGATAGACCACGTCTGCAAGTGAGCGCACATATGCAGTTCAGTAGCACCTTTTGTTTTGGAGCTAACACTTACTCCTGCATCCACGCGCTGGCGAGAAGGTTCCTAGCAACAGTAGCCCCACTAAGACAAAACTCTGCCCGCGATCCATCTTCGGATGAGGGCTCAGCAGATGAGCTATACGCTTGGCAGTTGTGTATGCAATATGTAGTACGGGCTAGGATTATCCTGATTCCGAATAAACTGTACCTTATTCGAGAATACGGTATCCAACATTTTCGAATCCGATAATTGGTAACCAATTAAAATCAAAATGGCGGGCTAAAAAGAGAGCTATATCACATGGCTGTTTTATCACATTGAATCGGCGATCACTTCGTACGCGAGCGTCCCGGAGAAAGTGACTTTACCTAGCAGCTATGACAACTGCAAGTTGTTTTACAGCCAAAAATGTTTAATAAGGCACTGAGCGTGCGTTTATAACGTTACATAAGTAGCCTCAAGGATTAAGACAGATTTAATATCAAACTCAGCCAACGTGCACGCCAATACCAAAACTGATCAAGTCATCACGTGATCCCCATGACATCCCCTTCCTTCTGCTCATTTGTTTCAGTTTTACAAAATCTATATACTGGCTGGGTTCCTTGACGATTCGATCCGATCGTAAGCTCTGGCCATTTGAAGAATTCGGAGCAGCTGGTATTTGCACAATGTTCCTGTTTCTGGTCATGTTGAGCGTGAAAGGGCCAGGGTCTTGCGCCTCATCCTAACACTTGGCTCATCAAGAATGAGATTATAACTTTGAGCTTTACACACAGTAGATCCACCTGAACTGGGAGGTACATTTGGTACAGAACAGGAAGGAGGAAGGGCTTTTGTAGAATTAGTAGTATATTCTGAACTGGTTGTGACACTCGAAACGATGCATGGGTGGTGGGCGTCAAAAATGCGCGATTTTGCTGCAGTAAGTGCCCATCTATTTCTACCAGGTCAGGCAATAGAATGTCTATGAGCTCCAACTGGAAAACTATCTCCTTACTGGTGATGATCTCTGGGGGTGCCTCAACAGGAGCTCTTGAAAGCGTATCAGCTATCCACCAGTGTTGTGACCCTGGACATCCAATTCATAGTGCTGAGATTGAAGCAGCATTCGCTGAGGATGTCGTGGGACTGCCAGTAGTGAATTTTGTGTGATTATATCAGTCTCCACTCGGACTTGTTTGCCGTACATATATCCAGAAATGGCTCATACATAGCTGGTCATCTTGCTTTTATTTTTAAACTGAATTGTAAACAGGTTTACTATGTACTAAAAATTGGTCTGATTATAATATGTGTGCTTCATTACATTGGTATTAAGCATCGTTTATCTACAATCAAGACAACATTTTAATTTCTATCTTGTATAATGTATTCATAAGCGAATTTATTTATCAAAGAATTTAACAATAAACTAATATTTCATAATTCATTTACAACACAGTAAGAATACATGAACATGGATTATACGCCTACAGTAATCATTATTCAACATAGGAGGCATACATACAGAAGAGGCCTTACAGTCAGGTTAATCTAGACAGGATGGCTCTGCAGTTGGCTCTCACTAAGGCTAAGCCTAGGCAGCTGTATATTCCATAGATGATCTTGGACTTGGGTTGGTTTAGCCTGATGGAAAGGCAACCAGCGAGCTTAGAAAAGGCCGCCACTGCTGCAGCACCCCAACACCCATAGGTCTTAACCACAAGTGGGATGCACACCCAACCCAGTTCCTCACACTTCCTGTCATTATATTTGTGCTTTCTGTTCTCGGCCACAAGGGCTGCCGAACCTGCCGTCATGCTCGCTTCTTGCAAAACACTTGGATGTAGTGTGGACATGATGGACAAGTCAAAGGCAGCAGGTTTGCCAAGGTCCCAGTTAGGGACAAGAAAATCTGCAGGGCGGGATTGTGAATTGGTGTACCCAGCCCCACAGCCCATCTCCAGATGTGGACCCAGGCAAGCACGTTGGCAGAAGTATAAAAAAACATCCCGGAGCTTATTATGGCGCGAAACCACATCCCCTCCATGCTTACAACTGAGGGAGTGATGGCCAAAGTCATCCAACACAAAGGAAGGACATTGAGGGCAACTTTGGCCTTGGACCACCGGGATACCCAACCACCACTTTAGTGCCACTTGAAATTCTGCAGGCTCCAAGTGGAGGTTGAGTCGAGGGGAGGGAGTGACGGACAGCCAGGCAGAGGTGGGAGGGGAAGAGATGGACAAAAGACGAGCTTTGTCAGTCAAGGTTGCGCTGTGAAAAAGGTTACCGAACTGTCGATCTTCAATCTTGGAAGATAAAACCTTCTGTGCGAGATGGGAATTGCTTTAAGCACAATTGTGCCTGCTGCCAGGTTGAGGCAGAAGCATCCACTACAGTACATTCTGAGAAGCATTGCTGCACGCGATCGTCAAACAGGGCAAAGACCTCCTTAACTAGGGGAGTTGGAGTATTTCTAGATAGGTGCACCAGTCTACAATAGCTCTCACATTGTCGAAGAAGAAGTAAGGCTACCTGGTGGTCGATAGAGCCCACAGCTTCTAAATGCTGAAGTAACTTGGAAGCCTCTGACTGCTTCTGGGCTACAAACGTTGCGCAGAACACTAGATCACCTATGGGAACCCCCAGGATCTCAATGGGGGGGAACACATTGGATCGTTTTATCTCATCTGGGAAGGTACTGAGATCACTTACTCTGAATAATTCACACTTGGCGATGTTGATGTAAAGGCCAAGTGGTGGTCCACGGTCTTGGATAATGGCAAGAACATGAGCAATGGCTGCAATGGGGCCAGCAACAACACCATCATCAATGTACCATTTGTAGGGATGCACAGTCAGCATCCTCTGCAATTGTTGAGACTACATGTTGCAACACTAGACAAAAAAGAAGGGGACCTAGGAGATCGCCTTGAACACCTATTTCTGAGGAAATAGTATCCAAAGGGTGCCACAAGGCAGGATGCTGACAGTAGCACCATGAGGACCATGGAAGTAGCTCCAGAAAGTGAAGGCCACAGGCATCGAGGACGGCCTATCTGGATACACGATTGAAAGCATTGTGTAAGTCAATCTTCAGGATTGCAAAATCTGCATCATGCCAATGTTCATCCACACAGCCTCTCAGACCATGAATTATCTTCTCTGCTCCTGCTGGACAAGTTACCCCAAGCTGAAGAGGAGCCAGGAAGTCATGAGCATTTTCTTTGGTGATCAGGCATAGGCATTTTCCAGCCAG
Source organism: Ephydatia muelleri (assembly GCA_013339895.1). NCBI lineage: Eukaryota > Metazoa > Porifera > Demospongiae > Spongillida > Spongillidae > Ephydatia > Ephydatia muelleri. Next base: position 6,346,588 of record JABACO010000005.1, read on the forward strand.
ACGCCTAATGGCTTCTCCTACTGCAGGGCCTGATGACTGGGGGGCAGTTGGGTTTGTTCTTTTCTAAGGCCACCAGGTTACCCCCTGCGAGGAACCTAGCCACTTGTACAGGAACCTTGCCAGAGATAAGTAAGTTGACCAATCCCTAAGCACTGCACAGATCGGGAACTGAAGGGGAACCTCTGCTGCTTCTATCAGGTGCTGTATGCGAAGACCAGAGGGGCCACACGCTGTGTCCTTCGGGAAGGAGTGCAAAAGGGCCATGATATCAAAGTCTGGTGGAAGGCAGGGGGCAGCTGAGGGAGGTGCTGTGGGAGGAGTTGGGGGGGGGGGGGTGCCTTTGGGATGCTTTGAGACCAGGAGATTCCATGTGGTATTATTGTTGGGGGCCAGGCCCGAGGAGGTTAGAACCTGACAGGCCTTAGAGAGGAGTCCCTCCCTAGCAAGAGAGACTGCTGTCTGAAGATTTGTGGTTAGAGGTGGGATGTGGACCAGAGGAATGATGATTGGATGCTCGATTCCATAGTGCACTGAACTCACCTTTGGACCATTGGGCGCATAGATAACTGATAGGCACAGGTCTACGCTTTGGGGCAAGAAGGAGGCATTTAGGCAGCATGAACACCTTATGCCAGGCATCCTCAGCGATATCATGCAAGGCAGACCTCAAGGCAGAACACAAAGCAAGGGCAAACACAAGTCTGTCCTTCAGGGATGTGTCATTAATGGTCACATTTTAGTTCTAGGACTCGCGAATTAATCATTGATGATATGTTAATAAATGAGTGCTAGTCTAGTAATGAAATCGGTAACAGCTTACGTATTGGTAAGGATCTCCCCTCCCCCCCCCCCTCCCCCTCCTTAAGATAACGAGAGTTCTGAACTTGGAGGGTTGTTACAATATTACAATAGGAATTGGGCTCGCTCAAACCTAGCTTCAATTTATGAAGTTAGTCTTCACGCCCAGTAACGTATACTTCCGCGTATCCTTATATCTGCATTAAAAATTGTGACTGGTTTATACGAAGGTTACGAGAGGTAGGTATTTTAAAAAATCTTGTTATCGATAGTTTAAAGACGACAAAATTTCAGATTTGCCTGGATCATGGAGCTTTGAGCTCTCTTTCACGCAGTATTGTTTATAAAATTGTACACAGTATCTAAGTTTAAGGATGTACTGCTTTCTAATTAGAGTATAAAGTGTATTCTACTCTTCCAATGACGGTACCTCCTCAAAAACGTCAAAAGACGTTGAAGGCAAGCAATTTCTATCTACCATGATACTTTCAGGACAATATCTGGCTAGCGCAATGGCTCATTTTCAGCTCGCTGTTGAATGTGTGACAGCTATCTCATTGCTTATCACATTAAAACAGAATTTGGTTTTCATAGTATGGAATCAATCAATACTCATGTAGATAGATATAGTTATTGGACTTACAATACACTTCTTTGTAGAATTGTGTAATTCAATCAACCTTAGAGCCACATAAATACGCCTATTGTTGAGGGTATTTACTCCGTACCTACGTATAAACATCTTGCATCGTTGTATTGGTCCTTGAGCGTTATAATATATGTAACTTTCAAAACTTTTGTACTGTGCGCAATGATTTATTTTCGCTACAGACCAAATTATAGGATTGCGGGAGATGCCAAATACCGTTAACCATGCATGCAAAGACCGTTTGATAAGCCTGAATGCTTAATATGATTCAATTAGATTCCATATCCTTTTTCAGATGGCTGTTAAATTGACCCAGGACTTTGATGAGCTGATTGAGACCTATGAAGATGATTTAAATGAAGAGATGTTACTTAAAGACCACTAAGAAGAGGACTAGTGAAAGTTGGAAGAACTGAGTATTTGAAGAGTGCTACCACAGTAGCTCATATCTTGAATTTGAATAACATTTCATGGAACCAAACATTGAAACTTTAAAAGTATCTATTGGTAAGTTGAGCAAAAAACTGTGTGCACTAAAAACAATTTAACTAGAAAAAAGCTATTGTGCAATTTATGATTATGTGATACCAATGTCTGAGTTGCCTCAGCAAATTCCAACAGAAATACAAGGCCCATGCCACCCACTGCTAAATGGCTGAGATCAGATTGCAATAAGTGTGATGATGCAAAAGAGAAATGATGTCAGGTGAATGTATTTAATACTATAATCAGCTCAAAGGCATTCCAAGTTAAGATAATACAAGAAAGCTTACTCAAGCATTAAAATGCAAGGCTGCAATAGAAATTTCATTGCTCACAGAACTTCTTGAACAAGAATAAATATTAAATGTTCTGCAAGGCAAATATTCAAAGATGCCTAACTTGGTTAGCAAGCTTAGTGGAGGCATAGTAAACTAATGATTGAAAGATGTATTGAAGAAAAATAAAAGAGTTACACAACAATTTTTAAGGATTTAAAAACAAATCCGACAAGTGAACTGGAACAAAAAAAATGCAGACATAAATGCATTAAAGACAAAAGTAAGGGAATTGCAACTAGAAAATGACAATTGTATTGGGGAACTTCAAGATAAAATAATAATAATAATATTAATACCATGAGAAATAAAAAAAGTTATGATATGCCTATCAGAAAATGCATATATCATTGTAATGTTTGTGTTGAAATTACTGCAACTGTAATAGAAATGGTAGTTAAATAAATGACTGGAGACTGCGTACAATGCCTTCCAAGGGGCTTCAATTAGTTGTATGGCCTATGAGATGGGGGTGTTAAGAGACATCCAGTCTGGAGAACTCTTAGTTTCACAAGATAACATAACATTAGCATTTGATGCGACATTTATTGATGATTCACATATGAATGAGGTACATATATATGCCGCTGGAGGAAAAGCATATGTGTTACTGATTAATGAACTTCCTGGTGAAAAACGGATGATTATATACACACATTGCCAATTCGATAAATTATGCTGTTAATACATATTCAGCTTGCTTTAGTTTAGATGCAATTTCTATTCAAAAATTAGCTCATAATCATTTACAATATACTATGAGTGATAGGTTTAGTGTCAATCACTGTGTATGGTTAAAACTTGAAGAACTGTTTCGGCACACACTTTTAGAGTTAAAATGTAATGTGTGTCCACTGGATGGTATATCAAATAAGATTAGAAATACACACCCTCTCGGTATTGGTCCATCTTACCGGACTGCACATTGATCACCATGCCTTCAGCATTGATATCAGAACATTTGAGCTTTATTAGCTCATTGCAATGCAAAAAACCGGTAAATGCCACCAAACAAACAGCCAGCTCAGCAACCTGACTTTAGACAAAGGTGGCTCTGACCCAGTGGCCTCCACCATGGCCTTCAACATATCGGCCGTCACAGGTTCCTTCCGAACCTTCGGCTTAGCCAACATTCGCTTCAATCCTTCCAAAGTGGGCTTAACTAAAGGTAACCCACCCAATTGCTGCAACCCTGCCAGCCCATGCAGCCATGAGAGAGCATGCACTGCTCTACTACTGCAACTATACTCCCAGTGGACTCACTGAGGTGCTGCATGTACAGCACCAGCTGTATCTCCTGAACTGGAAAACTTGGGACACCCTGTCTAGTGTCAGCCCAGAACTTCCATTGCTGAAATGCTCCTAGGTACTTCTTGGTGGTGCTGTCTGCTCTGCTCCTCAGCACAGTTGCTGGTAGTGACTAGGCCAGCCTTTTCAGCTCTGGGTCCTTCAAATTACTCAGTAGAGGCCACACCCCTGAAGCCAATACATCTGTGCTGGGTAAAACAGACAGGTTAATCATACAGTAAGCCACGATGTTCACACCCAAAAGGCTAACAACAATAGTCGATACTCCATGATCGACCCACAGCCAAAGGCTAACAACAATAGTCAAGTCACAATTCCACACTCAAGCAGAAATCTAACTGCAGTGCTACCACTGCAGTGTTGGGAAATTTTCCTCCAAACAATGCAGAACCCATTCTACCGGGCTTGATGAGCTCTTCTGACAATGGCAGTATCCGGTAGTCTACTACAAATGGAGCCCACTCCTCACCCTTAGGGCATAACCTAGGGCCAAAATGGGGCTGATTCCCAGCAGGGGACAACTAGTGTTCCCTGGGCTTTACCACATGCTGCATGCCTGATCACCCTTGGAATGATAGTAGGTGGTGGACACCACCAGTTGATTTCCCCAGACCAGTTCACTGTGAACGTGTCCACTGCCTCTGTTCCTGGACATGCATAACGTGAGTTAAATCACTCTACTTGTTGGTTGAGCTACAAATCAATCTATGGTGTGTGGGCCCCACCATTCCTCCACCATTGCAAATACTGTGGGGTCAACATACCAGTCATCGTAGTCTACAACATGACTACAATAGTCAGAAAGCTGATTCATTTTCCTGGGCACCCACTCTGGCTCAAGCCGGATATTGTACCTAGTACAAGTTTTGAACACTTTTAAGGCCTCAACCTGCAGGTGGGGCTTTCCGCTGCCCACCTGCAAAATACGTACAACATTTTGATTGTCAGTGAACCAACACACTCGTGTAATACTCAGTCTGCCAGCAACTGATTCTAGCACCCTCCCCACTGCTACTAGCTCTCTTCAGGTAGAGCTCTGCTTTTGCTTCCTCTGGAGACCAGATTCCTTGTGCAACACGCATGCCATGCTCCACTGAATATCCTCCATAGCCCACATCACTAGCATTTGAGTACACACATTTGTCAGCAGATGGACTATGCCATATAGGATGTGCATTATACTCCTCAATTGACTCAGTCCAAAACTTAAGCTCTTCTCTACTCTCAGATGTTAAGGGTAGCATATCGCACCATGCCTGTCTAGTTAACAGCAATGCATACAAAGCCCGTGTCATGAATCTAGCAACAGGGCCTAGTTCCAGACTCATTGCTATAATCCTATCAACCAAGCGGCTTGCTATAAACCTGGCCCTGAGCATTGGTGGTTCCATGGCTGTTTGCAACTTTCCCCTCAAGACCTCAATCTTCCTATCAGGCACTTAGATACACCCCAACTCTAGATCCAAGGTAAACCAGGTAGACTTAGCTTCATTACATACCCACCCTGCCTTAGCTAGTGTGACCCTCACCCAACCACTGGCAGTAATGGCACCCATCTCATCAGGCACTGCTACAATGTCATCATCAAGATACACAATTGCCTTTAATCCATTACTTCTCCATAACCGAACCAAAGAATGCATCATCTTTGTGAAGACATAAGGTGCTGAAGACAAACCGAATGGCAAACAACAAACGTGTACAAACTTCCACCCCATTCAAAACCCAAGTACCTACTATGACACTTTGCAACATCAACATGCTGATAACCAGACTTCAAATCAAATGAAAACATCCACTAACCATGTTTGAACATCATCAATGCCACACGCAAGTCTTCATACTTGAATTTTTGTTTCCAAGGAGATCGATTAACATGCCTCAGATTCACTACAGACCGTTTTTTGGCCCATTCCATTGGTGACCACAGATAATGGGCTGCATACAACAGGGAGCTCCATTACCTCCTCAATGTATCCACCCTTTAGCAATTCTGCTACTGCATTTGTCACACATTGTACTTCTATCTGAGCAGAATCCTGATTAGGCTGTATGTCGGGGGTAGGCTCAGTGTAGAAGGGAAGAACATACCCATTCCTAACTCCCAAAACCCATGGTGGTGCACACAGCACCTGCTCCCAGTATGAAACACAGGCACCTAAATTTCCCCTAACAGAACCAGTCCCTGCATCTCCCTCCTGGGTTTCCCAATACCTATAGGTGTTGGAGATAAACCTGTCACTGCCAGGTGACACATGCTCATCACCATATTCCCCCAAATTAGGTGATACATTCCTTCCATCAACACTCAATGATCACATGCTCAACCTTGTTAATCAAAGGATACTCTAACCTGGCTCCACTCAGGCCTACCATGCATCTTTGAGCATTCCCTTTGGAAATGGCCCGGGTCACCACACCTAAAACAAGAATCCACTGAGAACCTGGGTCTGGGCACTCCACTGCTCCCATCCTTGGTGGCCACGAAGGTGATCTTGGGCTCCAGCGCCGGCTCGCTGCTGAGCCTTGTCACATCCTTTCTAGCACCACCTTCCATCTGCTTCTCCTCCTGCAACCTCCTCCGCTTCGCCACCTTCCGCTCTGCTGCCTTCTTGGCCTTCTCTATTCTCCGCTCGTCGTCGGAATTTTCGGTCAGTGCATCAGCGTCGTATTCCTCTACGATTGCCACCCCGACTCCGAATGATCGGCCAGCTTAATCAATTTCTGTCTGTGTGTGAGGAAGGCCAAACCTTATGCGATCTCTTTCTTGGCTGGCGTGTTCAAGCTGCTCTCTCCCCACGGCATTGGCCGCCTCTATGTGATCCAGGCAGCTTGAAACCACAGCCAGACGATCCGCCACCTGGACGTATGCCTTGTATTGGCACTCGTTGCCTTTCTTCTTGAACATGTTGTTGTCCCTGTGGGCCTGCAGTAGTCCCAGCCTTTGGCACACCACTCGATGCTCCTCTTGCATCTGGTGCATGCCACGCACGAGCTCGGCAATCGCTGGATCGCTGCCAGAAGATCCGGCCGTCGATGCACTAGATGCACTAGATGCCTCGGTACTTGACATCATAGTAAATGTTTGCAGCATGTGCACGACACTTAGACTGCACTAAACTTCCGCGCAAACCTATTAAAACCTTCCGTCACGTGTATGATAAGACTGATGAGGTGGGTATGATAAGACTGATGAGGAGGGTAAGATAAGACTGATGAGGAGGGTAAGATAAGACTGATGAGGAGGGTATGATAAGACTGATGAGGAGGGTATGATAAGACTGATGCAGAGGGTATGATAAGACTGATGATGAGGGTAAGATAAGACTGATGAGGAGGGTATGATAAGACTGATGAGGAGGGTAAGATAAGACTGATGAGGAGGGTAAGATAAGACTGATGAGGAGGGTAAGATAAGACTGATGAGTAGGGTATGATAAGACTGATGAGGTGGGTACGATAAGACTGATGACGAGGGTAAGATAAGATTGATGAGGAGGGTATGATAAGACTGATGAGGAGGTATGATAAGACTGATGAGGAGGGTAAGATAAGATTGATGAGGAGGGTTAGATAAGACTGATGAGGAGGGTAAGATAAGACTGATGCGGAGGGTATGATAAGACTGATGAGGAGGGTATGATATCAGTGGCGGATCCAGGGGGGAGTCTAAGGGGTCTAAAGACCCCCACCCTCGCCCCAACCAGCTATGAATAATTAACCACAAATAATTAATTAATTGACATGTTCCAATATGAAGCATTCAAAGAGCACTATGCGAGGTAGCGACTGCTGTGTTCCCAAGTTTCCTGTTACATTAGTTTAAGGCGATCGTATGCACAATAACTATTGCTTCATAGATCTAACGCTAGAGGCTCCACGATATCCACAGAGGTCGCAGACGTGGCTCAGGCTAGCTGTTGAAACAAAACATCACCCCTGTCCATGGCTGAAAACAATTCTGTCAGTGTGCCGCGCACACTATCACTATGATATCAGAATCCTGCACAACACAGACAGTTGTCAAAGTGGGCACACTGGGCAAAGCTAGCATGATGACAGGCAGTAATACTGTCACAGTAAGCGCTGCAGCTGTGGTCTATCATAAACAGGTAATTGTGTCAGACGCTGTTGCAAACTACGAGATGCAGGAAGCTGAACAAACATCCTTACTCTCATTCCCTGAAAACAATGCTGGTATTTCAACACAAACACTGATTGAAACCAGATGTGAAAACAAGCAAAATGATGATTTACACCCTGCTATTTCGTCAGGAGATATTGGAAGGGTAGTAAAACTAAAGTCAGAACGTAACCTAACTGATAATGAAAAGTATGTCCTGCTTAAGAAGCTCTTTATACCAGCTGCAAGCTACAAATTTCCTTGCCATAGTATAAATGGGCAAAAGAGAAGTTTTCAGCACTCTTGTCTTAGCAGATATAATGGGTTAGTATATTCTGAATCTCAAGATGGGGTTATTGCAAGTTCTGTGTGATGTTTGGGAAGTGTGAGTGTTCAGTGAATGAGTTTGGGGTCCTTTTTGTGAGACCATTCACAAAATGGCAAGTGAGAAGCTCAGTGAGCAATTTGTTCATCAAACCCAGAAAGGAAAGAGATTTCACCAGTGTGCATGCTGTAACAGAAGCTGCTAATTTCATTTCTGTAATGGAATGTGAAGCACTAAGAATCGACAACCGAGTAAATGCAGAGAGGGCACAACGTGTGAAGGAAAATCAATTAAAACTCAGATCAATTGTTGAAACAGTCATTTACTGAGGATGCCAGGGTATTGCATTTAGAGGTCATCGAGATGATTGCCCTGATGTTCAAGATGATCCAAATGGTAACCATGGCAATTTTCTAGCTCTTCTCAATTTCTGGAGATGAAGAATAGTGCATCTAATGCCCTCTACACCAGCAAAACTGTTCAGAATGAACTTATTGTGATTTGTGGAGACATCATTCGAAACAAAATCCTTGCTAAAGTCCGGCAGGCTAAAATTTTTTCCATTATTGCAGATGAGGCTACTGATATGGCTAATGATGAGCAGCTCTCAATTTGCATACATTATGTTGAAGAAGGTGTGCCACAGGAAAAGTTCATTGCTTTTCATGAGTGCGTGTCGGGTGTTATGGGTGAAGCAATTTCCAAAGATATATCATCTCAAACCTTGCTGTCTGGCAGCTATGGCCACACTTCGCGGACAGGCTTATGATGGTGCTGGAGCAATGTCTGGATTATCTAAGGGTGTAGCACACAATGTGCATCTCACTGTCTGAATCTCTGTGTGGTGAAATGTTGTAGTGTTAAAGATATTAACAGTATGATGCAGACTGCTGATGCTGTGTCACGATGAAGCAGATGTGCAGAACACGTTGGGTTGAACGCCATGAAGCATTTGAAGTTTTCCGAGACCTTTTTATGCTAATTGTATGTTGTATGGAAGAAAAAGCATCAAGCCATGCATCAGAATGGAACAGAGAGTCACGGTCTGATGCAAATTCTTTCTTGCTTGCCATCTCTCAGTTTTCTTTTGTTGTTACTTTAGTTTTAAGTCACAATGTCTTATCTTACACAAAAGGACTTAGTGTAAAGCTTCATAGATGATGTGTTGATGTAGTTCGTGCACACAATGATGTAGAGGCTGTAAAGTCAGCTATTAAAGAAGCTCGATTTAAAGTTGACAGGTTGCATGCAAAGATATACCGTGAGGCTAGAGCATTGGCTGAAAGTGTGGAGTAACAGAGTCATGCCCTCGAATATCACCTGTGCAACTGCATCGTGCCAATCCCCCAGCAGATAATATAAGTGACTACTATAAACGAATCCTTGCCATCCCTATGTTGACCATCTCATCACAGAACTTGATATGCAGTTTGATAAAGAAACTATAAGTACTGAGAGGCTTAGACTCTTTGAAAATGGACTATAATGCCATCAGAAGCAAATGAGTTGGACACTCCAGAGAAGTTTCTAAGGCATACTGCATGGTAAGGATTTTTAGCCTAACATTCATGCTCTCTTTGTCATCATTACTACACTTCCTGTGACAAGTTGTGAATGTGAGAGATCTATCAGCCTTCTAAGGCATCTTAAAACTGCTTTACAAAGCACCATGGGGGTAGACAGGTTGAATAGTCTAGCTCTGCTCAAATGCCATAGAGAAGTGGATATCAACCCTGAAGAAGTAGTGAAAGAGTTTTCACATCGCCACACTTCTAGAATGCTACTAATGAATCCTTTTGTTGATTAGAGTTGAACACTAGTACATGTAACTGTTGCCTTTGCTAATTTTTAGTTTCATCTTAACAAATAATATTGCACTAAGGTGTTTTGATATCTCTGTGTTTTTTCGTGCTAAATAAATGCAAGAGTAAGAAACGCGGCTGGGTCTTCGCCCCATACCCCACTGGGGGAGCTTGCAGCGCTCCCCCAGACCCCCTAGCTGTCACTGGAGGGGCACGCCCCCTCCCATACCCACGCCCACTTTGGACTATAGTTATTAACCCCCCCCCCCCCCTTCTCCCGAAATCTTGGATCCGCCCTGGATATGACTGATGAGGAGGGTATGATAAGACTGATAAGGAGCATATGATATGACTGATGAGGAGGGTATGATGAGGAGGAGGGTATGATAAGACTGAAAAGGAGGGTATGTATGATAAGACTGATGAAGAGGGTATGATGTGGAGGGTACGATAAGACTGAAAAGGAGGGCATGATAAGACTGATGAGGAGGGTATGATGATGAGGGTATGATAAGACTGATGAGGAGGGTATGATATAAGACTGATGAGGAGAGTATGATAAGCCTGATGAGGAGGGTTTGATAAGACTGATGAGGAGGGTATGATAAAACTGATGAGGAGGGTATGATATGACGATGAGGAGGGATGATAAGACGATGAGGTTATGATAAGATCCTCCTCCTCCTCTTCCTCCTCGAAAGAGTACTACCGATGAAGTCACCCAAAGGTATGTTGTACACGTAAATGTAGCAGCTACCTACTGTTACCATTGATATTATGCTTTTACTACACGATGTGTCACAATGATTGATGATGCACTAAGGTGATGATCACGTGGCACTTTGTGTGTCCATGTACCTCTCCCCCCATTAAATAACATATGCCTGTCCAAGCTGTTGATTGATGTAGCCATATGCATGATTCTTAAACTGCTACGCTGATACGCTGATACACAAGGTGACCCACCATAACACGAAATTGGTTTTTTAGTGACGTTTTAAATGTAGAAGTCATGCAAGCAAATACCACGATAAAGCATATGCGGATACATGATATTGTGGCATCGCTAGAAACTTCCATATAGGATTTGACCCCGATGTCATAAAAAACCCGCGACTTAGTTCTAACGAGTTTCTCGGCGTTTAGCTAAACGAGAAGACAGTTTCGTTGTTGTTAAACAGTGCTCGTCCTCGTACCCAGTCCTGGAATAGTCCTTTCCTAGTGTCGCAAGCCAGACGTACTTCGACGTACCGTACTATGACGTGGAACGAGTAGTACATGTACGCCTGGGGACATAGGCCACTAATGATTTATTCCGACCTAAATTCCAGTGCAAGGATATCTGGGCAGGTCCTACGTTGGCCAGGCTTTTCAACCACACACGAGGCATTTAGTATGCATCTCAACCGCCGTTGTGCCATGTTTCATGTGACTTGGAATTGTTTTTCATGTGACGCCGTTACGCAAAGTACGTCTGGCTTGCGAGACTACTCTATTCCCTTCTTGACCGCTTAGAAGTTAGCCGTACATTCCACAGCCGCACATTCCACACATATTAGTACTGATTAAAAATAATGCGCAGGCCGCTTATGCGTGAATATGATTACAAGTACATATACTGCGATACATCACTACATGTAGGCATTTCTGGACCTCAAAATAGAGGCTGCCTGACTTTGCCCATGTCATTGGCCCCTCCCACCTGAGGACCGTGGCGATGTCATCATTACACACACATACATTGAGTAAGTTAGATACTGCTTAATCACCAGGTAAGCATGGTACTGGTGAGGCTGTGCATTCTGGACCTCACCCAGAGGCTACCTGACTTGGTAAGATCCAGCTCATATCACTGGCCCCTCCCACCTGAGGACCATGGCTATGTCATCATTGCACCCACATACATTGAGTAAGTTAAATCACCTAGGAAGCATGGTACTGGTGAGGCTGTGCATTCTGGACCTCACCCAGAGGCTACCTGACTTGGTACTATCCAGCTCATGTCATTAGCCCCTCCCACCTGAGGACCATGGCTATGTCATCATTGCACCCACATACATTGAGTAAGTTAGATATTGCTTAATCACCAGGGAAGCATGGTACTGGTGAGGCTGTGCATTCTGGACCTCACCCAGAGGCTACCTGACTTGGTAATATCCAGCTCATGTCATTGGCCTCTCCCACCTGAGGACCGTGGCTATGTCGTCATTACACCCACAAACATTGAGTAAGTTAGATACTGCTTAATCACCAGGGAAGCATGGTACTGGTGAGGCTGTGCATTCTGGACCTCACCCAGAGGCTACCTGACTTGGTAAGATCCAGCTCATGTCATTAGCCCCTCCCACCTGAGGACCATGGCTATGTCATCATTGCACCCACATACATTGAGTAAGTTAGATATTGCTTAATCACCAGGGAAGCATGGTACTGGTGAGACTGTGCATTCTGGACCTCACCCAGAGTCTACCTGACTTGGTAAGATTCAGCTCATGTCATTGGCTCCTCCCACCTGAGGACCGTGGCTATGTCGTCATTGCACACACAAACATTGAGTAAGTTAGATACTGCTTAATCACCAGGGAAGCATGGTACTGGTGTTGCTGTGCATTCTGGACCTCACCCAGAGGCTACCTGACTTGGTAAGATCCAGCTCATGTCATTGGCCACTCCCACCTGAGGACCGTGGCTATGTCGTCATTGCACACACAAACATTGAGTAAGTTAGATACTTTGCATCATCTAGAAAAATAATTGCATTGTACCTTTCCTTCTAAACAAGGACTTGATTGACAAATTTAGATTGCAAATGGCACATGAGCTATCACTTGGTGCTCTCTATTCTCTACAATCGTCTGTAAGTATATCAATTAATAACAAATTGTGATTGCTCGATTGTGATCACAATATTCTCTAACATGAAGCATGTAGGACAAGCTATCATAAAAGAAAGCAGTACTGAACATCAAGCTGCACATGTTGAGAATGAGAACAGTGATGATAGTGTTCTGGATCAAAGTATTAGGAAGGACCGTGAAATGAGTGATGGTTATGAAGACGATGGCAATATTGATGATTGTGATGACATGTGATGAGGATGAAGAAGAAGAGAGGGACCCCAATTTTTTAGTTCCCACATATATCAATCAACCAGATCCAGATGATTTATGTGCACTTAAATGGGGCAAAGATCACTACATGAGATATCTTCCATCAATGAAAAGAAAACCGTATACGTAAGGCAATACAATCCAGTTGTATATGTCAATTTTACTGCAAAACCTCCCAGAAAACAACAGTGCCCATTTGAGAGAGATTTTATCAGAAAAGTGATGAAAGAAATGGAAGTAAATACCGCATGTCAGTTTAGGAATATAAATTAAATGTATATGCCTGACGCAGCCTGCCATCAGAAGGATCCAGTCTGGAAAACAAAAAAGTGTATTCTATCAGCACATTTCAAAAGTGGAGAAGAACTTGAAATCTGATTGCAACTGGCCATTACAACCCTGTTATGATATGGTACGGAAATTGTATGCAGTTACTCATTAACGTGCAGATTTCTATTTATTCCCAAAGGTTTCAGAGATGTTTCATTATCTCACTGAAGTGGAAAGTGATAACAATAAGACAGCATCAGTTACCACATCCCGCATAAATAAGCTAATTGTATGGCTTGAGGTAAGCTCTGCAGATTCTATAATACAACTTTAAATACAATGTATATGCACACAGATTGTTACCACTCTCATCATGATCAAGTACAACATCGACCACAAGCAAGCAACTTGTCACTTTCTTCAACAAACCCTTCCATGAAAATGATAATTCTCTGTCTCCCAATATCATATGCCACACCTCATGTACAGTCTCACCAGTATCATGCTTCCCTGCTTACAATGCAATATCTAACTTACTCAACGAATGTGGGTGCAATGATGACATAGTCATGGTCCTCAGGTGGGAGGGGCCAATGACATGAGCTGGATATTACCAAGTCAGGTAGCCTCTGAGTGATGTCCAGAATGCACAGCCTCACCAGTACCATGCTTCCCTGGTGATTAAGCAGTATCTAACTTACTGAATGTAATGATGACATAGCCACGGTCCTCAGGTGGGAGGGGCCAATGACATGAGCTGGATCTTACCAAGTCAGGTAGCCTCTGGGTGAGGTCCAGAATGTACAGCCTCACCAGTACCATGCTTCCCTGGTGATTAAGCAGTATCTAACTTACTCAATGTTTGTGTGTGTAATGATGACATAGCCACGGTCCTCAGGTGGGAGGGGCCAATGCCATGAGCCGGATATTACCAAGTCAGGTAGCCTCTGGGTGAGGTCCAGAATGCACAGCCTCACCAGTACCATGCTTCCCTGGTGATTAAGGAGTATCTAACTCACTCAATATTTGTGTGTGTAATGATGACATAGCCACGGTCCTCAGGTGGGAGGGGCTAATGACATGAGCTGGATATTACCAAGTCAGGTAGCCTCTGAGTGATGTCCAGAATGCACAGCCTCACCAGTACCATGCTTCCCTGGTGATTAAGCAGTATCTAACTTACTCAATGTTTGTGTGTGTAATGATGACATAGCCACGGTCCTCAGGTGGGAGGGGCCAATGACATGAGTCGGATATTACCAAGTCAGGTAGCCTCTGGGTGAGGTCCAGAATGCACAGCCTCACCAGTACCATGCTTTCCTGGTGATTAAGGAGTATCTAACTCACTCAATGTTTGTGTGTGTAATGACGACATAGCCACGGTCCTCAGGTGGGAGGGGCCAATGACATGAGCTGGATCTTACCATGTCAGGTAGCCTCTGGGTGAGGTCCAGAATGCACAGCCTCACCAGTACCATGCTTCCCTGGTGATTAAGCAGTATCTAACTTACTCAATGTGTGTGTGTGTAATGATGACATAGCCACGGTCCTCAGGTGGGAGGAGCCAATGATATGAGCTGGATATTACCAAGTCAGGTAGCCTCTGTGTGAGGTCCAGAATGCACAGCCTCACCAGTACCATGCTTCCCTGGTGATTAAGCAGTATCTAACTTACTCAATGTTTGTGTGTGTAATGATGACATAGCCACGGTCCTCAGGTGGGAGGGGCTAATGACATGAGCTGGATATTACCAAGTCAGGTAGCCTCTGAGTGATGTCCAGAATGCACAGCCTCACCAGTACCATGCTTCCCTGGTGATTAAACAGTATCTAACTTACTCAATGTAATGATGACATAGCCACGGTCCTCAGGTGGGAGGGGCCAATGACATGAGCTGGATATTACCAAATCAGGTAGCCTCTGGGTGAGGTCCAGAATGCACAACCTCACCAGTACCATGCTTCCCTGGTGATTAAGCAGTATCTAACTTACTCAATGTAATGATGACATAGCCACGGTCCTCAGGTGGGAGGGGCCAATGACATGAGCTGGATCTTACCATGTCAGGTAGCCTCTGGGTGAGGTCCAGAATGCACAGCCTCACCAGTACCATGCTTCCCTGGTGATTAAGCAGTATCTAACTTACTCAATGTAATGATGACATAGCCACGGTCCTCAGGTGGGAGGGGCCAATGACATGAGCTGGATATTACCAAGTCAGGTAGACTCTGGGTGAGGTCCAGAATGCACAGCCTCACCAGTACCATGCTTCCCTGGTGATTAAGCAGTATCTAACTTACTCAATGTAATGATGACATAGCCACGGTCCTCAGGTGGGAGGGGCCAATGATATGAGCTGGATATTACCAAGTCAGGTAGCCTCTGGGTGAGGTCCAGAATGCACAGCCTCACCAGTACCATGCTTCCCTGGTGATTAAGCAGTATCTAACTTACTCAATGTAATGATGACATAGCCACGGTCCTCAGGTGGGAGGAGCCAATGATATGAGCTGGATATTACCAAGTCAGGTAGCCTCTGTGTGAGGTCCAGAATGCACAGCCTCACCAGTACCATGCTTCCCTGGTGATTAAACAGTATCTAACTTACTCAATGTAATGATGACATAGCCACGGTCCTCAGGTGGGAGGGGCTAATGACATGAGCTGGATATTACCAAGTCAGGTAGCCTCTGAGTGATGTCCAGAATGCACAGCCTCACCAGTACCATGCTTCCCTGGTGATTAAACAGTATCTAACTTACTCAATGTAATGATGACATAGCCACGGTCCTCAGGTGGGAGGGGCCAATGACATGAGCTGGATATTACCAAATCAGGTAGCCTCTGGGTGAGGTCCAGAATGCACAACCTCACCAGTACCATGCTTCCCTGGTGATTAAGCAGTATCTAACTTACTCAATGTAATGATGACATAGCCACGGTCCTCAGGTGGGAGGGGCCAATGACATGAGCTGGATATTACCAAGTCAGGTAGCCTCTGGGTGAGGTCCAGAATGCACAGCCTCACCAGTACCATGCTTCCCTGGTGATTAAGCAGTATCTAACTTACTCAATGTTTGTGTGTGTAATGATGACATAGCCACTGTCCTCAGGTGGGAGGGGCCAATGACATGAGCCGGATATTACCAAGTCAGGTAGCCTCTGGGTGAGGTCCAGAATGCACAGCCTCACCAGTACCATGCTTTCCTGGTGATTAAGGAGTATCTAACTCACTCAATGTTTGTGTGTGTAATGACGACATAGCCACGGTCCTCAGGTGGGAGGGGCCAATGACATGAGCTGGATCTTACCATGTCAGGTAGCCTCTGGGTGAGGTCCAGAATGCACAGCCTTACCAGTACCATGCTTCCCTGGTGATTAAGCAGTATCTAACTTACTCAATGTATGTGGGTGCAATGATGACAGCCATGGTCCTCAGGTGGGAGGGGCCAATGAAATGAGCTAGACATTACCTTGTCAGGCAACCTCTGGGTTAGGTCCAGAATGGAAGCACATTCATATACGCCCTATAAGTTCCCAAACTAATATTGTTTGTATATCCTGCCAGCAGCAAAATCAATTACGTCATCGGCCGCACGGCCGTTCATTTGTGTTAATTGGTGTGGAATGTGCGGCTGTGGAATGTACGGCTAACTTCTAAGCGGTCTGACGGTCACGGCCAGCAATGGCCGGCATCAATCCTTCCCGGTCACGGCCACGGCCAACTGTTAGCAGCCTATCCGACACGGTCACGGCCATTTCTGATCGCCAAAACCGTCAAATCTCGAGTTTGGCGGTCACGTTCGGCGGTCAACCGTCAAGGTAAATACCTGTACAAGCTTACATGTAGGTATAAACATCTAGGAAGGTATATGTTTAAAGTTTAAACACAACGTAACAGCAAAACTCTTTCTAGCCGGGCAGAGTCCATTCTCCATCTTTTGCGTTCAAGTATTAGTTTAGTTCGCTCTGATGGTGTACCAGATGCTGGAATAGCCAGATACTTTAGTGCCATTTTAGAGACTGTTGGGAAATTGTGGGAATGTAGGAAATGTGGGAAAACTGGGGGAGTTGGTAGATGGATCAGTTTTCTTCCTCCTACGGGTTCTTTACGATCGTCGTGTCGGCCATACATGTAATACAGCGCGCTATACTGTACGCGTCTCTGTATTTCAAAACTCCAATCACACACGCGAAAACAGATATAGCTTCCTCTATCCCACAGGTGTAGTTCTTTTAACAAGGGGGTCTATTCAAAACAGATGTAGCATGTGGTTTATGTAACTGGCAAAGTATTATGTCTGTTATAATTGCAGTTTAATTAAGAATTAATTAATCGTGACCGTCAAAAGACCGGCTCATATTTTTGACGGTCAGCCGCCAAATATATGACGGCCACCGTACTCAGGCATGTTGGCGGTTCACGATCACTGACGGTCAGCATAAGAACAATTTTTGACGGCTACCGGACGGCCACGGCTGGCCGCGGCAACACTGTTGACCACGCATAATTGGAACACTTAAAAAGAATGACAATTGCACCAATAGCTTCAAAATTGGTCGGCATTTTCGTTTTTGAGATCACATAGTCTCGAGCTATGTATTGGCATTTGGCTACCATAGCAAGATTTGGGTAGTAAAAAAAATTCTACTCGTGTCTGAAAGGACTCCTGGCACAAGATTTTGTCCATACCAATGAAGAAAACTAGTAGCAAGTAGTGTAATCTAATTTTACGTATACGGTCAACGATGGAAAATATTAACGGTCTGAACAAAGCGGAGAGCAGAGCCTGAAAAGAAACGAATCGCTGAACGCGAGAAAGATAAAGCAGAGCCTGGAACGAAACGGACTGCTGAACGTGAAAACTATCCAGCAGTCGGGCGAACCAGAAATGAAACAGACCGCTGAACTTGAAAGTATCAAGCAGAGCCACAAAAGAAACGGGTTGCTAAAAGGCAACGATTGGAAGAGTTCTGAACCTGGTTGCTTGGCGAATAGAGTGCGATACGGGGAGCCTAAATATACACTGGAATGCTATCGAAAGATAAAGTCACCCAAAGGTATGTCGTACACATACATCTACCGGTAGCTACTGTACCTACTGTTACCATTGATATTATGCTCTTCCAACGTGGTGTGTGACGATGATCGATGTTACATTAAGGGTCATTCTCCATCAATTGGGCCCACTTTTTTTACACAATATTAGCTAATGTAAATTTTCAATTCTCCTTATAGATATGTACACTTTCACTTAATATATGTATACCACAAACCTCTTCGTTATAAAAATATCGAGCACGGAATATTTAATTACCCTTGTGACCTTTCATACTTTGCATTGATTTACCTACTTCCTGGTAGGAATGTGTATCATTTTTGAATGATCTGAATACCTGTATCACATTTAACTGTTCTGTTTTTACTTGTATTAGTTGTTTCTATGAAGAGAGACATAAAGAGATTATGGGTAGAACATACATCCTCAATGGTGAGCCCGAGTGTTATCCGAACGACATTTTCTATGATACAGAAGCTAAGTTGTTTTACATACGATCAGGCACACCCAAATCTGTTATAGAAAAGGTGATGAACAAATGTGTGGTGGTTCATTTTGGTAAAAATAAAAAAGTTCCGCATAATATTCTCAGCGCCAACATCAAACTTTCAGGTTATTGTTATAGTGGAATCCAATAAAGTGCTCCAGATAAAACATGGCCATTTTATAAGCTATTTATGTATATGGCTATAGAGAAAATTATTAGAAGTAAATATTAAATAAGAATAGCGCAGTCGCGTTAAATGCCATCCCTTACTAAATGAATTAGAGCAGGCGGAAGCTATAATTGAATAAATAGTGACAATAGAACAGAAACAACACTATGCTTGGTTGATAGCACTCCGTTTAAGAATACCGACTGTGGCTTTAAAATATAACATATCGCCTACACAATACTGCCGCAGTCGCTGTAAATCCAAAATGTCACCAAACTGATAGATTGTGGGGCAGCTCGTACTTGTCGCCGCCAGCTGGGTGATGCTAACTGCGTCTACAATACCAGGCATTCCGCTTAACGTCGGTGGCAGCACTTCTAACATACACTGAAACTGTACAGGCCACGGCAATATTTGATCGTACGCTCCCTGGTATTGTAGCAAGTAGAAGGTAAATTTCCCATGCCGCACATCAATTCTTCCTCTCAGTCCAAATTTGTAGCCATAACTAAAATAATTGGGAGTTAAGTAAATAATTAACTGATTTAATATTTACACTTACCGTTCGCTATAAAATGCCATAGAGTTGATGTGTAACCCTGCGTAGCTAAGATCAACACCCACCGACTTGAATAGCTAGCTCATTGACTGCTGACAACCGCCATATAAAGCTTCCATCATAACTCCCCTCACGAATCCCTTTTAGCTCGTTGCGGTGTTCTTGTACGGTATACATCATCAGGGACCAGTCTCTGCGGAGCCTGTCATTCTCATATCGCATCTGGGAATTTTCATCTCGAAGCTTTGCAAGTTCGACACCCTGCTTCGCAAGCTCAGAACTTGTCCTCTCATGTGCCTCTCTCATTTTCAAAAGCTCAGCCTCCATTTTATCATAGCCCAACTTCATATCGCCGAACATGGTTACCAGCTTATCATTTTCAGAAGCGGCAGTTTCTGTTATAAGCTTTTCTAGCTTCCCCGACTCCAAAGCCTGGTAGAGCCCCGTCTCAACTGCCTCTTTCAATGCGGCGATGATAACAACTGTCAAGGTTGCTGGGTGTTGATATGCTTCCATTTTATCCTTTCACTGCACAAGGCCAGATCACATGAGATGATATACGCATGCGCATCAAAAAGTCCCTAATTATAAGTTGTGGGCAAAACAAGTTGTGATAAATGGAAAAATAAGCAATGACAAACTGAGGCAACAGTTTGCAAACTGAGGTGATTACACATCCTGTGTATGGCCGGAGTCACTTTTAAGAATGGTAACCGCGGCTTTGAAGTGCACCGCATCGTTGGCATAGTAGTGGCGCAGGTGGGTCAGCTCTAACACTACTGCAAACTGGTAGATAGAAGGATGGGTTGGCACTGCAGGCACTTCTTGTGTCCCACTAATAGCAGCGTTGATAGATCTCAATCCGCTGGCTGTTGGCGCGATCACGGTCATAGTGCAGTGGAACCTAAGCGGCCATTCAAGCAGGTCGTCATTTTCGCCTCGGTATACTAGGAGAAAGATTTCTAGCTGATTCTGGCGCGGGCTTATTTTGGCTCCCAATCCAAACCGGTAGCCATATCTATAAAGAGAAAGTTATCTACACATCTGGACATGCATGGTCGCATACCTTGAGCTGTATAATGTTGAGGAGTTAACATGAAAGCCATAGTACTGTGCATCAGGGATAAAAGCATGCTCAGGCCGCTCGGTGAGGACCTCGCTTGCTGGAGTTAGCCGCCATATAAACTGACTATCATAACTGTTGTCCCGCATCGCTTTAACGTCGCCTCTGTAAGCTGCAATAGCATTCTTCGCATGGTTTAACTCGCGATATAGCTTGTCATGCTCTTTTTTCATCTTTGTCAGCTCTCTTTTTAGCTCTCTCAGCTCTTCGTTATCATCTGCCGTCTCATCAATTATCAGCTGACCTTCGCCATCGTCAATTGGTGGAATGATAACTTCGATCGCCGGTGTGCTTGAAGTAGAGCTGATAACAGTGGCCACAGACGTCTCCTGTTCTTCAGCCGAGTCGGTCTTTTTAGTAGAGGGGGCACGCTTACGCCTACTAATGCAGCTCATGGCTCAGCAATGAAAAAGAAAGGAATCACGTGCCAAATTTAGGCGCATGCGCATAATATGTAGCTATTTCATTAAATATAATTATGCTAAAACTACGGCTATAGTATATAAGAACTATGCCTAAAGTATATAAGTCATTCTTAGCATACAACTACCATACCCATAGCATATAAGCACTATACCTACAGTATATAACTGCTATGCCTTTATTGTATAACTGTTATGCCTATAGTATAAAAGTGCTATATCCCATAGTATATAACTGCTATACCCCATAATATATAACTGCTATGTCTATAGTATATAAGCCCTATGCCCAACTACGATAATACTATGATATATACTACGATAATACTATGATATATACTATGATAATAGTATGATAATAGTATGATAATACTATGATAAATATGATAATAGTACGATAATACTACTATAGGCATAGTGCTTATATACTATGGGTATAGTGCTTATATACTATGGGTATAATACTTATATACTATAGTCATAGTGCTTATATACTATAGGCATAGCAGTTATATACTATAGGCATAGCAGTTATATACTATAGGCATAGCAGTTATATACTATGGGGTATAGCACTTATATACTATAGTCATAGCAGTTATATACTATAGGGTATAGCACTTATATACTATGGGCATAGGGCTTATATACTATAGGCATAGCAGTTATATACTATAGACATAGCAGTTATATACTATGGGGTATAGCACTTATATACTATAGTCATAGCAGTTATATACTATAGGGTATAGCACTTATATAGTATTATCGTAGTATATTCATAATATTAATATATTAATAATATAAACGTCATTTTCACAATATAAGTACTATTAATCATAGTATATAAATGCTATGTTCATAGTATATAAGTATTATGATTATCGGAAGTTTCGTTAGAAACTTCCATATAGGATTTGACCACGACCATGAATGTCATTAAAAAAACGCGACCCGTCTGTAACAACACTCCCGACGATCGGATCGTGCAGCGTGTTTTAGCAATCGATCTAGAAGTCAAAAAGGAGTACTTTCGTTCTTGTTTCATGTCGCAGAACCGCGTGGTTGCAGAGAACAAGAGTGTGCTGCCCGTTCTCGTTCCCAGTCTCGGAATTCGTCTCCTTCTCCTCCTCCTTCTTGGCAACGCATAACTCGGGTCAGGAACACTTTTAAGCGATGAAAATTTCACCAATAGCTTCAGAATCGGCCGCAGGACTCGCTTTTATATAAATATAGTAGTTGTTATACTTTGATACACAATCGAATATCAGCCTATGTCTTGTATAATTAGATCATTTCGTAATTACGGTCTAAAGATAAACGGCATGTGTATAAATAGCATAACAATTAGAGAAAAGCTCTTTGGTGATTCAATCGTCGTTTGGTGTGCTACTTTTTTATTAGTGAAGTTGTTTTCATCAAAATGCCTTCACGTCAAGAAAAGAAACGAGCGAAACGACGTGCGAAATACCTTGAAGTATATAAAACGTATGCGTACGAGACTACGTCGTCATAATCATGTCGGAGACCGTGTCCCTATATTGTATAGATGGAAAGAAATGAAAATGGAGAAGCAGCGATACAACAGTCATTGGGTGTGATAAAAAAATTAAGAAAACAAGTAAATAAAAACATTCTCTATGAGAAAGTTGGTGGGATATAGGATTTGAAGGCAATTGGTGGTGTAAAAAGCAAGGAAACAAGGTCTTATCTGAAGGGAAAATGTAATAGTCCTATATTTAGCACATTTTAGGGTATATGTTGTTTGTGTGCTAAATATAGCACTATTACATTTTCCCTTCAGATAAGACCTTGTTTCCTTGCTTTTTACACCACCAATTGCCTTCAAATCCTATATCCCACCAACTTTCTCATAGAGAATGTTTTTATTTACTTGTAGTATATAAGTTCTATAAATAAGTATTATTGTTCTTAGCATTTTATGATTAACATGGCACTAAATTTATTACGTTGCCATAGTATTATGTTGCCATGGCAAGTTGCGCATGCGCATTTTAATATTGGAAGAGCATGGCTAGTGAGGCTGAGTCGCAAAGCGAGATAGTTGATGTTGTTGAAGATGGCGAGATGGAAGACAGTGATCTGGACACTATAGATATGCTGCTCAGAAGAGTCGGGGACTTGACAGAAGAAGTTGAGCAGTGTAAGATGGAGATACGACGATTGAGGGACACTAGCTACGATGGCCACAATATCTGGCGCTTTGACTTGCGGGGTGCAGCTACTGTCAAATTTACTGTGAATCTCACCGGCCAAGGTAGCAAGCTATCATATTCGCCCTTATACATTAAGAAATACACAGAAAATCTTCCATAGGCTCGAGATATATTGACAGTAGTGTTCCGGTTCGGACCGAACCGGTATCTAACTGTTCGAGGTTCGACTCGGTTCGATGTTCGGTTCGAACGTATTTCGAACCTTTCGAACATCTCATTAAAAATACATTGCCTTGTACGAGAATAAGGTCTAGTGGCAGCTTTATCGGGTGTTCCTTGATGGCCATTTTGAAGAAATGCTAAGCAAGATCTGTACATGTACGTACAGAGAGCGACATCACTGCCATGCCTCGCCGATTAACTATTTCGTACTGTCGATCGCATATTGAACTACCGTAGAGTACCGTGATATATCCCCCTCCCTCCGCCCCCACCGAAATAAAAATTAAATTAATATACGCTTCTGTTTAAACATTTTAGAAAAGAACTGGTACCGGCTCCAATACGATTTTAAAGAATAGCATGCAGCCGCGTTCATGATTAATAAGTCGATACCCCCCACCGTATTACGCTCGTTAAAAAACACGGGCCATTTTTTTATGGTGGGGGCGGAGGGGGGGGGGGTGGAAATAGATTAATTTAAACATTAATAATCGTTAATAATTGGCGATCGCGAACCGTTCGAAGTTCGGTTCGAATTAAGTAGGTTCGGTTCGATGTTTGGTTCGAATGGATCGAACTGGAACACTAATTGACAGCCATCCCAACCTTATACCCATACTTGCTTGTATAGTATGGAGGGCCATAGTAGTAATGGCGGCTGTGCCCAGTTGACGGCTCCACCTCTGGGTTCTTGAGTCTAGACGCCCGCCCCGATAACAGGTGTCAGTCTTAGTAACAATGATGATCACATAGCAGTACACAGCTCAATGTAAAATGCATGACAATGAGTCTGCCCAGTCAAGAAAGCGGTCTGTTTCTTGATAGACGATGGCAACGCTCTTAAAGAAGATGCAATCGTCAATCTCAAATTGTAGCATCTGATCTGTTGTTAAAATCATTGGAAATTGAAACGTCTCTGGGATGTCCACCGTGTTAGGGATGAGCTTCAACACACTGACAGACGAGATGATGCTAGCCTGTTTTGACGGCGTGATGTGGGACTGGCACCTGTTATCAGGTTGTGCGTCATCTATTCTTCATGCTTCCTGCGTCATCCACCTCATAGTTACTGACAAACATCACATCAGAAGGTTTAGCGGTTTGATAAATAAGAGCATCGGCATTGTTCATAGAAGCCACACATTAAAGTTCATCGCCTGAGATAGAGGGTGTTGAGCTGTAATCTTCTATTTCTTTTACAACACACCTTATGTAGATAGCATCTTGTGACGTGTAGTTCAGCAGATGCTCTATCTGAAAGAGGTGTGGGAATCGAAAAAAGACTGGAACATGCGGCTGTGGAGAGTGTGTTGCTCTTGACACTATTTCAAGTGAGATGGTTCTTAATTGGCTTCCTGTAGGTGGTATGATGGATAGTGTGCTTCGGAAGTTTAATGGCCAAAGTGTCGTAATCCCCTCGATTTAACATTAGGAACACTGCCAAAGTTCCTTTCCTTGGGTTTATCGTTCCACTTAAGCAGAACTTGTAACCATACCTATAAAAATAATAATAAATAGTTGTTGTGTAGAGACAGATACTTACCTGCCACTATAAAAAGGGATTGAGTGAATATCCCGGCCTGTATAGTGCGAGTCTGGCAGTTCCTTTTTAGCTGGGTCTTCCATTAATAGAGAGCTAACTGGACTTACCCTCCATACGATGGCGCTGTCTTATGACGTCCCCCTCACAACCCCTTGAGCTCAGCCTCGGGCAGTTTTAGGATACGCTTAACTTGTGACTCTTCTCGCATTTTCTCGTTCTCCCTCTTTAGTGCTTTGTTTTCATTCCTGATTGACACCACTGTCTCGGTCTCCTCGAGTGGTGTTGGGCGTATTGGCTCTGGCACTTCTAACCCGGCAATGGGCGGCCTCTCTTCCATGACGGGCCTTCTGACACAGCTGAAACAAAACATTTTCTTAGCACTTCAAGGGCCACGTGTGTTTTAGCCCCGCCTAATTTATTTAACAGCTATATAGTAGGCGATTTTAATTTAACGAGCGTTACTTTAGCAAGCTATTAAATTATGTTATTTAACATGGGAGTACTATTCTTCCCATTTCTCAAATAGAGCAGATGATAATAATTTCATCATCGATACTATGGCGTATTACTTCTATAGCTGGACGATAAATCTGGAGGATATCTTATTCCATTAAAATTAAATTTATCATGAAATGGTTTATACTTTGTTACTCTATTAGCATGTTCAGTGGTTGGAAACACTGCAGCAAGTACAGCCCATTTAAAACATTCATTATCATCATTTATAACATTTAAGACACTTTTTCCTGGCACCCATTTGGGCGTTTTCATATAAGTCAGAACAGCCATACTATATTTTAGATGCCTAATATCTTGTTGCACTAATTACACTTTATACTGTGATTGGTATTTTCATTGCTATATCTATAAGGGGTAAACCCCTATCTAAAGAAGTGGCCTTGTATAAATTTTGTTCCACCTCTCCATCCTCATGCTTTATCTAGTAATACTTTGTGTATTACATCACACCAATCACTCATAGCTTTTGTTGGATTGGCAGGTCTCTTTGAGATGAATGTTTTATCATGCAGCCTGATGGGCCCAAATAACATCGACCCTGCTTCATTAGATATATCTTGATCGCATTGAATACTTACAACTTTATATTGCTTCTTATTTTTTTTCTTGATATTTTTTGGTTTAATGTAATATAGTTCAGCTTCTTCATCATAGATGAGATGATTAGTATGGGTAGTAACATTTTTGTCAATGATATATGAAATCTGTAATGACCTACGGCAGCTGTCTAGCCATCTGGTACCGCAGCTGGTAAAATCGGGGTCCTTCGCTAGCCCATTCTCTTCCGATTCATCTGATTCTTCCGATTTTGCCTCCACAAAGTATCTATCACAAAGTTCCAAACGGCTTTCATCCTCATCTTCGTCCTCCGCCTCTTCCATGCCTGCCATTTTGGAATTATTATATGTCTTTATTATTATTATTTCTTAATTATTGTATCATGAACATCAATAGGCATTCATATACATTGTAAATACATTACATAGAAAAATTCAAACAATATCCTGGAGGCCAAGGGAGGGAGCACATCTTGCCAACAAGGCTCTAGCCACAGCCCGAACCAGGGTGAAGTTCAGCCTGCTGTATAGCTCTGTGAGCACCTTACTTTTGTGGGAAGAGGTGATGATGGCCAGGTGAGAAGCTAGGCGAGAGAAAGTAGATTGGGCTTCCCTACTCCAGTTTCCATAAGTTTCTACCGCAAGTGGGATACAAACCCAACCCAGCTCTGAACACTTTGGGTCATTTGCTCTGTGCTTCCTGACCTCCGCCTCCTCCGCTGCAGCCTCTTCAGACAAGCTTGCTGCTGTTAGGATAGAGGGGATTAAGGGAGAGGTCACTGTGATGTCGAGGGCAGCATGTTTCCCTCTCTCCCAATTGAGAACAAGTACATGTACATCCGCTGGCCAGGTGCGGCTTAAGTTGGGTGTAATGCCACTGCCCGACTCTACTTTCACTCCAAGATGGGCAAGATGGCAAAACTCAACAATCATGTTACGCAGATGGTTGTGGCGGGTAACGACATCACCACCCCGTTTACAGGTAGTAACGTGGTTGCCAAGGCGGTCAAGAGCTAAGCCAGGACACAGAGAGCACGAGGAGCCTCTAGCTGTGTCTATCCCTAGCCAATAAATAAAAATAATAATAATGAACATGAAAAAGTACAAGCATAAATACATGACACAGACACATGATACGCACAAAAACAAGTTGCTAGCCTACTGAAGCTCAGGAGGAGGTACGGACCTGGACAGGATCGCGGTGGCATTGGCCCTGACAAGATTCATGCTCATCCTCCCGTACAGCTCATGGGTGACCACTGACTTTGACTTCCCAATGATGTAGCCAAACGGGACCCAAGTTTGGAAAAGAAATCCCTAGCCGTCAAACCCCACGCCCCATAGGACTCTGCAACAACTGGGACACACACCCAACCCAAATCAGCACATTTGCCCGTGTTGGCTTTAAGCTTTCTCTCCTCGGTAGCCTTAGCTGCTGCACCAGCCGTCACTCCCGCTTCCAGAAGGGTAAGTGGGTTAAGCGGAGAAGTGACGGATAGGTCCAGAGCCGCAGGCTTGCCCATGCACCAGTGAGGGATGAGGATGTCTGCTGGACATGTGTTGCTGTGGTCGGGAGTAAGGTTATGGCCTACTTCTAAATGGACACTAAGATGGGCACGGCGACAGGACTCGGCCACAATGTCGCGAAGCCTGTTATGGCGATAGACAACATCCCCACCACGCTTGCATGTTGTGGCATGATGGCCAAGAGGATCGAGACTCTTTTCAGGACACATTATTGTTATTATTATTATTATTTATCAAATTACATAAACTACAAAACAAAAGTACTATTCAATAGAATACATGAAATACACATATTATTATTGAACATAAATTACATGTACAATGAAATAAAACCCCTAAGTAGTGTACAGCACACCAAAAAGACCCACAACACTCAAAGAACACCCACCTAACCCACATGTCTCAATTAACCCCCGTCTACTGACTGCAACAGCCTTGCACGGGATAGCATTGCTCTTGCATTACAACGGACTAAGGTCAGGTTAAGTCTCTGGTATATGGTTGTTGTGGCTTTGGACTTGCTGCACTGTAACTGCAAAGCCAGGCGGGCTGCAAGGCGAGAAAACGAACTATGTGCTTCTTCCCCCCAGCACCCATAAGACTCGACCGCTAAGGGAATGCAGACCCACCCCAGCTCCCTGCACTTAGGGTCGTTGGCATTGTGCTTGCGCACTTCGTCCTTACCCGCTGCTGACCCACTTGTAGCTCCCGCTTCAATCAATGTATTGGAGTTAAGCGGTGAGACTACAGTTAGGTCAAAGGCAGCTGGCTTGCCGAGTGTCCAGTTGGGGACCAGAAAGTCTGCTGGCCGGCTATTAGAAACATCCCCTACCGATTCATACCCGACCTCCAATTGCCCACCCAGACGAGCTCTATGGCAGAATTGTGCAAATGCATCCCTCAGGGCATTATGCCATATCACTGCATCCCCTCCCCCTTTGCAGGTTACTGCATGATGCCCAAGAGGGTCTAGCTGATGGTCGTGGCAGTGGGGACAACGTTGCTGTGGTGAAGTGTCCATCCCAAGCCACCATTTCAATGCCACCTGGAACTCTTCCGGCTCCATGCAGAGATTGAGTCCCCTGGATGGAATCACCACAAGGCAAGAGGAAGCATGGCGAGATGACGCTGACAACAAGCGGGCACGGTTGGCTCGAGTTGAGGTCGCACACAAATGATCAAACTGATGGTTTTCAATTCCAGCAGATAACTTTTTTTGGCTCGACCCTGACTCTAAAAGCGAATTATCTGATAAAGAACTTGCCTGAGGAACCAAACAATTGTAAATGCTGACTGCTTGCCTAGAAAACTCATCCAGGGGATCTGAATTACTGGTTTTGATCACAGATGCCAAGTAAGCCGCTGAACAATGCAGCTCCAACCTACGGAGGCCTAGACCACCCCTACCAAGGCTCAACTGCACTTGCTGCCAAACTGCATCCGAAGCATCAATTCCTACACAATCCGAGAAGTGACATCGAACCTCCCCATCAAATAATGCTAGTCCTTCTGACACCAGAGAAGGAGGAGTGTAGCGTGCTACATGGACCAATTTACAAAATGATGCACACTGCCGTAAGAGGAGCAGTG
This sequence comes from Ephydatia muelleri, assembly GCA_013339895.1. Classification (NCBI taxonomy): domain Eukaryota; kingdom Metazoa; phylum Porifera; class Demospongiae; order Spongillida; family Spongillidae; genus Ephydatia; species Ephydatia muelleri. The sequence continues at coordinate 6,375,747 of JABACO010000005.1, forward strand.
CAATTTGAGGGTCTATTGAACCCACCTCCGCCACCTGGGATACTTTTGAGCCAGAATTTGGCACAAAATATCACATCCCCAATAGGAGCCCCTAAAATCTCTACATTCGGATCATGCTGCCTCTTCATGTCCGCTGGAAAGCCTTCCAAAGAGCCTTGAGAAATAAGCTCACATTTGGTAGCATTGATCCTAAGCCCCATGGATAGCCCGCTTAACTGCATCTGTAGGACCTGCAAGGGTACCATCATCCAGGTACCATCTATTGAATAAGAGATTGGAACACTCCTTGTCAGTCGCAATAGCCCGAACCAGCTTTTGTAGAACCAGAGAAAACAGGAGAGGGCCCAAAGGATCTCCCTGATGGACACCTTGTTCTGACCCAAGTGTGCCCATTGGGTGCCACAATGTGGGATGTTGTCCATAGCACCAGTAAGCCCACCAAAACAGTTCCGGGAAGTGAGTCGCACACTCTTCTAGCAGGGCCTGCCGCGATACTTCATTAAAGGCATTCTTTAGATCCACTTTACAGGCAACAAACTCCCTATCCTCCCAGTGTTCTGAAATACAGCGACGAAAACCATGCACCAGCTTTTCAGCCCCTGCTGGGTAAGCCACACCCAACTGAAAAGGATAAAAAAAACTCAGAGGCTTTGGCTCTAGAAATGATGCAAAGACACTTCCCTGTCAGTCTTCTCAAAGTCTCACCAACTACAGTTGGGCGTATGTCCAGGGGAGACCCCTCCTCGTTCTTCATCAAGGCAGTAAGTGAGCCTCCCGCAAGAAACTTGGCTATCCCAATTGGAGCTCTCCCATCTGCTAAGATGTTCACTATGGCCCTAAGGGAAGAACAGATGGAAATGGGAAGATGAACCTCGGCCGCTTCAATCAGGTGCTGTATTTGCAACCCAGAGGGACTACAAGCACTATCTCCGGGAAACTGGTGCAGGACTGACCTGATATCGAGGTCTGGAGGCAGCTTGAAACTCTCCGATGGCAACATGATTTCCGGGTGTGATGGAACTGGGCCTCTAGGGTGCTTTTGCTCTAACAGGTTCCATGTTTCCCTCGTGTTTGGAGCAATCCCTGACGATGATAAAACCTTGCATGCCTTTCCTAACAACCCTTCCCTAGCCTTCGAAACTGCTAGCTGAACTTTTTTCCCTGTTTCCTTTCAGTGCTGCTCCTTACCTCCCTTGACCTTCCTGGCATGTTCCGAGGCATACCGCCATAAGGAAGCCGACTGACCATCCGACCACTGCCTGCAAATTACTTCAATTGAGAGTGGCTTGTGTCGGCTACCACCACGATGAGAAGCCCTCAACACACATTTTGGCAGCATAAATAACTTTAACCACGCCTCTTCTGTATTGAGCTGGCATATTGCTCTCAGCGTCTCCGACAGAGCTCGGGCAAAGGCTGGTCTTGCTTTTTGGGGAATGTGATGGACTGTGGCGCATCGGAGACTACAAACTTCCTCAAAAGATGGGAGGGGGGCATTGGAGTCATCACCGTCCCCTTGACTAGAACCCGCTGTGGTGGAGGCAACCTGGGCTTGAAGTGGACCTACACCTGTAGTTGACCCACTGCATTTTGTGGAGTGGGATCCAAACCGGGAATTGGCAACTATATGGTGACAACTAAGGCAAACATACGAATCCTGCTCCTGCAACCATTCAAGGGGGACGTCGCCTGGGAGGATATTCTGCACATGAAGCGTCATGTGAGCTTTCCCCATCGATGGTGCGATCAATTCTAAACATCCTTCAACTGGACAAGGCTTTCTAGATTGCCTTCTGCTGGTTCCCTGCCCCTGTGAACCTGAATAAGGCGAAGGCTGAAAGCTGAAAGGGTGCTAATCCATTCGCGGCTGGCGTGAAAGGGGGTTGTGGTCGTGCGGTTAACGGTGTTTGAAGCTGTGATTGTGGGTTGGATTCTTCAAGAAACACCGTCCGAAGCTCATCTTCCGAGTGTGAACTTAGCAGCTGGGCCTGTGATTGGGGCAGCTGTGATTGAGGCAGCTGTAACTGTGCCTCTGGAGGGTCCCATCGGGCTTGAAGATCTGTCGCGAGGGTGTGCGGCTAAACATAGGGGGGAAGAAGCATTCGCGGGAAACCGATTAGATCGAGTGGATGAAGTGGGAGGGGACAAGGGGAGTATGTGGGGGGGAACAGCTGCTCCTTGTGGTGAGGCGCTAAGTGGCTGTGGTAAATGCGGCGGTGAATAAACTTCTTCAGCGGATGGGAGCGGTGGAGATGGACGGGGCCGGGGAGAGGCAAACGATGGTTGAGACGCGCTAGCTTCAACCAAAGAGCAAGGAAGCGACAGGATACAGGTTGACGGCTGTGACGATGCCTGCTCTGCTGGGGACCTATTCGAAGCATTACTGCACTTACCTTTCCTTCCTGGGTAACAGTCGACACAGCCTTTATTGCTTTTAGCACACGAGCAGCCTTTGCAACGTGCTCCACTACCGTTGCATTTGCAACACGGCATTATTCTACACAAATGCAACAATAACCAAACACAAGTCACAAAACAACATACAAACTCAAATGTATTTCTGATGATGGCAGGAAAGTCGGCACAAAATAGCCCTCACATTTGCCCAAACTAAATAGGATATTGAGCCGGCCATACAGTTCAGACAGAACCATAGATTTGGGCCTGGATGAAGACGTGGCTAGGCGAGAGGCTAACATGGATTAAAATTGTCAAGTATACATGAAATACGTAGACTAATCTTACGTCCCCCAGTCTATTTATTAATTTTACACACTATTCTAATCTCTTCCCACCCTAATGCGTTCAACTCCCTAAGACCCCACACTTTTCTTTCGCACAAGCCTCTTTCGCGCATTCTTGGGTCCGGTTGCTGGTCTAGCTTCAATAGACTTCTTTTTTTTTTTTGAAAGATTCACGTGGTCTGTCAAAGCAGCCTTGGAGCAATCTTCCCCTTGCGTAGCCCTAGTCACAATAGAATAATCTATTGTTTTCGCCGCCGCTCCCAGGGTCAACTCCGCAGCTTTGTCACCTGTTAGCCTGTCCCAATCATTTAATGCTGATGTCAAATTGAACAGCCTTCTTGCACTGATCGAAAGGACTTCTTCAGCCTTTTTCCTGTCTTCTGGACATTCCCACCTCTGCTCGGGTCTGAGGTCGATCTCCAGCCATCTGATACTTTACTCCATGTCCTCGATAGAAGCCTTAAGATCTTCCCGACACGAGCAAGGTTATGGAGAAAACCATCTGTATCGTAATCTTCTAACTCTGATTCTAAGCGATGCACATCACAGCTGGCCGCGTCATACGCTTTGGCAAATTCCTTTCTGGACCGTGAATTTGTAGGCGATTGTCGGTAATTTATATGGGCTACTGTGTGATAACACTTTGCTCGCTGCAGCTCAATCTGAATAGATCGCCGGTATCTGTCCTCTTTGTCCAGCCAACTGGTTCCACAATACGCGAAGTCCGGGTCCAACCGTAGTGTCTGACTACTATCACTACCTGCATCGTCCTCCTCTGAGCATTCCACTGAGTCTAGTGATCCCTCGCTGATAAATTCATCCTCGAAATCGAGATCCCATAAATTTTCTAAATCTTCGTCGCCATCTTCACCTTCCGCCATTTTATTATTATTATATTATTATTTTTTACAAGTGAATGCACAAATGGAATAAATACATGTAATTTATCATTATTAATAATAAAATAACAACATTACAGGGAATACACAATAAAAGTATTATTATTATAAATATTTTTTAAGCAAACCTATACATGTATATACCTACAGATAAAATAGATTAAGATACGAGAGTCCGGACCATTATTGCTCTCACAATAGATCTGGTCAAGGTTAGATTAAGCTTGCTGTATACTTCGTACACACAGCTACTCTTTGATCTGGGAGACCCAATGGCAAGCCGGGTTGCTAGACGGGAAAATGTGTCCCTAGCCTCCTTCCCTCAATTCCCGTATGTCTCGACTGCCAGAGGAACGCACACCCACCCTAGCTCACTGCACTTGGGATCATTAGCCTTGTGCTTGCGGGTTTCGGCTGATAGAGCTGCAAAGGCTGATGTGATGCATGCTTGATTAAGTGAGGCAACAGCATGTACAATATTATTATTATTATTATTACATACACATGACATTATAGCACATCAGAACACCACTAACTAAGTCTACATGTATTGTTCCGCTTTAAAAACCATCCAGAGAAATGGCTCTGGACAACAGTGCCCTGACATTGGCTCGGACAAGGGTTTTGCTTAGTCGTCCATAGAGGGATGCTGTTGTTGTTGACTTTGGGCTATTGAGCCTCATAGCTATTCAAGAGACCAGCTGTGACAATGCCCATTTAGCCTCCGTACCCCAGCACTCATACGTCTCTACCACTACTGGAATGGAGACCCACCCCAGTTCTGCACATTTCACATCATTCTCCTGATGTTTTCTCGCTTCTGTAGCATGGGCTGCTGACCCTGCTGTCACACTCGCTTCATGTAAGGGACTTGAATCAAGCGGAGATGTGACAGCAAAATCAAAGGCAGCAGGCTTCCCTAGCATCCAGTTGGTGGCCAGGACATCAGCTGGCCGTGTGTGGTGCTCATGTCGTCCTAGCCCGCTCCCTGCCTCCACCTGAACACCGATGCAGGCTCGTCTACAGGACTCTGCAAAAACATTCCGAAGCCTGTTGTGTCTGTTAACTACATCCCAACCATGCTTGCACGTTAAAGCATGGTGGCCTAATGGATCCAGTGAATGAGGGCAATGTGAACACACTGAACCGTGGGCAACCCCGATTCCAAGCCACCATTGTATGGCCGCTTGAAATTCAGCAGGCTCCAGATGTAAATTAAGCCCTGGAGAAGGAACCACGGAAAGCCAGGCTGAGGCGTGTGGGGATGACACAGAAAGCAAGCGTGCTCTATCTGGAACTGATGACTTAGACAATAACTGCCTAAACAGTTCATCTTCGAACTCTCCCGAAATTGCTTTCTGGCTGCTTGGGGTGTTCGTCAAAGATTCAAAAGAAATAGCCTTGCTAGGTGGAATGCAATGGTTAAAGTCATCAATGGACTGCAAGAGATGCTGCTGAGGAGCCGAGAACAACCCTGACATGCACACAGAAGCAATATAACAGGCTGGTGAATGCTTTGAAAGACGACGAAACCCTAATCCACCTCTACTTAAGCTGAGTTGTGCCTGCTCCCAAGCATCATCACTGGTGTCCACTCCTGTGCATGAAGCCAAGCAATGACGAACGTCGTTATCAAAATACCTGAATCCTTCAGCAACAAGAGAAGAGGGTGTGGATCTTGCCAAGTGCACCATTTTACAAAATGCGCCACACATCCACTTGGGGGTCAACAGAGCCAACCTCCTCAATCTGAGAAAGCAATTGAGAGGCCTGTGCACATTTTTGAGACACGACGTTAGCACAAAAAATTGTGTCCCCAATAGGAGATCCCAGTATCTCAAGATGAGGCATGTTGGATTGCTTCATCTGAGATGAAAAAACGCTCATGTCATTCTGGCTGTATAACTCACATTTAGATGGATTAATCACCAGTCCTAATGGAGGGCCTAGTTCTTGGATTATAGCGAGTGCATGTAAAACTGATTGCTTTGGACCTGCAACCACACCGTCATCGAGGTACCAGGCATGGAAAAGCAACTTTGCCGTGTCTTCATCCGTAGCAATGGCACTCACAAGCTTGTGCAGCACAAGACTGAAGAACATGGGACCTAGAGGGTCACTCTGTTGAACACCTACCTCTGATGTTAAAGTTCCCAAGGGGTGCTGCAATAATGGTTGCTGCCCGTAGCACCAGGATGCCCATGGAAGAAGGTCTGGGAAGTGAAAGGCACCACATTCATCTAACAAAGCTTGACGTGAAACAAGGTTGAAAGCGTTGCACATATCGATCTTGAGCACAACGAAGTCCTCTTCTTCTCAGTGAAATTATTATTATTATTAATAATTTGAATACAGTTACAGCAGGATAAATGGACAAACACAAATACATTATTTTAATAGTAATAAGGATAACTAACTTACATTAGATGCCGCTAACAAACCTACAGTTCTACTAACCTATCCGGACATTTTCTCTCCCCATGATGGCCCTAGCCACTGACCTCACCAGTGACATGTTGAGGTGGCCATAGATGTCACCCAGCATTTTGGGTTTGGGAATGGCCTGGCCAATTGCAAGTAGAGAGGCGAGACGGGTAAAAACACTCTGAGCCTCCATCCCCCAGTTACCGTATGTTTCTACGGCTAGGGGGATACATGTCCACCCCAACTCCTGGCATCTGGTGTCATTGGCCACATGCTTTCTAAGTTCAGCAGCATAGGCTGCTGCTCCCATAGATGTACTGGCATTGTTGAGGGTTACTGGTGTAAGGGGTGAAGCAACAGTAGCATCAAAGGCCGCAGGCTTTCCTCTGTCCCATCCCTGAACAAGGACATTCGCAGGGCGAGAGTTAACATGGTCCCTAGCTAAGCCATACCCCCACTTCAACCCTCACAGAAAGTTGGGCCCGGCGGCAAAAGTTAGCAAAGATATCCCGCAAGTGATTGTGCCTTGCAACCACATCACCACCATGTCTGCAGGAGGCTGCATGATGACCTAAAGGGTCAAGGGCAGTATCAGGACAATGTGGACACAGGGAACCTCCAGAGGTGTCAAGACCCAACCACCATCTAAGTGCTATCTGACATTCAGCAGAGTTAAGGTGCAGATCCAGACCAGTAGAAGGGATGACTGAAATCCAAGAACCCGCATGAGGGGCAGAAACAGAAAGGATCCGAGCCTTATTCACTGGAGAGGAGGAAGATAGCAGTGATTGGAAAGCATGCATATCCAGCTTCTTTGACAGAGCTCTTTGTGTAGGCAGGTTGACCAGAACCTCCTCGGCTGTGATTGACTCATCAGGGGGAACCCGAGTATTGAAGCGGGTCACAGCCTGAAGCATGTGTATGTTATCGGCACTACCAAATCCTGACGAAGCAAGGGAAGCTATAAAAGCAGCAGAACAGTGCAAAGCAAGGGACCGAAAGCCAAGCCCACCAAAACTTTGACTGAGTTGTGCTTGCTGCCAATTTGGGTCAGGGACGTCCACTGCAATGCAGGAGGTGAAGAATAGCCTTACCTCCTCATCAAAGAGCTTAAGATAGTCTGCACAATGGCTTGGAGGAGTGGCTCTGGCTATATGTACTAACTTACAGTAACTTCCTTACATACGAAGAAGCGAAAACGCCATGTGAAGGTCAACTGTAGAGACATCCACAAGAGCCTTAAGCAAGATCTTGGGCATTGCACATTTCTCAGCGATGAAGCGAGAACAGTGGACAGAATCTCCAATTGGGGCCCCTAGGATGTCCAGGTTGGGAAGGAGAGATGACTTCACCACTGGTGGAAATAGTGAGTTACCACTCCTACTGAAAAGTTCACACTTGGAAAAATTGATGTAAAGCCCCAAGATCTTCTATGAGGTGCAGAGCACGTATTACTGCAGACCTCTCCCTGCTAGAACCCCATCATCAAGATACCAAGCTTCCAGAAGCAGCTGGAGACAATCATCATCTGCATCAATACTGGTAATAAGCTTATGGAGAACCAAGGCGAACAGCATTGGGCCCAGTGGATCACCTTGCTGGACACCAGACTGGGAACTTATCTGGCCCATAGTGTGCCACAATGATGTATGAGATCCATAGCACCACGAGACCCATGGAAAAAGCTCTGGAAAGTAAGTAGCACACTGATCCATAACTGCCTGCCTTGATACCATATTGAAGGCATTTGACATGTCCACCTTGAACACTACAAAGTCGCCACTCAACCAGTTTTCTTCAATGCATCTCCTTAAGCTGGGCACAATCTTCTCTGCATCTGCTTTACAAGCCACTCCAAATTGTGAGGGCTGAAAGAATGAGGAGATCTTGTCCCTTAGGATGGCACAGATGCATTTCCCTGTCAGCTACGCAATGTTTCCCCCACTGCAATCGGCCTAACATCTGGTGGGTTACCCTCCTTACCTTTGTTCAGTGCAATTAGCCTGCCGTCTGCCAAAAATGTTGCCACTGGCACAGGGACCTATTCCAGAAGCCATAAGATTCACAATGCCCGTTAAGGGAGTCACCAATTGATGTGTGAAGGGGAATAGCTGCAGTATCCAAAAGGTGCATGAACATTATTATTATTATTATTATTATTATTTACGTTTTTACAGTAGCATGTACCAATAAAATGAAATCATGTGGGAGTCCTAAACTAAAGTTTTTAACCCTCTGGGGTCTGGGTGCCGACACGTGAAAGTAAGGCCCTGGCTGCGCAGCGAACCAAAGTGAGGTTGAGTCGTTGGTAAATGCTGACCAAGGCTTTGGACTTGCTGCAATGTAGCTGTAAGGCCAGCCGAACTGCTAGACGAGAGGAGTCCCTGGCTTCTGTTCCCAGCACCCGTAGGTCTCGACAGCCAGTGGAATGCAAACCCACCCCAAGGCCCTGCACTTGGGGTCGTTGGAGGTGTGTTTGCGCATCTCGGCCATCCGAGCTGCAGAACCACCAGTGACCTTCGCTTCGGGCAAAGAAATAGGGTTAAGCGGAGAGGTCACTGAGATATCGAAAGCAGCTGGTTTGCCTGTGGACCAATTGGGCACCAGGTAGTCGGCTGGCCGGATTTGAATTCCGTAAGTAACCAAAACAATATCTGTTACATTATCTTCAATTGATGCTGCTTCTGCAGAATTGTGCTCTACTGACTCAATAGTGGTGATTTGAATTCGTTTACTACTGTAATTGGCCAACAATCGTATTGAACATGCAGACTGGTCATCAACGCTACTGATGTCCTAGCTGCGCATTTCTTCATCAATCTCCTCATCTGATATCAGTAAGTGTAGTAAAACATTTGAAGACTTTGGTAAAACAGCTTGCAGTGTAGACGTAGAATCGTGCTGTGCTACTGCACCAGGGGTTCTATTGATACATGTGTCTGTAAGCTATTACATTCACCACTCATACTCTGTTTCCAAAATGATCGAATATTGCTCGATATTTTACGAACTTTGGAAATTCTGTCCCCTTCCTTCTCCTTGGCACACCGTTTTGTGCAACCTTCCATGTTTATCATTGATCGTGCATATATGCATCATTGGAAACACTGACCATAAGACCATAACACATACGTGACTGAGCTTTTGAGTTTTGAATTCAAATCCACACTAGCTTGGAATATTAGGAGAGTTCGACAACTATCAAGCAAAGCAACGCGACAAGAACTCTTTATCGATGCGTGGGCTATGTGAGTCATTTCAAATCACTTCACCAAAGAGATGGACACCATGTTGTAGCTTTATGTTCAAAAGTTTTTTTGTTAATTTGTCTTTATATAAGCGGTGCTGGGAATAAATATTATTTTTTTACCCGTAATGGTTTACAAGATACTTGGCGTTGAATAATTGATTAGTTTACTAATAATCTGTAATTTGCAGTGTTTTATCTTGGTACACACTACGAAAACTGTTGCTTGCATGGCACCAAATCGAAGGGCCTGATATGTACAATGTTACTGTGTCAAGCATTTTGATGAGAAATGAAAGGGTTAAACAATGTATTGGTTTGTAAGATAGATTTCGTAATTACTGTGTTAAGAAACTGCATAATTTACTTTATAATATTATGTGGTACATTATAATCAATACATATGTAAAATTAAAAAAATTGATTATTGATAACCACTGATAACCACAAACGTTTTTGAGTAAGGCAGCCATTTTTAAGGTGACTATCACGGAGGTGTTGCTAAGTGGCCAAACCAAAATTTGGCCACAGCAGTAACAACTATGTCAACAACTACATGTAGCCCCAATACTTTATCATTGTTAATGCGCAGCGCTCATTCAAAAAAGATTGTTCTGGGGACAATTAAGTAACTAAATTTAGTTGCAATGTAAATTACACCTTGCATGCATCAAGGCACACTAAATATAACAAAATGTAATATTTTATATAGATACTCATGCTTTTGCTTCAAGTGCATAGGTTGCTGCTGCAACTTCCTTGGCTGTTAAGTAATATCTGCGTCCTGTAGTTGTCAAGGGGCTCACATGTAAGTATGTCTGACGGGTCAACTTCCATTACATCCTGACGCTGTGGATACCCATACGAATTTGAAGGCAATTGTGGATGAAGAAAATTCACTTCTACAACTCGACGAGCTTCCATGCCAAGCCTGTGGAGTTAACTGTTGGACTATATTTATTATTACATAAGTGTCACGTGATGTATGGTGATTCATTCTTTTATGGTAAAGATCTAATGTCACATGGTGGCAGCGGTTCATGGCTCAAATTCGACTAGAACCTTCTCCTCCGTTGGATTTTACAGAGGCGGACGCGTGGCCTCGATGGAAGAAGCGGTTCGAGCAGTTTCGTGTTGCGTCGGGACTATGCAACGAAGACGAAAGTCGACAGGTCAGTACATTACTGTATTGTCTGGGGGAAGGAGCGGAGGAGGTGTTGCAGGCAACAGCTACCTCTCTTGAAAAGGCGAAGAAACAGTATCGTGAGGCCATTGAGACCTTTGAAACCTATTTTCGCGTAAAAAGAAACGTTATTTACGAGCGCGCTCGGTTCAATAGCAGGAACCAGTTGGAGGGGGAACCGGTTGAACAATATGTTCTGAGTTTACATAGCCTCGCTTGCAACTGTGAATATGGTACCCTCCAGGAAGAGCTTATCAGGGATCGTATAGTTATTGGTATTCGAGACAAAGCACTGTCTAGGCGTTTACAGCTTGATGCTGATCTTACGCTGGAGAAAGCAATGAGGTTAGTGCGTCAGAATGAAGCTGTAGGCGAGCAACAGAAAGTCCTTCAGGGAAATTTGGAATACAAGAAAGAAAGTTTAGTGCGTCAGAATGAAACTGTAGGCGGGCAGCAGAAAGAATCAGCTGAAAGTGTGGATTTAGACAAAGTTGGAGTGAGCAGTAAACACAGAGGTGGTGAAAAGCGGAAGTGTTCCCGGTGTGGGAGGGAACACGGGGCTAATGGGAGGTGTCCTGCTCAGAATGCTGTGTGCTTTGGCTGCAAAAGAAAGGGGCATTTCAGGTCAATGTGCCGTTCAAACTCTATTTCTGAGATGACTCCAGACACAGAAGAAGCAGAGAGTTGCGAGGGTGCAGTTTACCTAGGTACAATAGAAGGAGAAAGACAACCATCTTGGTTAGTAAACATTTGTGTAGGGCCGAGTGAGCTTACGTTTAAGCTTGACACTGGTGCTGAGGTGACAGCAATATCAGAAAATGCTTTCAGGGAGCTGAAAGGAGTTCAATATGAAGCCCCTGCAAAAAAACTGTATGGTCCATCTCACGAGCCTTTGAGTGTTGTAGGTCAATTTATAGCAGAGTTTAAGTATAAGGAAAGGTTCTCTAAACAAACCGTTTTTGTCGTAAAGGGGCTGAAGGATAATTTGTTAGAACTTCCAGCCATCAGAGCCCTCAACCTTATAGTGAGAGTCAATGCTGTTTCAGGGAGTACAGACGTGAAAACTGCGATAATGGAGGCCTACCCTACTTTGTTTCATGGTCTTGGAACTTTGGGAGATGCATATGAGATCCAACTAAAAGAAAATGCAAAACCATTCTCTCTGTACACAGCAAGAAGCATCCCAATTCCGTTACGTGACAGAGTGAAAGAGGAGCTTGTACGCATGGTATCAATAGGGGTAATCTCCCAGGTTGACCAACCAACTCCATGGTGTGCAGGGATTGTAGTGGCACCAAAAAGGAATGGCGACATTCGAATCTGTGTTGATCTAAAGGCTTTGAATGAAAGTGTGTTAGGAGAAGTGTATCCACTCCCTACGGTGGATGAGACCCTAGCACAACTTACCGGTGCTACTGTCTTCAGCAAGCTGGATGCCAATTCCGGCTTTTGGCAGATTCCCTTGGCTGACTCATCCCGGTTGCTGACAACTTTTATAACTCCCTTTGGACGTTACTGTTTTAATAAGTTACCATTTGGTATCTCAAGTGCTCCAGAGCTCTTTCAGAAGCGGATGGGCCAGATTTTGGAGGGTCTTGATGGTGTTCTATGTCAAATGGATGGTGTTGAATAATTTGACCTCTCATCTACTGCAGGTTCCTCTTGGCTCACTACTGTTGATTTTTGTCCTACATGTGTTTCCTCCGGTACGGGACCAGGTGTTCCCGAGTTCTCCTGACTTCACCTGATGGTGTCTCCACGATGTACGATCTGGGAGTGTTGGCCGATGATGTGACCTTACCTCTGATACGTTCATTGCCACCAGATGAGACCCACACATCTGTACCAATTGGTATCTCTGATCTAGATTGAACACGATGACTCTCATCATAGTTGCATTTCATTTTAACCTTATACTGTTGGTGTTTTTCTCTGAATGTACCCAGGAAGTCCCATTTGGGTACTAGATGTTCACTGATCTGAGGTATGTTGGTCCGAATCAGTCGCCCCATCAAAAGCTGTGCTGGGCTTAGTCCACACCATGATAATGGAGTAACTCTGATGGAATCATAGGCTCCTTACGAGGCACAGATCTCTTTGCACAGACTAGGCATTGTTTTACGAAGCGCTCAAGGTCCTTGGAGTTTCCTGGCCACCAGACACATGAACTTGCTCTAAGCTGGCACCTCTGAATTCCTTGGTGACCCTGATGTAAACTCTGCCTTGTCTCCTCTTGCAAAGCCTGGGGGATGACTAAGCGTTTTCCAAAGAAAAGGAGCCCATCATATACTGTTAACTCTCCTCTCAAACTCCAGTATACACGTAGTTCAGATTGTAGTCTATGTTTTTCTGGCCATCCAAAACGACAGTACTTAATGACAGCAGACGTAACTGGATCACTAGTTTGAGATGAACGATAAACATCCATGCGTGCTTTGCTTGCTGGCAAATGTGCTATTACTTGAGCTGCAAAAAGTTCGGCATCATCCTGGAGTACTTCACAATCTGTTCCTGGAACAGAGGTAGGGGCTCTAGATAGAGTATCAGCTGTGTACATGAGCTTCCCTGGCACGTGCTTGATGTTAAAATGGTATCTCATCAAGCGTAGTCTAAATCTCAAGATCCTCGGTGGGAGGCTATCTAACTGCTTGGAACTCAGTAGTGGCACTAACGGTTTGTGGTCTGTTTCAACTGTGAACTGTCTCCCCAGGATATAAATGGAAAACTTGTCGCACGCCCATGTAATTGCCAATGCTTCCTTCTCAATTTGTGCATACCTAGTCTCTGTTTCAGACATCGATCTGGATGCGAACACAACTGGTCTCCACTCAGCTTCAAATTTCTGAAGAAGGACTGCCCCTAAACCATTTGACGAGGCATCTGCAGATACCAGGGTCTCTGCCATGGGGTTGTACAGAGCAAGTACGGTAGGCCTAGTCAACTCTGTCTTGACTGACGAAAATGCGTGGTCTTGACTGGTACCCCAAACCCATGCAGACTTTGTGCTCAATAGTTCACGTAACGGTTGTGAAATTTGTGCCACATTCGGGGAGAATTTCCCTAGTTGGTTCACCATTCCCATAAAACGTCTGAGCTCTGTGATGTTTGTAGGTGGTTTCATCTGTAAGATAGCTTTAGTTTTATCGGGATCGGCACTAACTCCGTCTCTGCTTATGACATGGCCAAGGAATTTTAGCTTGTCCACACTGAACGAACATTTCTCACTGTTCAAAGTGACTCCTGCTGCCTTAATTGCTTTGAGGACTGCATGCAGTCTAAAGTCATGCTCCTGTTGATTGGAGCCAAACACTAAAACACCATCCAGTCCTATTGCCTCGCGTACCAGATTGAAGACAGGAGTAAGCATCCGTCCACCTCAAAGACTCTGAAAGAAGAGAGTTGTGGAGTTAACTGTTGGACTATATTTATTATTACATAAGTGTCACGTGATGTATGGTGGTGATTCATTCTTTTATGGTAAAGATCTAATGTCACAAAGCCAACAGCACCCATCATATGCTATAGTTACGTAGCCCTTAATAGATGACAATGGATGGGTCTCGACATGTGCAGCTGCTGCAGTGCACACTCTTTCAATCCTTTTCACTTGACTCAAGGAAAACAACACTGGTATTAGTGATGGGTATAATACAGTGCAGTGGCCTAGTTCCAGGAACAGTTCTGCAGTATTTGTACCTCTCTGTTAAAAACCTTTCCTCTTCGTGGTCGGCGGATGTTGCAAAGTCAAAATGTATCCCTTTGATCTCTGAGGATGTGAAGTGGTACAACTGGATTGGTATCAGAATTTGATCGTCTATAGGTCACTGAAGGCTGGCCTTTGCAGCAGTCCTTTTTACAGTTCCCCCCTATGCCATCTGCACCAGACTTACCATGTGCAGTTGCAAAAAAATGCCATTCAGCTTCAACATCAAAGTTTTCCTTGTGGTGGCACAGGTTTTTAAAATTGTAACAGTTCTTGTACTGGCCTGCACACCCGTCTGATACATAGATTATCTTTGTGGGCTTCGTGCCAAAATGCTCAGTCAGGAATTTAATCAGCTTTCTCTGGAATAACTGTGTCATGATCTTTGTTTTCAGAGATGATAGTGAAATATATACTAGTCAGGTTGCCACGCACTTCTTTATAATAGCGAAGAAATGGATGAACAGTAGCTTGCAAATTATTCCAGTGAAAGCTTTGAACTTCATCCTGAACTATGAAGCTTTAGAAGTCTCTTATCACAAGGAATTCACCAAGTGAAAGATGCTCCTTCTTTTCACTCACAAATCTGGCCTGGTTCTTGGCAATGCAGTCGTGTAAGTGCAGCTTCTTCAGCACCTCAACGAACTGATCGAGGTAGTCTTCAACAGATACAACATGGGTCTCTAGCATAGCCCTATCTGTATTCACCCACTAGTTGTACTGAACAGAATCAATTGAATTTTCCTCCATGATGGCTTCCAGCTCTTCTCTAAGTGCCTCTGTTCCACGACATTCCGTACACACACCATTGGCACAGTCAGCAGTTGGAAGTTCACACTGGATGAACGCTAAGCAATGGGTGTAGTGTTTAAACTAGTACGTCCAACCTACCTCCTCATCATGAGCTTGGTATTCTGGTGTGTTACACACACACACACACACTGAGTGGGCCCCTGTTTTACCAGCCAACACACACTCTTTTGGCCTCAATTGTGCAAATTTGGAGAAGCCCACCGTTACACCTTGATGCATAACTTTGAACTGGTGGTATGCTTCATTCAAGTTGCATAAAACAAGCCTCTTTTGCTGGTGCACCTTTTCGCCATCTGTGTTCCTCACTGAAATGTAATTTTTTTGCCAGGCATCACCCTGCTGATGTCATCATGGCAATAGAAGCTTCTTACTAACTCCAAAGTGTTGCTAGATAATGGATGTCCGTCCTGCCTTGGAATCTGGGGTACTCAATACTCCTTTATCTCCAACCAGCTTCTTAGCACTTCTAGCTACCAAACTCTTCCATCACTTTGGCAACACACCATCACTTGGGGAGAACAGTGAACTTTTCACTTCTAGATGTGGTTGAGGTAAATTTCTCTTTCAGCTGCTCTATCATTTCTCTTCCATCATCATCATCCTGCTGCTCCATTGCTTCATCCCCAACTGCAAACAATACTGCCTTCCTAATGGCCCCCTCCGCTCTGGCCAGGAGCGGTTGTGGTGGAGGCAACTGATACTCCAGAAGACCTAGGGCCTCTGATTGACCCACTGCACTTCTCGGAATGAGAGCCAAAACGAGAATTGGCAACTATCTGGTGACACTGGAGGCTATTAAAGGAATCCTGCTCCTGCAGCCATTCAAGAGGGATATCTCCTGGAAGGATATTCTGTGCGTGAAGTGTCATGTGGGCCTTCCACATTAATGGGGCAATCAACTCGAAGCATCCCTCAACCAGACAAGGGTTTATGAGTTTAGTCTGGTGGTTACAGACATCTGAGAGCCTGACTCTGACTGATTGACTACACTGAGTACCTCCTGGGATTGCAGAAGATGATGGTGGCTTATGTTGCCAGTCCCTGCAGCGGCTCTGGATGAAGGACCCTTTGGAAAAGTAGGCGAAAATTCGAATACGAGGGGTACGAGTGGGGAATGTGGACGTGAGGTCAACGAAGACTGTGCCAACGATGGTGCAAGGTGTGGGTCAGCGGTCGCTGGTGGTGATGACGCGGGCTGGGCCCAAGGATGAGATCTCGGCAGCTGTGTATGAGGCAGTTGTGAGTGTGGCAGCTGCACCTGCTCATGTGGCAGTTGCAGATCTTCTGGGCATTCACTCGAATGATGCAAGGGTAGCTGGGAAGAGGAAAGAGGCCGATGCCGTAAACGTAGCCGATTAGATAAAGTGGGGGGTATGTGGGGGTCCATGGCTACGGGCTGCTGTGAGGGGTTTATACCCAAATGCTGAGAGGGGAGATACGGCTGCGGTGGACGGGAAGGCGAATCATGCTCTAGAGGTTGGGGAGGTGTGGGTAACGAGGGTTGAGACGCATGCTCAGCCGATGCGCACGAAGGCGATAAGAAGGCGGGAAGTGGCTGCGACGATGTCTGAGGAGCTGCAATTGAAGCATTCACACACTTACCTTTTCTTCCTGGATAGCAGTTGGTGCAACCTTTCTTTCGTTTAGCACAGGAGCAGCTCCTACAAAGTGCTCCACTGCCATTGCATCTGCAGCACGGCATTTATATTATTATTATTATTATTATTGTAGACAAAGAATGAAACATTGTAATTTAAAACACACAAGAAACAACAAAGGAAACCAAAAATACTGTCAACCAGTGATGACCAATGAAGGTCCAGCTCTTGACAGCAGAGCCCTTGCACAGGACCTCACTAAAGTGAGGCTGAGTCTGCCATAAATGGCAGCAGTGGCCTGGGACTTTGTGCACCTCATGGATATGGCCAGACAAGTGGCAAGATGTGATAGTGTTTCCCAGGCCTCAGCACCCCAGCAGCCATAGGTCTCCAATGCTAGTGGTGTGCATTTCAAGCCCAACTCCGAGCACTTTGGGTCACTCATATCATGCTTGCGACACTCCGCCACTTTAGCTGCAAACCCTGCCGTCACTCCCGCTTTAGACAAAATAGAAGGGTTTAGTGGTGAGGTAACGGTAAGATCAAATGTAGCTAGCTTCCCAAGAGAGCAGTTGGTGACCAGAACATCTGCTGGTCTGGTGTTGCGTTTGCATGCCCGAAGCCACTGCCAACCTCGACCTGGGCAGATACATTAGCTCGCCTACAACACTCCACAAACACATTATTATTATTATTAATTATAGATACAAGAGACTACAGGAATACAAGATACAATAAAATAGCACATTATTATTATTATTACATACACTGTATGCACTACAATTTAACCTATCATTACCTACGCTACTCGCATGAGTCCTAAGATGGCTCTAATTACAGACCTCACCAGGGACATGTTGAGGCTGACTATAGATTTCATTTAGGACACTGGATTTGGGACTAGCTCTATGGATGGCTATAAACGAAGCAAGACGGGAAAAAACAGCCTGAGCCTCTTTCTCCCAGTGTCCAAAGGTCTCCACAGCTAGAGGAATGCATGTCCATCCGAGCTCCTGGCACTTTGTGTCGTTGGCTTCATGCTTTCTGCATTCTGCTGCATAGGCTGCTGACCCTGCTGATGTGCTGCATGTTCCAACACATTGGTTGTTCGCTGGTTTGTAGAACCAGAAATCCATGCATCAGAGTAATTCTTCATTGAACAGATCTTGTGTTTGTATTCGCGACACACGTGACACCACAAAGTACCAACCAGGCTGCGGTTTTCGCTATCTTTTTCTCATTTCAGCCACGTCAGAGTCTGGTGATCGCGATCGTACTCTCTTTGCCACTTCTCGAAGGTTGAGACAGTGACTTGACGCTTTTTAGCTATGCTTTCAAGAACTACGCTACTAGTACGTTTTCGCGCGGACATTTTGTCTGCCAGTATAAACGAATGATCGGACATGTAACAGAAATGGTCGGTTAATGTCCGATGACCGACCGTTATATTTGGCCCTGGACACCATAGTGTGATGGCAACTCTTTTATCCACAGATAGTGATTCACACATCACAGTATCAACCCTACTTATATGTGTAGAAAGCTGCTGACAAATGGATATAAAGGTTTGGCGACTAAAAAGAAAGTTTTGAACCCATTGTTCAGGTGTGAATGAATTCTGAACTGTGTTATTCCTCCAGTGATCAGACTTATTAAATGAAAGTTTTCAGAAAGATGTTGTTAATGTGTGTACAATACATGCACAACTACAGCGAAAAATACCTGCGAAACATCCAAATTGACTCTTGGTGTAGATATTTGATTCAGTACAGTAAACGCAACAATCAGTAGCTTGATCCTCTTTAAAATATACTCTTCATAATATTGTGCACCTTGCAAGAGATATGAGAAACCATAATTGCTCTCCTTTGCCTTTGGTGCCAATGCTGCTGGCTTACCCAGGACCCAGTTTGGAATAAGAACATCAGCTGGACGAGTATATTCCCTAGACCACCCACCCATCTCTAGTTGTGGAGCAAGACAGGAACTTCTGAGTGAGTGAGGAGCAGCTGTTGTCAACAGAGTCAGGAGTGAGTCAGGTGCATCAACAAGGTTGTTATAAAGGTCTATAGAGTGGTTCAAAGTACCTACAAACCTCATGAGATAAGCCTGAACTGACAGCTGAGGCTAAATATGCAGCAGGAGAGTGGTAGGAGACACGACGCAAGCCTGGGCCAACCAGACTAAGCTGTGCCTGCTGCCACATAAAGTCAGGAGTGCCTACTGCTGTACACACCGCAAAACACTGCTGCGCCTCATCATCAAACAGACTGAGGGCATCACCAGCTAAAGAAGGTGGGATAGTTCTGGCCAGATGTATCAGCCTACAAAACTGAATAATTCACATTTGGACAAATTGATATGAAGACCGAGAGGAGAGACCGAGAGGAGGTTCCAAGTTTTTTATGATAGAAAGCACACGTAAAACAGCAGAGATGGGACCCAGCCACAACACCATCATCTATATACCAGAGAGGCACACTCACTGTCAGTAGCAATGGCACAAACTACCTGATGTTAAACTAGACAGAAAAGCAGAGGGATTTCCCTGCTGGACAGATGTAATGGAACCTAGAGTGTGCCATAGTATAGGGTATAGCCCATAACACCAGTTAGAAAATGAGAACAGTTCTGGGAAATGGAGATTAATAGCATTTAGCACTGCCTGCCTAGATGCTATTATTATTGAATGACGTAAGAATTATAGCTAGGCCTATAGCATAATACCCGAGTCTCTTATACACCTTTAAATCCATTTCGGCGATCTTTACGACGAGCGAGCTTTGATGGCAATGAGCAAGCTACATCAGGCGTCGGCGTTTGTTTTTTGAAAACAATGTCGCGTGACCTTTTGTAGCTGTTTTTGAAGACTGTTGCTCTTCCGTGGCTGTATTCGGCTGGTCAAACGAGACCAAGCTTTTCGGCCAGAGTTTAGAACTGCTTCAATGATCTTGTACTTCCATTTGATTACAAAGGCCCTATTCGCTTTCTTCTTCGCTGCAGAGGAAGACAGTAGAGATAAATAAAACCAGCTGCTCCTTCTCCTCAGCACGCTTCAAAGCCCGATGGGCGGCAATTTGGACAAAACGCTCTTTTGGTTCGTCTGAAAGCCAATAGGTACCACTATCGATAAAATCCGGGTCTTTGAATAGATCATCCTCTTCATCGTCTTTATGAATCTCAAAGTCTTTGGCAGCCAAGTCTTTCCCTTCAACGTCGCTCTCATCATCTTCGATGTCGGCGTCCATTTTATTATTATTATTATTATTAACAACAGAGAATACAAGAATGCATGAATACATGTATATTATTACAGCAGAGAATACAAGAATGCATGAATACATGTACCTTAAAACTACTAAACTATACATATAAAGTAACTAAACCAAATTACAAGCTCTACTGAGGAGGGCTCTGGCATTGCACTATGATGCGGCTCTTCAATCCTCTTGGTGTTATTCCATTTTGGCCAGTGATGAAGTTTAGTAGCATCGATAAGGTAGGACCTAATGAAATGAAATATTTATATGGTTGAAGTAGTATTATAATTATAGATGCTACCAAAATTTACAACTAATATAACATAAAAAATCATTATGACAATAATAGCATTTTGCAATGCAATTCATATCCTTTAGCTAAACATGTGAACAGAAGCATCACCCTTATTTTGCTTGATAGAAAAAAATTTCCTTTTTACTGGTAACGATCATGCATACATACCAACCTTTTGTGGCTGTCTCCTGTTGTGTTATGTATGCGTCAAAATACTTCAGCACTATCTCCTCTTCCGAAGTCAAAATCAGTCTGAATTAGATCCTTAAACTGCTCGCACCTAGATGCTGTGATTCGTATATAAACAAAGGTTTCGCTACCAGGGTATGGTGACGACAAAAATCAGGCCTTTTCTTAGAGCTTCAATATTGTGTAGACGCTTGTATATTAGTTCTTCTGTAACAACACAGATCCATTTTTGATGTAATGTTGACAGGTTTTGTAACTGGCCATTGTGATGCATTTATTATTACCATGAACTTTTCATCTTCAAGAAGCCCGTCCAGCTTCTTGTTGTGTTGCACACATCAATCTAAGTAAGGATATAGAGCAGATATCAATTACTAGCATTTGGAGCTCTAATAATAGAAATGTACTACATGTAATCACCTTGTAAAATGATCATAATAACTATACATACATGTAATCACAAATGGCCACACAACGTTTCACTTGCTTCAGTTATAATGTATTCATATATTGCAGGGCATATGTTCTCAATGATGGTCCTCCATGAACAATTGAATGAGCAACCAATATACCAAAGAGTTCAAAATAACATTCCAAATCCACAGCACCACTGAGACTATCATTCAGTTGTAATAATGGAATGTCTGGAAACATTTCACGAAGCAGCGATGTGTCCTGGTCCTTATGAAATAATAGGTTAGAAAAAAATCATGTGAATTGATTTGTATGAAGGAATACTGCTACCTATTTGACATGACAAATGAAGGTAGAGTCTGGCAAACTAAATTGCTGCACATAATCAATTAAGAAACCTATTTCGTAGCTTTGCACGCGACACAATACGTTTACAGAGTGATATACGGATTTTATTCTACACAGATAATACAAACGAACAAACGTTTGAACTTTCTTCATATTTGATTTGTGTCAGCAGTATATACTCCTCACCAAGAAATAATACACATACACACACACTTGATTATCTCTTGATCTCTTGATTGATAACTAAGGTGCAATTGTTCAACTGAGTCCTCTTGGTCACTTGTTCATGCACGTACCAATGTGTTGCACCAAGCAGTCACACCCAGTGCTTGAACTACAGGCCAAGGATTGTGTGAAGTACTGGAATACCCGCGCTCGTGACCCAATGACAGCCTGTTTAGGAATCAATATCAGCTTAGAGTAGCGATAAGAATCACACAGCTATAGGCACACAAATAACATCAGTTCGCGCCTTCGTCCATCCGTAAGGTATGCCAGCCTCCAAATGATCTGGTCTTCCTCTGCTCAGCGGTAGCTTTAAGTACCTCCGATAAATCTTCTAGAATGTTCTCAAGGGTTAAACTAGGCAATTACAATTACACAATAAATGACAATACTACAGATTGTACCACCAGTGAGCTCGCTTCTCACCTGTACTGCTTGCACCTGAAGTACAGCAGCTGTAGATTGCATCTGAACTATTGATCAGCTGAAATGCTAGCCTATCAACATACTGTAGAAACTCCATTCCAGACATTTCGGTGGGATGAATGTATTTAGAGGCATAGTAACAATCAGTTACAACTACTCATTAATGAAGTTAATAATTTAAACGTTATTCATTTGAAAATGGACGACAATCAATGCCTACAGGTTTGGATGAATGTTTTAGCATTCATTATTGCATTCTTTCATTACCTCAGATAAATCAAGTTGAGCAAATTGATGTGGTAATGTTTATATTGCATTTTTTGGGGTATCTTTGTATCTACATGTGATAGGATGGATTTATGTTACAATACATTTGAAAGGCTCATTTATATATGTAAAATTAAAAAACATTTGATAAAATACTTAGGCATATGATAAATAGACTGCATGTGCTGGAAAAAAAGAGTTATGTTTATTGTACATTTATTTACATCTGCAAGACCGAAGATGAACACCCTAACAGGAGTGGCAGGTTTTTGTTTTTTTCCCTTTCCTTTCAACTGTTTTGGTTTCATAATAGATACAATATAAATGATAGTTTTTACAAATGTGTGCACATCCTTACCACTAGAGGAGTGGCAGGTTTTTGTTTTTTTCCCTTTCCTTTCAACTGTTTTGGTTTCATAACAGATACAATATAAATGATAGTTTTTACAAATGTGTGCACATCCTTACCACTTTCTCAGACATGCTGCTAGAACCCTCGCCATTGCCCTACAGGTATATTGAAGCCCCACACTTCATTTTTAAAATTAAAAAAACATGCTAACTTACAACTTCCAGGGATGAACTGACTTATGTTGTTAACCTCATGCATTTTTGGATGTTCAAGGAAAACATGTGAGTCAAGAGTTTCCTTTTTAAGTATGCAGCTTATTGATCAACTTTTTGTGATTTTAGGGTCTGTTCAGAAAAGTGTTACGTCAGAGGCTGAGATACAGGAAAGGAACTTCAGGACACACCGGCTCTGGCTACGGCGATATTGTATACATAATAAACCAGAAGAAGCTATAACTATCCTCCTGCAATTTCCTGCTTTGAGGAGCAGTGAAGGTATAAGTTAATGTTATATTTCTATCTCAAATAGTATTTACATGTCCACACTATGCAGGTTTTTAGGGAACTGGACCTTATCAAAGAGAAATCTTTGCATATGGTTAAGAGGTGGAAGGAAGTGGTTCCCAAAATTATACAACTGGCAGAAAGGGAGAGAAAATTGAATCTGCATTAGGTTCGAGTTTTTGGAACTGGAAGGGAAATCAGATCCTGGTGAGGGTGCATTCTTATATTCCAATATTAATATTTGATTAAGTTTATTTTCAGAAATCAGTATTCAAGCATTGATAATACTCCTTTGCTACCTTCTGCCAGACACTTGGTCAAGAGCAGATCACAGCCGTGTGGTGTACACAATGATGGTATATTATTTCCACAAGTGTACAATGGTCTTGTAATCATCTCATTACATTTGCAGACAACAGAAGGTCCAAATGATGTGGAGACACATCCTTTCATTCAGCCCCTGATTGTCTATAACAAGACAAAACAGAGTGCAGCTCTCCTGGTAGATTTCTATTTCAAATGTCCATTGGGAAGCAGTCCCCACCTTAGCTAGTTTTTATGTTTTTTACATAAAATACACTAATGACTGTAGTAAACATTTTTATTGTTTAGGGTACATTTTTTTAAAGGAACAGCCTCCTAAGGAAGTGTATAGGGTTAAGTTGCAAACATTTCTTCCTGCACTTGATTAGATTTGTATTATCAGGATGTGATTTGTATTGTTATCAATGATTTATTATACTTACAAAATGACAATTGTTTGGTGCTTGGAGTAGAGGTAAAAGTTATTCACTACATTACCAAACTGATTATATATTTTAATAGATGTATATCAACTTCATTTTAATCCCTTTTCCGGACAATCTAATCATTTGAATATTTATTTTCAACGTTGAATTTTTTATTCAAAGCAAACATCTTATTGGCAAGTTTCTCTCTGATTTTAGGACTACTACTGCTGTACATACTTGCAATTATTAGTATGGCATAGGGTAGGGTCTAAATTTATTTGGATTGGCATCAATAGTATGCATACATGCAGTTGGTTGTCGATTCGCTATTAGATGTTTGTATGTAAGGAAGGACCTCTATTCGTAAAGATATCAATATCCAGTATTCAAATTGGTACTTTATAAATTGCATCTATGCATGCGTAAGACATTCAATCCAAGCATGAGTTCGCGAGGTGTCGAAGCGATTTGTAGCTGGTTGCTACTTAATGGCTGCTCGGAATTCGAGTTGGTAATTCAGAGGTAATTACGTATTGGAATATTCCATAATGGACAACTGTCACCCCTTAAAACAGATGGCGATTTTGACAAACAGGGGTCCTTGATAGTGGCTCCATAGATATTGGAATTACTGGATTGGCAACGCCTGTGAAATATATGTTCGATGCTCGACATGGTCATGTGATAAACATTTATGGCTGAATCTGAAATAGGGAGAGCGGCGTTAAAAGCTATACTGGAAGATCCCTTGCTCCAGGGAACGCCTTTGCGATCGAAGAAAAAGCTTTGAATGAGGTGAAAGTTTCACATTCTATACAGGAACATAATAGTGAATTTGAAATTTGTGCTATTTCGGTAATGGGGGCATTGGAGAAAGCGCTCGGTGGCGCAACCACTCGTGAAGAAAGAACTACTCCTACTGGTAGTACTTGTAGTGCAACTATTCAGCGTCAAAAGTTGTGGTGAACTTTCATTCCATACAGTCAACAGGTTTGGTATCGATTTGGACCACCTTTCTGAGTTCAATGAAAGAAAATCTCTCTTCCTTTATACAACGAGTAAACCAAAAAATGTATGAAAGCTTGATTTCAAGGTCGTTGCCACCCTCTCAAGCAGCTCACAACCACAGCCAAGGACTATTCTTAGTGAAGATGAACTGAATATAGTTCGATATGCAGCAGGGTATGTACCACATAAGCTTCTGAAAAAGCATAATAAAAGTGATTCTGTTAAGTCAGCAAATTTTGCGGAGTGCCTCTTCAAAATGGCAGTTAGTCGAGATGAAACAAGCTTATTGCAATACACTGTAACTTTGACTAAACTAATAAATAGAGGCAATCTATTTGCAATTAGTGACAGTACGTTTATATTTTTCCAATAGGTTGAACTTATTGTACAGAATAAGTTAAAATTTGCTCTGCAATCCTCAACACAACATCACATGAATGATGCACAGGTGAAGGATGATTCTGTGTTAGAAGCTGTAAATGTTCAGTTGTACTGGAACATCCTATCTGCAGACATTTGCAAACAGGAACATTGTGATGAGCTTTTGAGAGAATTGTAGATATGTGGATTGCAATAAGAGGATATTCCATTGCTGGTGCCTGGCTTGAAATTTATAAGCAGTACAAGCATAAGACAACCAAAAAACAGAAGTCATAACGCACATCACTGAAATAACTACACAATCCTTAACAATTATACTCACTTACACCAGTAGGTATAATTTATTTATGATTGCGTTCGCAAATATGAATGCAATATAAATTATCATTGATACAGAATAACACTTTATTGACATTATGTATTCAACACAGACTCAGTGTATTAAAAATGACAGCTTTCGTTTTGCACACCTTTTGCGCTTTGGTAATGCATCCCCATCTAAAATTGATGCTTCTTCAGTGGTGTGTGTTCTCTTCCTAGAACTGTTTCCTTGAACTGGATCTAGTGCATATGAGGCTTGTACCCTTAAGGTGACTGTTGTCCAAATATTCTTTAGAGGATGGGTTGTCATTTCGACCACCTTTGTATCTTTGCTTTCCAAAGAAAGCCTCAAAAGGATCCTGACAAAAACTTTCACTTAGAATAAATTTCACTCCAGGCTTTTGAAATAGATAGGTAGTGCACTCAACAAATGAGTTAACTTGAACTAAAGTAAAAATGAAAACATTAAAATAATATATGTATCACCTGTCATCTTTAATCCTTCACGTGTTTCAAGGGAGAGAAGCATTGACTGTTTCATGGAACGAGTAAAACCTGCTCGCTGCTCAACTTCCTTTTCTCATGTGCTTAGATACCCTAGAAATCCTTCCTTCAACCACTGTTATAATGGACAGGAATACAGAACTATTGAAAAAAAGTGTAATACAGTCCTGATATACATTGTGTATGCAATCATAAATACCTTGAGTCTTGCATCTGAAATTGAATGATAAGGTTGTTAATCTGGCTTACGTTTAGCTAAGTGTTCTGTAATATTGCAAACATTAAGACAATCGAAGAATTTGTAATTTCTCTGTCTCTGTAGTCTCATCAACATTGTAGTACCAAAAAGCGTTGCTAACTGATTTGCTCAAAACCTTTGAAAAAAAAACAGCAATGAAATGATTACTGAATGCAGCAAGTAATATACCCACCTGAGCTGCTAAGTTCATTCGCATTCTTGAGTATGAGTCAAGTTGTAAATGTTCTTTTGTAATTTTTTTCAGTAAAGAAAGCCCTAGATGATTGTCTGCTCTTGTTAACTAGTTCTTGAGGATGTGTCCAACTTATGAATTTTCCATTTCTCTGTTCGTAGTATACAATAAGGCACAAGTTAAGTGATACATGCACCTCCCTCTGATATATACTAATCCAAAGCATTCTGGAACTGTGTCCAAACGAATTTGACTAACAGTTCCTAGTAGTTTTCATTCAATGTGGTGTGTCAAACATAAAGTATATATCTCTGTCATAGTCACTGAATATATTTTTAATCTTGTATGTTAAAGAACGACATCTGGAAAATTGCATCTTGTAAAACACTAAACCCTCTCAAATCTTCATTTCATCAAACAGCAACACAACATATTTATTCTGTTCCTTTTCTAAACATGCCTCTTTACACAGCTGTTCATTAACCTCTGCCTGAAAACCTGATGCTGATCGTATGCAATGGGAGTAGTCATATAAGGTTCGTGACGATGGTAATGTTAATACATCAGTGCTTCTAAGTACTTCATATGCACTAGATGATTTAAATTTCAAATGCAGACACCACTTGATCAGTGCTGGATGCCATCTTACATTTTTGTTGTTGCTGACCTTTAAAGCTTCAAGTTGCTGTTCCTAAAATAATCGCCTGAAAGAATCCTCACTATATGTTTTTCTAATATCATCTGTCATATCAGACAAAATCAGTATGCACTTGTTCATCTAAGTGCACACCTTGATGGAGAGTTTGCCTTGCAATGGCAACTTTCAAATTCTTCTCAATAGCATGTAGTTTGCTGCGAAGTCTAGTGTAGCAAGTTTGCTTAGTGTACTCAAAAACCGAAAATTTACATGACTTGACGGTGCAATACATCTATCTGGAGATGAATTCAACTTATCAGTCCAACGATGATGTGTTTTGCGCAATGTGCCTGTATGCAACACAGCTACATGCACTTTACCTTGTCTTGGACAATAATTGTACATTTAGTACATCTAACAGTACTATCATACTTTTGACCACTAACATACACCGGAGCATAATGATCAACAGTTAGCAACAACAGTTTTACCATACTGTTCACCCTTTTTACATTGAGCCATTTCTACAAAATGCTTGTCAGGGTGACCCTGGGCATACAGAGCATTTTTCAAGCACTGCCATTAGGTCATTCAAGGCTGCAGGAGTAAGTTTGTCTGGAAAATTCTTCAATGAAGAGCACTCTTTTTTCATTATGCAGTGACCATGTTCCACATTAGATCACTATTGATGTTTATGGTGTGAGTGAGTAAAAGTGGTTGGACAGAACTTGTATACTGCTGGATGCTCAACTAGCTTGCAGACAGTGAGGCTATTTGAAGATTCAGTAAATGGAGGCTGAATAACGCATTGTGAACTAGGTAATGTAATGGAATGGTAAATTGATTGAAGTGATGTTGGTAGCAAATTTGTCTAGACAATTTATAAGAGGAACATATACCATATACGTGTAAACATGTAAAAATAAACGTGTAAGATAACACACATACATGTATATTATGAAATTCACATGTTTTAAACACCAAGCTCACTGTTTCGAAGACATCCTTAAGTCATTTATTAGGCTGTCCTGCTCGCCGCTGTCTTGATGAACGTGGCTGCTGAGTCAGAGAGCGTTTCGTTCTTCTTGGCATTCTGCCAAGACGGAACTTCTTTCCAGCCATCGAACCACTTTACAACACACAGCACATATGGTCAAACAAGAAAAATATGACTTTTAATGCTACAAATTGTTTCAACTTAAGCTAAAACCCGCCTCATAATTACGCTAAAATTGAAACATACGGGCGAAGCGTTGTAATTTTAAGCTTCAAAACAGGCCTACGACACGTGTAGCGTGAGACAGTACCACAATCAACTCTTTTGTTGCGTCGTACTAATGGCATATTGCTACTAAACCCCCAAAGCACTTATACACGGCCATAACTTACATGTGGTGGCAAAGGATTAGAATGAGACACAAAGAACAAGATAACAAGTGAGACCAAAAAGCTAAATACAACTTTCGACTATCAAAAGCAAGACACCAATGAAAACCTCCACAAATACGATAAACTCGAGTTGAAGAAAATGGCGTATCCGTGTCAAGCTTATCACTATGCAATACCCGTAGCGTTGCCAATCCAGTAATTCCAATATCTATGGTGGCTCAGAGCGCCACGCAAGATTTGGTTCAATTGTTTCCAGGCTTTAGCAGAGCAAAACTGTTTACTCTGCAGCAGAAGATGAGGAAGGATAGGAAGGTTAGCGCAGTTCACAGCAGCGCAAGAATGGGTTACACCACCGCTATTTAGTGGCATGATTAAAAAAAATGAACGGCAGACACTAAGGTCGGGCTACGCCCAACTTGGGCATGCATATAGATTTTTTGATCAGTAACTGTTAAAGTTTAGCTAGCTAGCACTTTATTGCGGTGATCGATCACAAAAGCTGTACATGTATTAAATGATGATATATAGTTATTCGTGAACGGCCAGAACAGGTTTGCGATTTGTGATTTGTTTTCCTGTTAGTTTGTTGACGATGGTTCAGTGGAAAACCACATACAGGTAAGAGGATAGCTATATTAATAATAATAATAAAACGTAATGTTAACAAACCATTGACCCTCAAAAGACCAGATTGTGTGCCACGCCCCCTCAAGGCCCACGATTTGGCAGACATTTTCAACTCCAGATATGGCAATGTTTGCTAAGCAGGAATTAATGTGGACACAGAGCTAAACAGAGCTAAAGGGGCAGGATGTATCACATTCTCCTCGTGGATCAGTTTCATGAGTGCTATGTCATGTCAGTTTTTCCAGGTGACATATGGAGATATTGACAAGATGGTGGAAGTAAAGCCATATGTTTTTGATGACCAGATGTGTGATGAGTGCCAAGTGTGGGGAAGGCTGGCCCCTTACTTCTGTGGAAACATTCACTGCGCATATCTAACTTATAAGCAGAGCTTTCTACCATGAGGGAGAGCATTGGAAACATTGAAGCAAAACTTACTGAAACCTTTGGAGTCCTAACTGAACTGAAGCAAATGATGGCAAAGCTTGAAAAGGATAGCTTTGAAATTAAAGGTACCAACTATGAGGGTATGGAATATATTTTAAAGTGCATACTTGTACAGTATTTTGGTTTTCTTTAGTTGATACTAAAAGTGGAACTGGCAAAGTTGTTTTGTGCTACTTTGTCAAGAAGCCCAGCAAAAGAAAGCATTTGAGTATTAACTCTGATGCATGTGATGCACCTTTTGTGTCACATTTCTTTCTTTCTGTATTCTGCTGTTGCAAAAGTGACTACAAGTTAAGTGATGCGAAATGAACCATACAAGTTTGATTAGCACTAAAGCATGCATAGAAGTTGGCAGATTATCGTACAGAGAAGCTGTAAACCTTTCAATGCATGCCATTTGCATACTGATGATCACATGTATCTTTTCACTGCTTAGGTATGCAACCCTACAAGCTATACTGCTACCTTTCTACAAGCCAACTTGCAGTATCGATTGTAAAGTCCTTACAAGGGACCATAGAAGGTGAATGTGTGTACCAGAAGCATTTGGCACTTTTGTAACTGCATGCATAAAGCATGCATCATACTAAACTGGACTTTTTTTTTTTCAGCGGACACTGTAATGCAAAAGAACAAGCAAACCACACCCAATTTGAGATGTGGATGGAGCGGTATTATACGATTGACATCAGTGATAAAGAGTGGAAGGCCATTATTGAGGAAGACGAGCGCACAGCTATGAGTTAAATGGACATGGAATGTGCTAGGAAAGTGCCCAACTTCAGCAAGAGGAAGTTCAGAACTCTTAGACAATTCACATCACTAGTGGACACTTCATAAAGTACTCATCTGCTTCGCGTCATCTGATTCTGCTGGATATACTATTCTGCTGGATGTACAAATATGCTGCAACAAGTGACTCCTGCTATCCTCTGTCACTATATACATATATTGAACTGCTTTTCTAATTATTCTTCATTAAAGATTTGATGGTGTATTTATCTCAGTGAAGTGGGTGGTGCACAAGTAGCAGAGTCAATGTTCTGTAAAGCTGAACCTTACAGCTGAATTCGTTGTGTTTTATAATTGGTTGAGTGTATGCATTCGGTTATTATCACACGTACATCAATTGTTTTAATCGCTGGTGTTACATTGCTGATGTTCTGGAGGCTATGACTTCCAGAGCGTGACTTCTCACGAGGGTGGCATGTGGCTGGTGGGCATAACTGAATGTGACGTTGCTGTGGGCATTGAATGTCTTCAGCCTCATGGGGAATTGTGGTTTGACCCGCTAGCAATGTCAGGGGATGCCATCAGGACTTTCAGCCCCTCCAAAAGCCCTCTTTGATTCACTAGCCGACCCATGTTGCACTATCTGGATGTCATGGGTTACATGACTGACTTCCCGTACCATGAAGCAATCAGTATTTGCTTGATCCCCTACCACCACTTGATCAGAGTAGAGGTAAATTTGGGTTCCTGCCGGGATGGAGTAGTAGACCTACCAGAGGGTGTTGGCCACAGCAGAGCAGCAAGACCTGCATTAGCTATGGTGGACTGGTTCTGAAGTACACATGACTCTTGTGGAGAGTTGTGCAGTCATTGATAATCACGTACTTTGTGTTGTTGGTATGCGTGACAGGTGCCCCCAGATGTGTGAGCTGGTGCTTCAACACACCTGGAAGCACCTCACCGTCTATGAGATGGAATTGGTGAAGGCCTGCTCTTGCCAC
The DNA here is from genome assembly GCA_013339895.1 of Ephydatia muelleri. Taxonomy (NCBI): domain Eukaryota; kingdom Metazoa; phylum Porifera; class Demospongiae; order Spongillida; family Spongillidae; genus Ephydatia; species Ephydatia muelleri. The sequence goes on from JABACO010000005.1 coordinate 6,406,846, forward strand.
ATATGTCCTCTCGTAGGCCTGGTGGTATTCGATGGGTGCACTATCTAACTATAAGTGTATATAGATATACTTGTATGCACATGCGCATGATGAGATTACGCTCTTTCATGCTAGTCATGGCGTCGTTGTGAAAGTTCTCTTAAAAACTAACAGTGGCAACGAGGGTGTACAACTGAGTCTTCACGTGGCGTAGAACCCTTTGACCTGATGTTAGAGCAGATTGATGACTATAAAGAACGATTTGACTATTTTTGCATTGCCCATGGGATAGCCGAAGCGAAACAAAAGGCGTTATTCCTCACAAGGATTGGGCAGACGATGTATTTGAAGCTAAAGACCTGGGTGAGCCCAAAGAAACTTTCTGACCTCTCCATTGACGTCCAACTGAAAAGTCAGACCAGTGCTCAAACAGTTGAAATAGCAGAGCGATATCGTTTCTTTAAGCGCCTCCAAAAAGACGGCGAAAATGTAGTGGAGTGCATGTCTCAGCTGCGCAGCTTGGCGAAGACCTGTAAGTTTGAGGTATATTTGGATATGGCGCTGAGAGATCAATGTGTCTGTGGTCTGAAGGACCAACGCATTCAACAGGAGCTGCTATGCATATGTGATTTGATGCTAACAAAGGCCTTGGACAAGAGTCGTTCAATGGAAGTTGTCCTTAAAGAGACACAGAGTATACGGGAGCTAGAAAATACGACAGCAGAAGATAAACCTGAGGATGCAGCTGCCCATAGAGTGTTCACCTCCAAGAAGAGCAGTTGTTACATATGTGGGGGAATGGGCCACTCGGCATCTTCATGCTTCCATAAGGATAAAACCCGCAACTCCTGTGGAAAACTGGGTCACCTATCCCGAGTGTGTAGGGGCAAGTTGTCAGCAGGACGTCACAAGGGAGATGCCCATCATCCAACTCGAAAGGCACATTTAGTGGAACCAGATGAGGACCTTAGTGACTGCCGAAGCAGTGATGAGGAGACACCAGTATGTGTGCATAAGGTAGCCAATAGGAATCGATATCCCAAGCTAACTGCTAAATTGGACATCCATGGCAGGGGCGGCGGAACAGGTACCGCAAGTCCCGCGGCCGCGGGACCAATGTTAAACTCACAAAAATAATAATTAAAAATACCGCATGATCGGAAGTGTCGCCTTAGTCAATCATTTTAACGCTGCCCCACGATTAATAAATAAATTCACTCCTTTAAAAATGGCGACATTTCCGGACAAAGTTCTAACCAAGCGCTGGTTACTGTTTTCCAAAACGAAAGTTTGGAAAACATTGCGAAGAACGCTCATTTCGAGCTGAACAGTTTGATTGGCTGCACTGCAACAGAGCATCTGATGCAGCTTTTGTAACATCTGCATGCAAGCTGAAAATGAAAGGAAATTTCTAGGTAGTACCAAACGAGATCAAGCCTTTATCACAAAAGGTTTCACCAATTGGAGAGATGCGACCAAAGTCTTCAAGAAACACTGCCATGCATAGTGAAGCAATACTAACGTTTAAGGGAAACAGGGCCGACATTGGCGAGCTGCTAGTTATGCCATGCAACTACTAATGCTGTTAGAGAGAGGTGCTTTTCAGCAATGCGTCGCTTGAAAACATATGAGCTGTATGGGTCAAAGCAGGCTCAACCACATAATGATCCTGTGCATTTACAAAGGGAGGTTGACAATATCAACATATCAGCGGACCTTTTAGTTTTTTTTACTTCCCCCAAAAACGGCCTTAATTTACCCACTTTACTCGCGGACGCGGTGTTAAAATTTCTAGCCTCCACCTCGATCCACCAACTACTGCCGGTTGCAACTTTTTTTTTGCATTGTATACCTATGAGCAATGTAGATACTATTTAAAAGGCCTCCTGGCCGTCGCTTATTTGCGTAGTTTTCGGAGTTTTTTCAATGCAAAAAGCGTTGGCTTCTGGGGCGGAGCCCCAGACCCCAATGGGGGAGCTTACAGCGCTCCCCCATACCCCCTAGTTGGGCGAGAGGGGTGCCCCCCTCCACACGCAAATTCCTAGATCCGCCCCGTAGTCTGCGGGACCAATGCTAAACAGCTTCCGCCGCCCCTGCATGGGAGTGTAGTAAAATTCGAGGTCGATACAGGAGCAGAAGTATCTACAATTCCAGCAAAAACGTACAGACAAAGGCTGAAGCAAATTACTCTGCAAACAACGTCAGTAGTGCTCTGTCAATACGATGGAGCCATCCTTCCTACCTTGGGGGAGTTGAGAACAAAGGTTTCGATGAAAAACCAGTCAGCAGAAGGTTGTTTCATCGTTGTGGAGAATGCAGACAAACAACTTCCTTTGCTGGGCCGTGATTTGCTCTGTAAGCTTCGTTTGGACTGGTCTAAAATGCTGAGGAGCAATACTGCAGATGATCCCAGGATACATGCCATCCACAGTGTAAACTTGTTGAACGAGTTCCCAGATGTGATGGATGGAAAGTTGGGATTAGGAGCAAGTGGGATGATAAGGCAACAAGTCAAGGAAGGAGAACTGGAGCCAGTGGAGCAGAGCGACTGGGCAGCTCCGATTGTATAAGGATGGCAATATTCGAATATGTGCTGATTTCAAAATGACCAGACATTTGGAACAGTGACTCTGTCCTCAACACTAATGCTACTTCTTCACTAGTGAGCTTGCGACACTCATTTGTACATTTCCATTTCAAGAGGTGCATGGTATCCTTATCTCTGTCCCCTATCTCCTCTGCCACTACATACCTACCATTGAGGTCTACTGGAATGGCCCCAAGTCGTTTTGTGTAAGTGTACGAATTAATAAAAAAGTAAGGTTCAGAGCCAGCAGTATGATACCCATGCCCAACTAATTATCTTCTAATTTCAATGCACTAACTTCCCGGATTGTTTTTAGCAATGACCCTGCTTTTGCTTTTCATACACTCAGTGCTTTAGAAACCAATGCATCTGCACCAATCTTACTTACTGCTGCACAGGTAGATCTTGTAACAACATTTTTGAGCTAGCAATGGATGAGACTTACAAAAGGCATCATTTACTTCACTTAGAAGCTCACTATCCCTACGAATAGCTTTTTCATGACCACCATTATACTCCATTAGTGCATGAGATTTGGGTTCATACAAGGAGTAGCTCTATGGGTTAAGGATATCGTTGCAGTAATTTTCAGTGCTCAACCCTAGCAAATGCAATTAAATTCATACACAGTTGCAGGCGGGCTGCCTTTGTACATCAGATAAGGAAGCCTTTTTGTACATCAGATTAAGGATGACACCCCAATATTAAATAGACAGGTCACAAAGGACTGTACACAACAGTTGGGTCACCATGCATGCTTTACATGTGAAGTGAATGGTTCTGTGCAGATCCCTTACATACATGCGTGCTGTACACATGTTGCATGCACATCTTCCTATAGCTTTTTAATGCTAGTGCAATACAACATGCCATGACATACCTTTGGGTGGTATAGTGTAGTTCGGTGACCCCTGCGATACCGCTTCCTCTCGGCTGCACGTTTAGCCAATCGGACAGCGGGGTCATTCCAATACCGATTCCTTTCAAAATGCCTTAATGGCAGCTGAATTGTCCTCGTATTTCTGCCTTTTAGCAGCGCGGTTCTCCTCGAGGTCCTCTTGATATCGCTGCATTTTAGCAGATTGCTTAGATTCAATATCTGCGTTGTAGCTGTCGCGTACAGAGGCCTTCTTCTTTTCGGGATCGGCCTTGTAGCTGTGACAGTCGCGTACAGAGGCCTTCTTCTTTTCGGGATCGGCCTTGTAGCCGTCGCGTACAGGGGCCTTCTTTTCGGGATCGGCCTTGTAGCTGAGGCCTTCTTTTCGGGATCGGCCTTGTACCTGTCGCGTACAGAGGCCTTCTTTTCGGGATCGGCCTTGTAGCGGTCGCGTACAGAGGCCTTCTTCTTTTCGGGATCGGCGCTCGGGCTTTAGCCTTGTTTTCTTGTGTCGTCTTGCTTTTGAAGGTATTCCGCTCGTTGCTTAGATCTAGATCTCTTCTTTCAATTACGCGAAGGCATTTAACTTCACTAACCAAAGTAACGATTAAGGAACACCAAATAAATTTCGTGCAGGTGCATACATTAAACAACAATAAACCAAATAAACTTGTGCATATAACTTCATACCAATTCCTATATAGAACTTAGTACCACATGAGGTACTTCTCACTGTAGTTTCTTTCTAGGTGTCTATATGACCTTAAGGAGCACCGTGCAGGTGAATTCCGAAGCGATTGGTGCTATTACCGTTCTTCAAAACCGTTCGTAGCTGGTGTTATATCTTCCTAAGGTCCAAGAAGACGACGACGACGACGACCAAGAATTTTGTTAGGACTGGACACGAGAAACAGGAATTCGTTTGTTTCTCTAAAAGCACACCGTTTTACGACACGGAACAAACGTAGAACTGTAGATCTTTGAGTTCTCGTTCCATCGCGACAAAGAGATAAGCGATCGTTTCTCCGTTGTCCCTCCAGACGCGAGTGAAGTTTGTCATTGAACCTGCTGCCGCGGGTTCAGATTTTAATATTGAAGTAGCTGAGGCTACTTACGTAACGTTATAAACACACGCTCAGTGCCTTATTAAATGCAGTTGTCATAGATGCTAGGTAAAGTTACTTCCTCCGGGGCGCTCCTGTACAAAGTGATCACCGATTCAATGCAACTGTGAATGTGTCGTTAGCCCTCTTTTTAACCCACCATTTTGGTTTTAATTGGTTACCATTTATCGGCGATAATTGTTGGATACCGTATATACTGGAATCCGGTATAGCTTATTCGGAATCCGTAGCCCGTACTACCAGAGATGATATTATCTCTGGTACTACACAATGCATACACAACTGCCAAGCGTATAGCTCGTCTGCTGAGCCCTCATCCGGAGATGGATTGCGGGCAGAGTTTTGTCTTCGTGGGGCTACTGTTGCTACATGTAGGAACCTTCTCGCCCGTGCGTGGATGCAGGGGTAAGTGTATGCCAAACAAACTGAAGTGTATATATGTGCGCACTTGCAGACGAGGTCTACCAATCGGATGGGCTGATCAACGTATCGAGGTGCGACACACAAAAACTGGTTCTTGGCTGGAACATAAACCAGCATATCTACGATATCGATCTGGGATACTTGTGCGTCAACCCAAGTGGGGTAGGTGACTGTGTGTCTGCGCGTACAAATCACGAAGTGCTGGGCTCAATGAACCTTGCCATGGACGCAGTAGACGCCGGACACCGCGGTAGATTGATTGCATGTGAATCTTGCATGTGTGCATTAGTCAACCGCAATGACTCTGTTTAGCAGCGTGCTGTATCGTAGGAGCCAGATGCACGCCCACAGCGAAACCCACTACAGGGACACATACGAGTGATACGACATATTAAGCCTCGTGCATTCCTGTACAAAACACATAGCTATTGACCGCAGAAAATTTATGTTTATTTTTTCGTCTAGAAGGCATTCACATGTACACATTCACATGCCATTAGCCAAGCCTCAGTTTTGCTATGGCGAAATTTCTGCGGTTCAAGTTGTACTGAATGCTTCAATTCCTATTATATTTGGTTCCTGGCATATGTAAGAGTTAAATTCCGGTTTGGAGGCAAGAAAGCACCTGTGATACCAGTAACGTATGGTGTGGGGGCTTCTCCCCGATAATCTAAATCATGCATACATTAGTCTCGTCCCCAGAATATGTCACCGCAGCGGAGACACCGCTACGTGAAAGCCCGCAATTTGTCAATGATGTCATGTGCTCCATCACATAATTAATGATGCAATTACGTGGGCGCTATTTGTTGGATGGCCTCTGCGCCGGTAGACTAGGGTGCTACGAAAGGAGAGCGAAGCCTTGTCAAAAGTAACAGATTTAGCTGAGACTCCACATTCACGAAGGGCCTGTTAGTGTACGTGGTCCTTCCTAAGGGCTATGAGCACGCTCGCAACCAGGACCAAATATAATATATACATCCAGTTATATTTATTATCTCTGCTAGGATTTCCAGGGCGATGTAACCATCCTTCCCTTTATAAAGCGCATCAAGCAGGTGTGGTAGGGTCAAATAACACAAGGACTTTCCCCCCTGCTTTATATGCCAAATATGGAATATAAATTGCTCATTTTAAGTATTCTAGCATGAAAATTGTTGCGCTGTGTTTGTCTTAAAACAAAACATCGTCATTTCTCTCCAGCTCAGCCTTAACTTCAGCTTCCAAACATCTTCTTGGTTCATTTGTAATAAATGATCTTGACTCTAGTTCCATCGCATAGAAAAGGTCATGTATGTAGTGGTGGGTAGCAGTTTAACAGCAAAAAGATATCGTGCAAGTGTACTAGCTGTGGTCAATTGAGCGTCCATGAATGTATACAGTGGTAATGAAACTGTTAGGCAGTTGTCTGGGATGGATTGTTCTGATAAAGCTTCAGCCTCACTGCATGAATCACAAGAGACAGGTAAGGTATTGTCTCTGGTAATACACATAACCGCGGTGCGTTCAGACGTCGATGAAGTTCTATAGGTATAGAGACAATGATACTCGTGACCTTCCTCTCTTCATTCTTCCGGTGTACACTAAATCAAAATTTTCTCCCCATTTTTACAGCGAACTAGTATACAGAAAAACCGGCGATAATTTACCATAAAATATAACAATGCATGCAAAAGGGTAAGTACTCAGAACATCAGAAAAGGACATAATAAACCAACATTCAGTAGGACTGAGATACAGGAGGTACACAAGTTCGAGACCTCCAATCTTATGAGAGCGACCCAAAAATACTCCTATGCAAAGGGAATCGATGTAAGAACTTGAAATAAGTCGTTGAAGTCGTTCGTCTAAACACAAAAAGGTACACAAAATTCGAGAAAGCTAGCTGTTCTGCCGTATTCGATTATATATGTGTTGAGATCGCGATGAAAATCTACCTAACTAAAACAGTTATATGCGCCCCGGTTGGCTACTTATTTACTAAAAGGCTGTATAGTGGCCCCAGTGGAGGAATATCTATACATGCATGTACCTGGATGTGCATGTATATGCATAGAGTTTGTTGGAGGCTGGGCTATTAATGTTTTCTTCACTTAGGTGAATGTAAGCACACCCTACCTGTATGGGTTCACTGCCCAAGTGTCAAGTACTACCGTGAAGGGTGTGCGTGCATCTGTTGGTGCCACTTGCTGGTTTTGGGCTTGCTACCGGGCTGATGATGCAAATGGTCAGGTTTATTCTGTGCCTTCACAAAGTTGTATTGTTCAGTCACTTTACACAAGTGCGTTCGTTCACATCACACCTTCTGCTACTTCTATTAACCAACTTATGCCAAGCAGCTCCTTAATGACCCAAAATGTCTACAACTCTATTGCATCTCAAATGCAGATATCTTCAACTTCCGTATTGACCCAAGTTTTCTACACCTCTGGTGCATCTCAATTGCAGACATCTTCGCAGATTCAACTCGCACCTCCAAACACTCAGTACAGTCATTGGCTTCACTCTCCAGCAAGCTTAGTAGCAACACCATATCCATCTCTTACTGCCACAAATGAAAATCCAGTTTTGCTCAGCACGACGTCTGTGCTCAAAACAAGTTGTGCCTCTTGGTGGTGCAGCCGTGCTGGGTACATTGCAATGAGCATTGCAGCCCCAGTTGTGTCTATACTAATCATTCTAACAGTTGCTGCTATCTGCAGTGTCATGATTAGACAAAGAAATCTTTCCAAAAGGCGAGCAACTTATGCCATCAAATATACCAGACTAACATTGTTTTCATCCACAGGACACACGAACTCCATTTAATTGGATACAAAATTAATGAGGTAATGTTTTTGAATGTGATAACACTATTGCTTCCTGGCGACCTTCACTCCCTCCTGCTTAGAAATGTGATCCCACTTTCACACCAGCAACATTGACACCACTCCATGTTTTCAAATCTGTTGAGAGTCACCTGGATTCATTGCATCAACCATCCAAAACTGAATTAGAGACTATGATAGATGGCTCACTCACAGATGACTATTGGCCAGAAAGTGTATGTACTGAAGGTGATCCGTATCAGACAGACATGCCTACAACTACTTGTACCGTATCTGATCAACTGCAGTATCCCTGTACAGTTCAGCAATGATTATTAAAAGAATTGGTGTCTAGTACATGTATACAGGGAAGATTGGTCAAATTAATATAACAATCATTATGGTGAGGATGACATTTAGCTAGTCAGGTTATGCCCAATGGTGAAGTGAGTGTACTGGCAGGATCAGCAGATCATGGATATGAAGGAATGGTCAATAACACCGTTAGTGCTGGTCTTGGTTGGACATGCATACCACTAGCTGTTGAGGTGTAATTAGCCCCAATCTGAACTAATTTGGCATTGCTGCTGTTTAATAAAATTATCTTAGTATAGATAGAGGCAACTAAATAGATTAATTAACCAGTAGACCTAACTATAAAGTGTTGGATCAGGTATATCAGGTGCAGTATGAGCGGAAGCCATTTGTAGATACAGTGGGTATTTGGTTGCTCATACAATCTGATGAATTGAGTGTTTGAGTGGGTATAACGCTTAACTGGTAGAGGTAGCTAGCGAAGCATTCATTGCAAGCTAGATAATACAGCATGGTGTCAGGGGGAGGTACTGTACTCGACTGTCCTATGCATCATTCTCTGATGTAAAGTTGACTCCACAAATGACCTCTTTACAGGCAAAGATGGAGAAAGGAACAGAAAGATGTCTTGTGCAGTTGGTCACTATTAAAACTCAACCCAGGCAAAAGTTGTTGAGCAGAGTTCTAGTAGGGTCCAAGAGGCGGTTACTATTGGGCAGAGAAAATAAATGGTGGGCTCGGATGCCAAAAGTTTGTCTCGTCCCCAGACCCACATACCCACATGACATAACTAAGCCATGCGTATTCGTTACGTCATGTGGGTCTGGGGACGAGACAACCCATCGTGTGACCCGATCGAGTATGCCAGCCAGCTGTATTTACTTACATCACTTTGTCTTAACGTAATTTGTGAAGTAGTGGCTGTTGTAGCAGATGCATCATTGGCATGCGTACGCGTTCAACATAAATATCAACTCGTTTGATGCATGGCGATGCTAACTACATTAGTAGAATAGACTCCTACATGCAATGCCCAGTACACGATTTTCCCACTTTCATAGAAATGCACCCAAAGGTATTATCTTCCACAAAATAAGCCTGCTAAAGCATGTTTAACATACTCGTAAGCTCCTTTGGTATCAATCTCTCCTCAAAATTAAAAACACGGCGTGTCGTAATGTACCCGTTACGTGGTGTGCTAAATTTTTGCATGCATTTTTCTGTAGACACATAAGGATGGTAGCGTGGTGCATGTGAAGGGTGCAGCTACATGCATGCATTATCACGTGAGCACATGATCTGTGGAATGAGTGTGCGTGTGCGCATCATGCAGGTAAATATAAGTTTGGCAAGGGAGTGCTCCAATCAGTCTAGGCTTCTTGTGCACAGCCACTGGCACACCTAACACTGCTTTGTCTCTCCATATTGTGAGCATGCAGGTGTATACTTGTCGCCGTTCTCGGGGAAAGGCGAGGGGAGGGGGGGGGGGGGGGGGGGCGTTGAAGCCAGTTGATACAATTGCAGAACCCATACAAGATCATCCTGCATGCGTGCTCGGGTTTTCCCTTTTTTTACTAGGGTTTAGAAGGAAGTGTGGGCCTCATATTTCCTCTAGATAATTGGATCCTGCTCATCCTGCTCAGCAGCTTGAACTCAGGTTTTCCCTTTTTACTAGGGAAGTGTGTTCCTCTAGATAGTTGGCACCTGCTCATGTGGCGTTGGCAATCTTGTTTTCTGAACGTTGTAGTGCTGGAGTACAATGTAATGCTGGGGTGTGCACGAACAGATGCAGAGACAATCTTTAAATGATATAGGTATGCATGAGGTGGAGTATTTATGGCATTGGGAGCGTGTGTTGGCTGATCAGAGACAAGTGGAGGTGGCTATACAACTCAGTTGCCACCTTCAAGTTAAAGGCACTTCCACGAATGATTGCCTGTGAGCACACTTACTCATAGACCTTACAAAACAATGCAGGGAGACGCAGAGCTTATTACATCATCCTAATATAATTTGTTACTATATAGTTATTTCGTTATAGCTGTCTTCAAGGTGCATGCGTTTCTGTGTACTGTGGTTGCAATACTCATGATCTGAGCATATTTCCAGAGGGTGTTCTGTACGATCCTGATGATCAACTTCAGCAGTATGGACTATATTAAAATCATGTAGCTGGAACGTGTCACTATCCTGTCACTTCATCATGTAGCAGGCTTTGTCTTGAAGACCTGAACAAGTTCATGGTACATTGGAACATAAACCAAATCAGATGCAATGACCTGTATGAGCTTGGAGGCCACTTCAGTCTGAAGTAAGAGGACACAGTGCATATGACATACTTAGCTCATCTGTACATTACTGTAGGTGGGCCTTTTGGGGAGTGCAAAGATGCCTGTGGATCTGCACAAGCTACCATACTGTTTACACAGTAGCTACACAGACAAAGCTCATATTCAACTTGTGCCCTGCTCAAGTAGAACTTGTCACCAGCAGGGTGTTGTCACGTGTTGTAGGGCTATCTAAGGAAGACATTACACACATCAACTGCTAGGAGTGTACTCCTCTGTTTTGTTGCATTGGATACTGTTGTTGATGACCTCTGACATGTGTGTTTAAGTTTGGAGCTAATTGGGATGTATTTGTACATTAGTTGTCTCCACCCCCCGAGCCCCACCCACCCCCTTTCTGCAGTCGTAGCAAATGAAATCTAAATCATTTTATGTAGAACCTCTGTTCAAATGTTCTGTTTATACGTACTGACGTTCTTATTGCCACCAGTTAGTGCATGACTGTGGTCACTTGTGCGTTGTAAAAGTCACGATATACGGGTATACATTTACATATAGCACCTGCCACGTATATTGTGCGCTCACAACTTGTGTTGTGCTGTGCAACTTGGTTACCCCAGATATCTAATTAGATGTGAGATCCTCCAACTTTTCTTCACCCTGCGATGAAATAGAATGAGGATTGAAACAAGGACAATAATGCAACACGTCTATTGCATCACCATTCCTCCAGTATCTCATGTATATTACATACATCATCAGCCCCGAATGTAAAGGGCATACTGTAGGATAATATCCAATATTTGAAGACACTGTTGTAACAACAGGCTGAGCCAATCCTTGCACTCCTCTATACAAGGTACATGTAGTCATCCATTAGTTAATAATATTCATGCAGACTATGCAATAATGCTCTGATCCATTTTGCCCTGGGTCATGGGATCTGACCGATTTGTTTGTAAAGGTCACAATCACATGTAACCCTGTCTAGAACAAACAGCTCCTCTGTGAAAAATTTGAATGCTTTTGCATATTCCTATATAAATGCATGCCTTGCTCCACTTCATACTTAAATGCATATTGTGAGACTCTATAGTGGCCCGGATGTACAGTACACGCCGTTGCTATAACGTGGAACGAATCTACTGCCAATCAAAAGGTACCGTGTGGGTACATGAGTGGTGCGACATTTAACATTGTACGCTGTTTTGAATGAAACGCGGCTACATGTGTGCACATTGAGAAGACACCTGACTTAGTTGTGGACGAAGCTTGGCACCGAAACAGTACGGATGGAAGGTGCTGACAGCAATGTGTCTTGCAGCAATAATGGATCGCTGACAAACAAGCGTTTGATTATTATCCATGAGTTGCTGTTCTGCGCATCCATGGTAGCATGTCTATTTGCACTCTTATGGCTAGCATGCCTGAAGCTGCACAGGCAACTGCTTTATCGTTTAGCGGCCTATCAGGTCATTGGATCATTGCTAATGTCCATTTTTCAAGTTTGTCAGTTTCACTTCTTGAGCTACGATGATTCAAAATACACGCTGTGCGTAATCGTTGCTTATTTGGATCAAGTCGCTGCATTGATAAAGCTTATCTTCGGCGGTTGGGTCACCTTCCATCTTTTCTACTTTGTGATCTTCTACAAGAATCTTACAAAGCTGGAGCCCTTGTATATCATAACATCTCTACTGTTCCCTTTTGTGATTTCGGCCATTCCTTTAGCGACCGGGTCGTATGGGCCAAATGGACAGTGGTGTTGGATACAAGGCAGGAGGTTTGGCTGTGAGTACCTGACAGGTTTTATTGAACAGTTTGTTACCTTCTATGGCCCTCTCTTCTTGCTGCTCGTCCTGGAGTCCAGTGCCATGTTGATTATGTTGGTCACAGTGTACTATCGGTCGTGCAAAAAGGGAAACGTCAGTGTCTTTGGTAGCGACCAAAACAAGACTGTCTTTAAACAGCTCATACCTCTTGTGGCCTATCCAATCATCTTTTGCACTTTCTCAATACCACCACTGATCAACCGCGTGTACGAGCTTACAAGTCCCAATTACGGCCTTCGCATCTTTAGTTCAACATGTTTTCCAATTTCAAGCCTCGCTGCTGGACTTACTCTCACTGCACACATCGCTATTGTTAAATGCTTCGCACGCAGGCATTCATATCGTGCGCAGTATGAAGTCATACATGGAAGTGAAGAGGTCGTGACCGTCAAGCAAACCAACTAACGTCAATAGCAACACTACAACGTATATTGCACCGGACATTATTCAATAAACCAAGGAATCGATCCTAGGGGTGTGTAGAAGTTTCAGTGATGTAACCTGCTCTTTGTACGAGTATACTGAATGCTACTCTCTTGCTTTCAATTACAATTCGCACCATGTAATCACTGCCGGGCACATGCATGTCTTGATGCATCGTCATAGCATCCAAAACTATTGAAATAATGTTCAATGCCATAGTGACCGATCTCACAAATACCCATCTCCATTAAATTTGAATGTATTTTAAAAGACAAAACATGTACAGAAAATGTCGCTGGTTGCCTGGCTACTACTACTACATTGAAAAATTGAACCATAACTTCGTTCTGCACTGGCTAGGGAAACAAAGTATGGACAAATTCCAATGCAATCAGGTGCTATGAAAACTTCCTCTACTGGCACATCGTCTTTGGCAACTGTAATGCTCTCCTGGCTCTGTTGGTTAGATGTGGAGCTGACAGCAGATGGGATTGCAATGGTTATTACAAGTTTGTCAACTCCATTTTAGCCTATAGTCATGATGTGTGCTACTAATAATAACAGAAAGAAAAGGTTACTACATTGTAGCTAAAAGTAGTTATAATTATGAAAATAATGAGTTCATTTTTAAATGGCAGTTCTTTCTCTTTGCAGCTTCATGTAAACTTGGTTTCCTGGGTATCTAGATATCTGATCACCCAACATTTAATTATATCTTTTCTTCAAAGCCACCTCGCTGTTTATTAAATTTTAGTAACTATCACAGATCTTCCTGTCAAAGTGATATCCTCCTTGTCAGCCTCTCTGCCAGCCCACCTTCCTCCACCTCATCTTCCCCACTCACGTCCACCTTCCCTGCCACACCCACACCCTCCTCCTCCCCAGACATGCGTGGGTAAACAACCCAGGTGAGAAAGCTGAAGAGGAAGGTGAGAAAGGCGCCACTCAGGCCCAGACCCACGGCCCTGTAGCTGATGTCGGAGTTGCTGTACACCCAGCATTCTCCCTTGCTCCCACAGTTGTACTGCCAGAGGGTACAGGCCGAATCAAAGATGGCACCAAACAGAAGGGATCCAGGGATGTTCCCAAAGACACAGAATATAATGGACTGGAGACCAAGAGCTAACGTTCTCTGCTCATCAGCAACACACCCGTGTGATGGAATGGAACGAGGACACATGATAGAATGGGGATGTATGGTGGATGGAAATGGGCTCCAAATGACCAAATGGTGGGCATAACATACTGGCCAAATGATGTGACATATTACATCTCCTCCACCTCCTCCCCCTTGTACTCTATTATGCAACTGTAGGCTATCTGTACATGTAGAAGCATAATGATCTGTTGTAAAAAGATATCCATAATACATACAACTCGTTTGTAACAACATTTAGCACTCCATGTATCCCAAGAAGTTAGCCAGTCAGCAGGTAGCCAATGCTCGGGCCAACACAATGCAAGGGACAATGTCTTCTGATCCCTTGTCATCACAAGCACAGGGTTACTGGAGCTGCTGTCTGTAGTGAACAAGTTCTTTCATGATACAAAATCTCGAATGCTTTTCTACATATCCATTACACTCTTGCATCACTGAATATCGAGTTCTACAGTTATTGTGTTGGCCTATTGTGACCTGTGGGTGGCAGCTGCCATAGGAATAGGGTGTGCAACAAAGGTTGATACACTGTTGCTTCACTGTTTGCCAAGCAGTCAGGTGGGCGATGGGTGACATTTCGTGATTGCATGCCCTTCTGAATTGGGGGTGTGACTGCATGATCTAAGAAATTACACCTGGCTTATTTGTGTTCAAAGCTTGCAGGCAACAAAACAGTGTGGCCAATGGAATTTGACAACTCCATTCGTAATCACCAGGGTGGTCTGGCCAACAGAAAGAAAATGTTACTGCATTTGCAGCTAAAATTTGTTTTGAGACTTAATTTTGAGCAAACGTACATGCTATAAGTTTATTATTAAATGGTATCCTTTTCTGTCTCTGTGAATAAGTGGTCAAATTTTCATGTGCCATAATAATGATTGCAACATACAATCACAGCTGTACTGTACTTTAAAGAGGACAAATTTTTTGCTGTACATTTCTCTGATTATGTTAGAGCTAGCTAGTCCTTGCACCTATGTGACCTAGCGTTGAGGCAAGCACATTTGTATACTGGGCCTGGTGCCACACCAGGTATGACTCACAATTGGGATGGCATTAATTAGAATGCGATTCACCTCACAATGATGATTATTGGGACCTGCAGGACAAACACGAGGAACAGGGTGACCCAATGAACACTAGGAATATGTAGAGGCCATTGCAAGTATCTTTGTCGCACACTCCAGTTGTGGCGCTGCTGTTATAGAGGTGTGAGCCACCAAACTCCTCCTGCAGCTGCTCAGCAACGCATGAACAGTTTTCAAATAACAGGGTCTTTCGTAGGCCCTCATGATGCCATTGGTGCAGGTTTGGAGGGGTTGGGTGTCCTGAAGACACGACTCCAGGTTGTCCCCCATGCTTGCCCCCTGAGGAGGTGGGGGCCCCAAAGAAGAACTGTGGGGTGGCAAAGACGAGGCAGCCGAGGCCCTGGATCACCAGGTCTGCCCCGAGCCACCTGTGTTTGTGACCACGCTCACCGCAGTAGCTGATGAAGAGGACGGAGATGATGTCGGCGATGTCAAAGAAGATGTAAATGAGTGTGGCCAGCGTGCTGAAGAACTGGTACTGCTTCTGAATGGTGGAGAGGACTGCAGGGGTAAAACGTGTGTGTGTGTGCGTGTGTGTGTGTGTGTGTGTGTGCATGTGTGTGTGTATGTGTGTGTGTGCGTGTGTGTGTGTGTGTGTGTGTGTGTGCATGTGTGTGTGCATATATGTGTGCGTGTGTGTGTGCATGTGTGTGTGTGTGTCTGTGTGCATGTGTGTGCGTGTGTGCATGTATGTGTGCGCGCGTGTGTGTGCGTGTGTGTGCGTGTGGGTGTGGGTGTATGTGATGTGGTGTGTGGGTGGTTATTCAACCGTCCGATAACTTACCACCATTGTGCATTCGGTCAGCCGGTTGATCATCGGTTGATCAACCGGCGTCCGGTTGATCAACCGGATAAATTAACCATCCGTGAGGAACATATATTTTAATCGATAAGTGTACCTTCGTTATAATAATAAACAGTAAAATACATGAAAATCTAGCCAGGATAACTCTGCCTGAACCAGTGATAATTATCTCTGCCTGAACACACGATCAACCTAAGATATATAGAGTAGAGCGGTGCCACATCATCGAACCCAAGTCCACTCTCCAGTTCACTCGTGAGCTCCTCAAACACAAACTGGATGCCCTTATGATGGCAAAGGCTAGACGTGCCCTAACGTAGCCACATGTCTGAATCTCCTCCATATACTCTCTTAATGGTGTATATACCCTGCCTTGTTTTGGCAGCAAGTGTACAAGCACGTAGGTTTTGTGATCAGCTATTGTCGGATGATGGATACGCACCTTTAGTGCTACCAACAGACTGGAAATGAACTGCAGTGGTAAAGTGGGGCCCCAGGCACACATTGTTACGCTATAGACATTGTACATTCATCAGAATAAAGTGTTTTGCAAGAGAATCTGTACCTGGATCCAGTGGCGTGGTGGCTATTTGATGGCTGGGGGGGGGCCTGGATATGTGGATGCGACCCCGTCCCCTTCTCTTCCTAGCGTTTACACGTAGCACTTTTCGCAAGCAGCAAATCAACGCAATTGTGTTCAATTCAGTGCGGTGTTGCATGTGCACGTGTAAATTATAATGCAAACGGCATGAACAATTTATCGGCAAAGCAATGCTCGGGACAATTCCGCCGAGCTATTAACAGTAGCCCATCGAGTCTCTCCTGCATCATTGTTGATCTCAGTCGAGTCTTGACCCTTTTCAGTGCAGAAAAACTACGTTCAGCTGTGCATGAACTAATAGGGATGGCCAAAGCTATTGAATATGCCTTACTGCACGCTGAGCTCGGAAAATGCATCCACAAGGTGATACTTGGGATCAGTGCTGCCGCAATATGGTCCTTAGCCGATATCGCCTACATCGCGATATATCGCGATATGAGTAAAATATTGTATCGCGATATTTATTCATCGAGCAATTATTGATCAATAACCACACAGATTTCATGCAAGTTGAGGTTGCGTTGTTGGGGTGGCGACACTAGAACAAACACATACAAGGCTATAGGGCGCGAGAGGGGGGAGGCCGGCCCGGGGGGGGGGGGGGGGGGGGGGCGGGGGCGGGGGAAGAGCACTGTACATTGGTACAGACTTCAGGGTTCTCCCTAGGAAAAAAAAGTAGAGCGGCAAAGGGAGGGTGCGGGAGGGGGGTACCCCTCCTGCCCAGCAAGGGGGTATGGAGGAGCGCTGGGAGCTCCCCCATGGGGGTCTGGGGTGGAGCCCCAGAAATTTTTGCAGTTTTAGTGCTTAACCACTACCAAAACCACTAAAAATTTATAGACTGTCATGTATTATTTATGGAGGCTAGTCCCATGTCATTTTAAATCAATTATTTAAGCACAACATTATAGATGTGAGGCAGTTTGTTCAGTGATACAAGAATCATATAATGAACCAGAGGACAGCATGCAAAAGTTAACTTGAACTGAAGAAGAATTGATGTGTTAGCCTAGGTTTGGATTTTCCTATTAGTAATTGAGCTCCATTTGTTTACAGCTGATTCAAAGTCAAACTCATCAAGAGAAGGGCCTTGTATACTGATACGAAGTAAAGCATCCAATGTGACTGATTTAAGCCTATTTCGTATTCGAGTTTTCACTCGTTTCATTGTTGAGAATGCACGTTCACAATCAGCAGTATTGATTGGAATCACAAGAGCCAAATTAGCTAAGCAAGATAGCTGTGGGTAGACAGGGTTTAGCTTTTCATTTACAAGATCTTTCATCACTTCAATAGCTTTAGCGTTACTGTAATGATCTTGTAGCATATAATAAAATGACTCCCACTCCTTTCTCAATTTCTCAGCACTTACTGGAGCATCTTCACCTGTTCCATAGTGAGAAATTAGAAGTTGTAGTTTTTCTTTGTAGTTATGGGAAACCTTATCCCTCTCTTCATCTGTAGCAGCATAAGGAGGGAGAATAAATATGTCAAATCCCTGTAAAAGCTCTGCAAAAGTAAAGCGATCATTTAGGTTCTGTAGGAGTAAGTTAAAAAAGGGCTGGCGAACATGTTTGTTAAATGTATCCTTAATAATAGGTGGTATCCTTGTATTAAACTCTTTCAACTCATCATTCAGTGCTGCATCTGTTGCTGTAACATCTGGTGGAGTTTTAGCATCTCTATAGGAAGTCAGGGTTTTCATGCATGCATTAAGATGTGGCTGAATCATTGAAAGTTGGATATAAGTTCCTTGAAACAGTCAAGAAAGGTGAGATAGATGTGGTAACACTTTAGACATTAAATGCAAGCAAGCAATAAAGTGGTAAGACTTCATCATGTTGAATTCAGCATCTCGTGTATAGCCTTCAAGCCTGATGTTCGCACAGGACTTGCCTGGAAAAACCAAAAAAGTGTCGACAAACTCCTTTTAAACTTGCTGACATAATCAACATCTTCTCCTGCTTGTGAACATGCTAAAGCAAGACGGTGAGCAGCACAGTGAATACTCACAAGATACTGATTGCTATGGTGCAACCTAGTTGCTACTCCTGTCACCCTACCAGTCATTACTGCAGCACCATCTGAACCAAATCCCATCATTTTGTTGGTAGGCAGCTCTTTTTCAACTAAATAGGCTCGAATGGCTTCTTCAATGCACTCAGCTGTTCCATTCACGAGATCAACAATACGCAGGAACGTACTGCATGGCTCACCCAGTTCAGAAATGTATCGGCCATACAAAACAAGATGTTTAGTGATTGATACATCAGTACTCTCATCTATCATTAGCCCATAAAATGGACTGGTACGAAGAGCATGAAGCTGAGAATCTTCTATCTGCTGAGCAAGAGTGATAACTAGCTCTTGGATGATACGTTCGCTCGTATAGTGAGCATTTCCACCCACATTCAGTGCTGACAAGTGAGTACAACCGAGGTTCTTTACAAGGGACAGTAGTGGCTCATAGTTTGTAGTATGAGCAATCTCTTGTTTGCACAGCCAGTAAAGGCATTTCATAGCAGCAATCAGAGCTTGTCTCTGAAGTGTTACTTGCTTATCTAGAGCTTCTTTGATACCACCTCTGGCCCTAACCATTTTACATGCACGCTCCTGTTCTAGTGCCTCTCTATGCATCACAGATCCTTCATGTCTAGACAGCATATCCTTACGAATAGTGACACAAGGCTCCTTATTCCAAACCACAGATTGGTTTTGGCGATTCCTTGTATTAAATTTGTGACAAAGCTTGCAATACATCCCCTCTCCCTCACAGTAGTAAACCCAGGTGTATTCGGTTTCCCAACTGCTTAGATAGCCAGTTTTGTGTTTCAACCTGTCTGCCTGTCTGACATTTTTTGGATGTACCAAGCTTGAGTCTATGCTGTGAGAAAGTGCCTCCTTAGACTTTCTGCTGGTACATTGTTCATTTAATCTACAGGCATGGCTATTAGATGGTTGATGAGATGGAGAGATGAAGCTGGCACTGGAAGTAGCAATGTATAGCTAGTACATGTAGATGGCGCATGAGAGGTAGAAAAGTAGCTGATAGATGGTTCATGCGAGGTAGAGACATAGCTGGTAGATGGGCCCTCATCAGAGGTAGAGAAGTAGCTGGTAGATGGGCCCTCATCAAAGGTAGAGAAGTAGCTGGAAGATGGGCCCTCATCAAAGGTAGAGACATAGCTGGTAGATGGGCCCTCATCAGAGGTAGAGACATAGCTGGTAGATGGGCCCTCATCAGAGGTAGAGACATAGCTGGTAGATGGGCCCTCATCAGAGGTAGAGAAGCAGCTGATAGATGGCTCATCAGAGGTATTTAAGTAACTGGTAGATGGCTGTGCAAAGGTTGTAATGCTGCTAGCAGATGGCTGGTCAGAGGTTGACAGTTTAGACTTAGGAGAAAAAAAAGAAGTAATCTTTCCTTCTCTAGTCCGTTTCATTTCTAAGTATGCCTACTATGGACAAGCAACTATACGGGGCAACACAAGAACGTAAAATCTCTTTTATCGAACAGCGCGCGCTATTTTGTTACGTTATTTTTAAATACGGTCGATGACACAATTGCGTAACCGCATTGCGCGTAATTAATTCTGCGTCGTTAAGTGTATGCACGCTAAAAAAGTAGAGTTGCGCAGCGCCATTCTAAAAGGGCCTAGGGAGAACTCTGCAGTACATATACCGGTATACATGTACATGAATAGAGCGCTGCCAAAATGGTATAAGGAAGTATCTAGCTATGACTGCACCTTTAGAAAGGGCTTGCTCCACGACATGAGTTATACACCAGAAAAGAAATCATGCATCAAGTCACTTACTCGACCGGCCGGATAAATACATTTTTTGTCACATGCAGAAAAAGAATTTAAGAGAGGATTAAATCACTGCGTGATTGAACATTAATGATATGCTTTCCGATCACATAATGATTCCAAAATGATTTTATGGTCGTATTGTAATTTTGCCACTATACAAGTAACCCGAAAAAAGACTCGTGATATTATCTCCATAACCGTGAACTCTACCGTGACAATATTTCAGGAAATAATACATGATATAGTGAAAAAAAGGTACTTATTATAAGCGCTCGCGGTTACACGTTCAAATACATACAGGGCGGCTGATTTTTATTTCGATGGGAGCGGATAATTTACAGTACTGATATATGTACATGCACGCAGCACCGCAGCGGAATTCGAATGTATGTGTGCGGCCCAACACTAGTTGCAGCTGCTGAATGACTTTTCGTATATTTTAGTTTTTCTCCGTCTATTCTTCCGTCTATCTCCGTATATCCCATGCACGTTTGTATCGCGATATGACTAAAAAGTATCTATATCGCATATCACGATATATCGCGGCAGCCCTGCTTGGGATTGCAAAGGAGAGTTAATGCAGCCGAATTCAAATTAAAGTTTGATTTTATTTCATCATCTTCCTCATCCATTTTAATTTAGAACAATCACTTAATTTCATCTTCTGAAATGCTGTTTGGTTGCGTAAAATTGAATCGTTTTCCACAATTTCTAGAGGGATCCAAATTGTATTTATCGCAAAACGCTGCTATCTGGGATTGCAGACATTTCTCCGTTTTTACTGACACATTAAATGATGAGAACTAGACAGGCGAAAACACAGCAAGCGACTGCAATAGTGATTTATTATTCTCAAACCGGTTTCTTAAGGACACAAGGAGAGTATCTACTACAATATAAAAAGTGTTGCGTTTCCACACAGATTCAGGTGTCTCAACTTCAAAGCACTCGTGGCAACGAATACGACTGCATGGTTTTCCATTCTATGTCAGTGGCGGCATAGATAATAGAATAAAGGGATTGGAAACGGTATATAAATTTACGTGACGTGACGTCACGTTCCGTTACATGACCGTGCTTCGCATTGAATATTCTAGTGGGCGTGTGAACTGTTGAGCATCCGTTCGTAAAGAGCTTCTTTAGTGTTGTTTAACCTATACCTGTGTGAGGACAGCCTTTTTGACACCCAAACATCGTTTAGCTATTCTTTCCTCAGACAGCGGGCAATCGTATAGCTGCCTCCTGATTGGAAATTGGTTGTGTGATTTTCCTGGACACAGGTACCATCAGGAAACCTTTTTGTGAGTTCCAGTATAGAGTACGTAGTGGGTAGTGTGGCTGTGGAAGGTTTTGGAGCCTCTAAAAAGTGTTTTGGCGTTGTAGATCGGTAATTTGCTAGCTAATGACACCCGAAAAGCGTACTTTTTGTGTAATTTTCCCATAGAAGTGGTTAGGTTTGTAGAAAATTTCAGGATATATACTGAACCAGAGATGCATGTAGAGTGGCGTGATCAATATTTGTTGTATGTGCTGCATGTTTATAGGAGCAAATGGCTCGCAAGTTTCGTTTGGGTCGGTCACGTAAGAATGCTGAGAGAAAATCCCAACAACATAAAAAATCTACATGCTTCGTGAAAAAAGGGAGGCCTACTAAGAAAGTGAGTTATAGAGCATAAAGTTTGTACTGTCTGTTATACTTGCCACTGCAGATTGGCATCCAACAGCTCTCCACTGGGATATATTTGCCCCCATTATGGAGTAACCAGTCTTCAATGCAGTTTGTACACTTCTGCAAAATTGAGCATGGAAGCTCAAACCAAACAGCAGCTACTGTTACTAAGTCAGTGACAATAAATGAGGACCTAAGTTGGTCTGTTAATGTTCATGGACACAAGTTGATAGCTGGTAAGTGCAACGCTTTGTGCTGTGTAAAAGACAAGATAACAACAAAAGCTGCACTTAGTCGACTGGTACACCAAATAGACAGCTTAAGTGTTTGTTCAGGAAATCCTGATAGTCATTTTCTTGAACTAGCAGATGCTCGCAAGGGCATTTTTCATTCTCCTAGCAAAAACATGGTGGCATTTATTGATTCATTCTTCCCTGTTATGTTTGAGGATGAAATGTATAGTAGAACACTGCGCTGTAATGAATGTGAACTCTTAGTTACTAACAACAGGTGTGATACTTGCAAGCAGTATCGTTGCACTCTACGTGCTCTGCATAGCCAGTGGTTACGGCAGCAAAAAAAAACTGCCAATCATGCCTCAATATCAAGCCACACCAACTTCCGTTACTTAAAGACACCTGAACGCCAACAGAGAATAAGAAGGCTCAGGAATGAAATAGTGAACAAAAGAAAAGAAGTGGAAAGGTTAAAGAGTTATGTGAATGTTGCCACTGAGCAGCATGGAATATACATAGAAGAGGCTTTGGAAAAAGATATTAAGCAAATTATGGAAGAGAAAAGCAATGAGATAAGAAAAACATACCAAGCAGATTCATTTCAGTGTATATTTTGGAATCAACAACTTGAGCTTTTAAAACTGAAAGACAAACGGCAAATAAGATGGCATCCTATGATCATTAGATGGTGTCTTAGCCTGAAGCTGCTTTCTTCTGCATCCTATCATGCCTTAAGGTCATCAAACTTAGTTATCTTACCATCTGAACGAACACTTCGAGATTATACTAACATAGTTAAAGCCAAGACTGGATTTTCAACAGGCATTGATGCACAGCTGTGTCATGAAGCAAATATTGATAGCATTCCTGATCATGAAAAGTATGTGTGCCTAGTATTTGATGAAGTTAAAATAAAGGAAGATCTTGTCTTTGACAAACATTCATTAGAGCTTGTTGGTTTTGTTCAGATAGGTGATATAAATACTCACTTGTCTAAATTTGAAAGCTGCAGTATGCCACAGAAAACTCCTGTAGCACCACAACTTGCCACTCATATGCTAAGCTTCATGGTCTCTGGTATCATGACTGATTTGCAGTTCCCTTATGTTTCATTTCCATGCTCAACGATTTCTGGTGACCAACTGTATTCAATGGTATGGGGGTGTATCCGAAGGCTTGAAACCTGTGGATTTAAAGTGCTGGCAGTCACTTGTGATGGTGCATCCTCAAACCGCACATTTATGAAGCTACACCAGTCTGGTGATAATTTAACCTACAAGACTATTAACCCATATGCAAATGAGGATCGACCCCTTTTCTTCATATCAGATCCTTCTCACTTAATAAAGACAGTGCGTAATTGTTGGGCCAATTCATATGGTCACAGCTATACAAGAAAGCTTAAGGTATGCATCTTAGTTTTTTCCCCTCATAAATTCATTATCTCTCACATCAGATTAATGGTCAAGACATAAGCTGGCAACATTTAGTGGACCTGTACAAAGCACACAGAGGACCTGATTGTGCTACACTTGGACTGTCTATTCTACCTAAGCTGAAGTGGGAACACATTGAACTTAATTCTTACTCTAAAATGAGAGTAGATCTTGCAGCACAAGTAAGATATTTATGGGGATGGATATGTGTGACCAGTATGACTTCCACAGGTGCTTAGCACTACTGTAGCTGAAGCATTTGCATATGAGAACAGCCCGCATACCAAAGAGACAGAACGATTTGTTCGCATCTTTGACAAATTTTTTGATCTAATGAACACCAGAAACACCAAAGAGTTTGTACTTAAGCGAAAACCTAATCTTGCCCCCTACATTAATAATCCTGAAACTGAAGAGCGTCTGAAGGTAAATTGTATGCATAAGTTTGAAAAAAAACAAAAACAATTATGGTCGCTATACTTATTGTCCTATAGTGGCTGCAGGATGTGTTTCTTCCGTATCTTGATGAGTGGGAAGCATATGCTCATGCTCAAGAGCATTTAAGTTCTGCTGAACAAATCAAGTTGTGTTTGTCAAGAAACATTGCAGGGGCTTCGCATAACAGGTACATTCTATATCATGCAATAATCACTGATTACTCTAACAAATCTAATGCAGTCCATGCATTCATTGAACTGGTGAGATATCTTCTAAAGCAACCCCGTGTGGTATATGTGCTGAGT
This sequence comes from Ephydatia muelleri, assembly GCA_013339895.1. Taxonomy (NCBI): domain Eukaryota; kingdom Metazoa; phylum Porifera; class Demospongiae; order Spongillida; family Spongillidae; genus Ephydatia; species Ephydatia muelleri. The sequence continues at coordinate 6,431,050 of JABACO010000005.1, forward strand.
GCGAAACTATCTCAAGATTGTGTGGAATCATTCTTCGGCAAGCAAAGAATGAGAGGTGGGTATTGTGAAAACCCAAATGTATCCTCTTTCATTAGTGGGGCCCAGTCATTACGTGTTCAGAGTTCTACAGCAATACAACCACGTAGAGGGAACTGCAGACTTCGAGTAGTAGATGATGTTTGTATTGATGACAGACCACTTCCAAAACGGAAAAGGATAAGCAAGAAAAAATAACTGCATTACATTACATTACACACATGCAGCAAAGCATTTTAACTTAAATGTCATCAGCAGCAGCATTGTTCATATCTAACTTCCTACGTTTAAGTTGCTTTCGTAATCCAGTTGACTTTTTTGTACATGATTTTGTTATCTGCTTGTATTGTTCCACAAATGCTCCAGCAATTGAAAACCCTCTGATTGTAACCCACAATTCGATGATTTCTGTCAATAGTTGTTGTCCGACTATATCATCCAGTTCTACAGCAATCATAGACCAGTAGAATTGAATACTATCATTGTTGGCTATCTGAGCAATGGCATCTTGCTTATCTTTTTCAAAACCATCCAGTGTTGTCAGAAATTTCTTAACCAAACACTCTATTTCATAAAACATATTGTATGCCTCATCGTGTATATGGAACAAGCCTCCCCGGTCTATTGCTAAAAGCCATCTCTTAGTGTACTCCAGGTAAGTGCTTGTAACAGAGCCTTCACCCTTCTGAGATAAACTTGATAAGCACACTATGAAATCCTGTCTATTCGGATCTGTACAAGTTGGTTTAGAATACTTTTGCAACAGTTTCCATGGGACATACCCAGCAGCATAGCGCAATGCATTCAGGTCATTCTCAGTGGGGTCAGCTACTACAATTTGCTGCTCATTCACTTCGTACATCGTCTTCACAAACATTCCAAACAATTTCTCATTTACGTATTCGCATAGCAAAGGGTCTTCTAAATACTTGACATCTAAAGCACTGCTTTGAAAGTATTCTTTCCACAGCACACGAAGCTCAGATATCCTTGCTGAATGGAATTTGCTCCACAAATGCCTCTTCTTATTGTCGAAAGCCTTTTTACTCTTTGGGATCGCCGGATCGGGCACAAGTTTCTGATATGTACCTACTATTTTATCGGCAAAGCTCTCAAACTTGTCCTGGCCATCATGGTGGCAATCGGCACTGGAGTCAAGTATGACTTTCGCTGCTTCTTTAGCCAGCTTCATTCTAGGAGTGTCTAACTGGCAGTCCTCGTCATCAAAAATGGCACAAATAGCGCTTCTAAGTATCGCAGCAGACATAGCTAGGAAGATCGAACACAATCATGCAATTTACGGTATCGCGAAATGCGGATGAATCCCGTAATCTTTACCGTTTCCAATCCCTTTATTCTATTATCTATGGTGGCGGATACAGGGGGTGGGGGGGGGGGGTCGGTGGTGTCCGGACCCCCAGACCTGATGATGAATAAAATTAAGGATTAATACTTTAATTCATTAGCGAAACCAATTAACAACATCCCATGTGATATTCATTGTTCTAGAGAGCGTTATGGCGAGCAAGTGTGTTCACTCGGGCTCGGAAAGTATCTCGAATTACTTTTCAAAGAAAGCAAAAGGTAATTTATGCGTACAGGAATCGCGCGCCTGTCATGACTTCACCCACCCGATCGCGTTATCTCATTACGTGATTCAGCTGCGTGAATGCATGAGGGCCCACATGCACACACCACTTAGACTACTCCTCCCCCCCCCCCCGCAGTCCTATTAGAAATCGATCCAACCCGTCCCCCTCCCTTTCAGACTTACCTCGCTACGGGCCTGGAGTTCCTTTTTTATTTATCTTTTTTGACACATGCAGATATGGGTAAGACGCAAGATGAGGATATTGTGCATGCCTATAACTTGATACACAGTGTCATCAGTGATATTGCAATTCTCAGAGAGAACATTGAAAACGATTTTCATGATTGGTTTATGGATGCTAGCAGAATTGGTAGTGAGTTAGGCATAGTACTTACAGTTCCACGTCTATCTGGAAGACAGCAACACAGGACTAATGCAGGTCCAGAAAATCCAGATCCTGAAGTTTATTACAGAATTAATGTGGCAATTCCATTCTTGGATCACATGGAACAAGTACTAAACAATAGATTTCATCGTGACAGTCTATGGTTGGTAGTCAATTATTTTATCTAGTTCCAACATTAATAATTAATCACAGTGATTTACAAGATCTTGCAAAATGTTTGTTGTTTTGAGAACGTGATTTACCTAGTGCTTCATCACTTCTATCTGAATTAAAACAGTGGCAACGTTTTGGAAACTAAAATCTGAATCCCTTGATAACATCATTCCTGCAGATCTGGCACATTGTATCCATGCAGCTGATGAAGATGTTTTCCCCAACATACGAGTACTATTAATTATTGCCTGCACTATACCTGTGTCGAGCTGTGAAGCAGAAAGGTCTTTTTCAGCATAGAGGCGTATTAAATCCTATTTTGAGTTCTTTGCTGGATTATAGCATCGATGCATTTGCATAGTGATGTTGATATTGATATCGATGAGGTGTGCATATGAAGCTTTTAATATCAGCAAACACAACAGAAAAATGTTTCAATCTTGTATTTTGTACCAATAAATGATTTTGTAGTAATCGTATAGATTCATTGTATGTTTTATTAGTTCATTCAGTGTCAAATGTGAAATGGCGATAAATACGCATTTTAATTCCACAGCTATCTGCCATGATAGGAAAATAAGTCTGTTAAATAGGGATTACTCATTAATTTAGGATACGCAGTTTATGAGTTGCACTGAGAATAGAGTCCCCCAATCCAAACCACGCACAGTATTCGCCGCCCTTTTCAAGTTTCTATAGAATGTCACCAATTATGTGCGGGATGACGATCCGTCAAAAGCTTCCGCGCTTCGCGCGGGAGGGGACACATCCCCCTCCCGCACCCTCCCCCTATTAATTATTCATGTCGGCCCCCCCCCCCCCTTCCAGAATTCCTGTATCCGCCCCTGTATGTAACCAAAGCCTGCCGTAGCTTCTTCCATCCTCTGAATAGTGTCACTAGCAGAGTTTTTCAGTTTTTCCAAAGAATCAATTGCACTTTGCATCATGGCCAGTGCGTTGCAAATATCCATGTTCACAGTTTGCAAATAACGGCTCAGAGGTCTGGGGACTACAAAGATCTCCTGGAAAAGATACATGGTTGCCATGAATTGCTTTGTATTGATAGAAGAAAGCAATCCCGTTGCATCAGATCTATATGCTTTGTATCAAATGTGTTATCCATTTCAATTTTGTCAAGAGTTAGAATAATATATTCATGACGCTCCACAAAAGTATTCACTCACTACGGTATTTAAGCGCTTCAGAGAACGAATAGCCAACCCTTTAGAGACTTGCATGTCTTCAAATATGGAATGGACTTTGACAGATTTTCTGAATAGGAGATACAGGGTCTCTAAATTACCAGCAATTGTTTCCTCAGGCCTTTAGACTTCTGGGTGGTCTTCTTTTGTTCAGTTCATGGCCAGCAATTGCGGACATGAATTATTTGAATTCCGTAATACGCGTAATAAAATTATTGTACATGGAGTCTATGGGTAATTTCTATCAATCGCGCACAGTTTAGTACCAAAGACTTGTAGTAAAGTTTATAAACCTTAGTATGATACAGGGACAAATAACACATTTGTTTTTATATCTTCTGTTCTGTAAAAATCTGCCCCCATCAATTTCAAAACGGGGTTTTGTTTTACTGCATACATTTAATAGCTGGCATACTTTTGATCACTTTTCCCTTTCCTATTTTACCGCGTGGACGATCTATTGAAGATTATAAAGTGGATTCTGAAGCCAAAGCTATTTGCATATTTATATGTGCAAATAGCATATCTACCCCATGTGCACGTCTATTTCTAGATTCAAGTATGTGAATTCTAGTACCCCGTTCAAGCCATAAATTACTAATAATGAATAAAACGTCATAAGGTTGCCCAAGCACTCCTCAAAGCCTTGTTTCTTGTACGATACTACTATACCACTACCCGGCCAACTCTCAGACATGGCAGCATACATGCACGACCTGTCCGTGGAGTATGTTGGAACGATGTTTCCTAGCTTGGTACGTTTTGTTACGATAAGCTATATTGCTATCATATGAGTTATCATCACTCAGCAACAGCCATCTCCAAAACAGCGAGACTAGGGTTTTTTTGACAGTATTTTACGCAAAGTATAGGGTATACGTTATAAGCTATGCAGCCTTCTCTGTGATCACGCGTGCGTAGGATTTTGATCGAAACACGAAGTGTGCAAGCAACTTCCCACCGCATGTACGATCCATATGAATAGGGAAGCCCTAGCTGCTAGAACGCCACAGTGCACCACACGTATCAACGCATAATTCCCACAAACGTGAAATATAAGGCAACTCTTCCGCGATCGCGTGTCATAGGCTTTGCCTTCAAAGTTGTACCACAATATCTCAGCAAAGAGTCTGAGACACGCTTGTTTATGTGCCGATTGCGAGTCAATGGTGCATGGTTTCCTTCTCAGCACATACAACTCACTGCCCGGTGGTGGAGTCACCAAGATTACTGATGTTATATTTATGGTACAGCACGCCACCATTAATTCGTTGCTGATGCCTTAATTGGGCTGGAGTACCGACTCGAAATAGAGATGGTTATTCCGTATTACTACCAGTTCTTACTTCGGCCGGTAAGTATTATTGTTAATCCGACCTCTGTCGTTAGTACCTAAACCCTGCCAGCGGCCGTACCCTAGCTATGCCATTGCTATTACAAGTCGAGACAACCAAAATCATCGGACAATGGAAAGGAGGATTACGACGTAACCAAGGAAACCCATAATATGGCTCGTTCCATTGTGTCTCCCTATACTAGGCAGTACTCGGGATCTGACTACTCTGATACAAGTAATTAATTAAACATGCAAGCTAGAGAGATACCGGTACCGTTCACTATTATACATGCATGGATAATCCTTTTGTCTTACACTGTAGTTTAATACTCCATTCAGTACGCTTTGATTCACACCGGATATATTACATGTACATTTAGATTCTTCGATTAGAACGCTACTTATATTCGTGTGCTAGCATAGTTCATTGGTCATTCAATTTAAAGTGTCTTTTCAAATTTGCAACGAATGGAGTCATCGGATTACCATGCGGAACCAGTTCTCGAGAAGCGCTTTAAAAGAATAATAATAATGGGAGTCTGACACAAATACTTCATGTCATGAGAGGACATCCTTAACTGGTGAAAATAAAATAAAAGTTCTTAAGGTACAAATACACTTTACATTAGTAACATTCATCATACATGCATGTATATTGTGCATGTATACCAGCTGCTTCCTTCAAAGATAAAAGACATCCCTCTGCCTAGTGCCGTGCTGCCAACAGTAGTGAAGTTATGGGAAGTACTATGTGCAGTGAGTCAAATCGCTTGTCACCAAATTGGCATACAGAATCTATAAGGATTTTGAAGATTTATACAGCAATGAATCACCACCACCCCAGAATGCAATTCCACCAAAAGGTAAGTTTAGCTAGTGTGCAAGTATAATAAGGCTACTCTATTCTGTCTATACAGGCCAAACAATGGGTTCAACTCTTCTTAAGCATCAAAGAAGAGGGTCACCAAAAGAAATATGTAACTCCCTACATGCATGCAATGGTATACCATGTCCCAAACATTATACGCCACTACGGAAATTTGAAACAATTTTCATGTCAAGGTTGGTAATGCACTGTAGAGAAGCAGTACAAAGGCCAGCAATCCCTGAAGGTTAATTATATGTGACACAGTGCTGTAACAATTTCTAAAGATATTTAACCACCTACAAGACTTCTTTACTAGCTCGTGCCATCTTCAGTATTTTTAAAGAGCAATGTAAGCAAAACAAATTGCATGCCTTTTTCCAGCCTAGCTGTATCTGAGTTCCACCCCTTTAGGAACATGTTCCTATTCATTACAAGTTGATGACCTTTACAAAAGATGTGGTCACGACAAGATAACAGAGGTTCTAAAGGAGACCACCTGCAGGATCTTATACAAAGGATTCCCCAATAGATGATGCAGGAATAACTGACATATGTGCAGCAGGGCTGCACATAAACCATATAAGTTTATTCCTGCATAGTACACAGAATCAGATGCATAGAAAACATATATATGGTTTGCATATTTCCTACATATGAGTGGGGAGGCCAAGAAGGATGTGGGGTGGGAAGCATTCTGATCTCTATATGAGAAGTGATGTCTTTGTTCAAAATATAAATGTCTGCTGCTATTTTTATACTACTTGGGACAGTTTCCGCGAAAATTGCCCCACCGTTAAAATGTTATAAAAAGCATCGTGTTTGAATCGCTATAACTTCCCAACGGATAACGTTATCGACTTCCTATTTTCAACACTTCATAGAGAAATGGTGTAGTATGAAGTGTTGAAAATAGGAAGTCGATAGCGTTATCTGTTGGGAAGTTATAGCGATTCAAACGCGATGCATTTTTATAACATTTTAACGGTGGGGCAATTTTTCGCGGAAACTGTCCCACTTATAATGTGTAGGTAGAAGTATGGGGATGGAGTGGGAGGGCTAACGGCTTTTAGCAGGCTTTTAGTATTCTGATATTTTTGTGAGAAATGACAATGACAAGGTAGATAATTCATAATTTATTTGATGAGCCTGATAATGAAATGTAAGTTGGACAACACAACTACTAGCAACTAGAGATATTTAACCCATTCTTGCCCAGGGTACTGGCCACACTCAGGCAACTCAAGTAGATAGATTTAACCCAATCTTGCCCAGGGTACAGACCACACCCAGACAACACAACTAACCAGCAGCTAGAGATATTTAACCCATTCTTGCCCTGGGTACAGACCAACCCGGTTAATCAGCATCAGCTAAAGTGATTCTTCCTAATGTGCACCCCAGCAAAAAGAGCTGGGAGTATGTGGCGCGCGCGCGCGTGGTGTGTCATTGCGCATATCGGGATGAGGTATCAAGATGTAGGAACGGACCGTTAACGTACGCAGTCGTAGAAAATAGGTAGATACACGCCGAGCGCACTTTCACGCCGATGAAAGAAATGTATTGAACCAAGGGCACATTATACGAGCAACGACACGCTCCTCCCACTCACACAGGCACCATTTGATGTTATTAAACATTATTGACTTCTAAATAATATTATTACGTAATAGCAAAAGTAATTAATTTTGATTTTGTTGTTGATTCTCCTGCTCGCAAAATGAAAGCGAAAAATAAAAGAATGCATTATTTTAAAAATTAATCCAACTGCACTAATGTTTAAAATCAATCAAATACTTTACATGCGTTTTCCATGTACAGACGTGTTTGGATGTCCGAAATTGCTGGACATGTTTATACTTTTCTATCCAAGCACTTGCATATGAAAACCCAAGCATCGTGATCCATAAACTTACAACCCTGTCCAATACATTGGTAGCAGAAATCTCATCCCATCCTGCACTCAGCATTGACAAAAAAAAAACAAACAAATCTTTAATTGCAGAAGTTGCCTGCTGAATGAAGTTCTCATGAAGAGGTATTTGAAGGTGAGTGCAAAGTTCCAATTCCATTGCAAGAAAAACCTCATATGTTATGCTGTTGACACATGTTAGCCCACCACGGTTAACCAGTTCAATCCAATCCCTTGAACCATTATCTCATTGTCAGAATTGATCATGTCATCCAGACAGAGCAGCATAAGGGACAAGGTGACTTCACTTTTAGCAATTTCTTTTTTAGAGCATGAAGAACATAGCCTGCTGAGCATGCTATGGCATTTATCTCCTCATAGGTGAGTGGATCATGAAGATCCTCATCACTAGCTGCTGACAATGCTACGCTAAAATGTGCAAAAAAGAAGTGGACAATAAACAATATTCCAAGAAGGAAACGAATTTAGTAAACGAAGCAGATATTCCAAACATCAGTTAACAGAATGAACAACACTATCAAAAATCCCTGCCAAGGGTAGTGAAACAGTACATATCAAGGGCTGTGGATCCTTAGTATAGAAGACATGTATATTAGCACACGGGAATAAAACTTTAGTGAACATTCAGGTAAAACAGCAAAACAAAGCCCTGGAGACACGATGTTCTTGCGAGGAATGGGCTATTCCATTATTTAACCGTACACCCCTACAGATCGCAATAAATGCAAACGTATACCCCCGGGACAGTTTATAAAAGCACCCATGGACAAGCTTATATTACCTCTACCCCCCAGGGACAGACTTGTAAATGCCCCCCGGACAAGCTTCTGTTTTGCCCCACCCCCCTGGACAAGCTCTATTATGTCTTCTAACCCCCCGTGACAGGCATTTAAATGACCACCCCCCGGGACATATTCCCTATACCCCCCTGGACACCATTTGTTGTCATCTGTAGGGGTGTATAATTAAATAATGGAATATATGTGCGCGCGTCTCCAGCCTCCCGCTGCAGGCGCTTCAGTGGCGGATCCAGGAGGGGGGGGGGGGGGGGGGTCTAAGGGGTCTAAAGACCCCCCCCCCCCCTCGGCCCGACGAGTTATGAATAAATTAACTTATGAATAATTACATGATTGACGAGTTGAAAAACGAAGCGTTTAGTGAACGCGAGTGAACTGATTAGCGAGTTAGCATTCGTGCTTTCAATGACGCGCCAACCGAAATTTTGCTCACCTTTGAATTATAAAGCGCACGTTTTTAGTCGATAAACATACGGCCATACACTTTCGAATCTTCAAGCAACAAGACAAAACAGGTTACACGTTCGTAGCCAGCACAACCCCGATGAAACTGTCGGACAAAGTGAGTATGTTCAATAACGCACAGTAGCGATTCTAAAAAGCCCCCACACATAAAAACTCCCCTACGCCACTTTTCATGCTTATTCCATCACACATACCGCGTTTTGTTACAAAAAGCGCTGTAGATGAGCAGATACTGTCGGACAAAAAACTGCCCTACGAAATTAACAATTCATTTGACAAAAACCATTGTAACTCGCCAGACGAGGACACATAGACCACAAAAACGATCAAGCAGGTGGTCGATACATGTAGGAACTAGATTCCCTAAGATAAACCGTATCTTGTCGAATGGATTTAGTGGTTTTGGTGCTTTTACCTTTCTTTTCTTCACCCGCGTAAAGGTGTGATTAACACGAGGTCGGAGTGAACGCTGAATTTGCCCATTCAATGTATGGCGCACGTGACCCGTTTCCAATCCCTCTATATATTATCTCTAAATATTTCCTGTACGAGGGCATTAATAATATTATGACGTCCAGTCATTAATAGAATAGTGATGTTTTATTGGCATTACGGCGCCCCATAATTTTTGGCCCGCAGGGGGGGCCTGGGTACCCAGCCCCCCCTCCCCCGGCCACCACGCCACTGCCTGGATCACTTTTGGCAGGGGCACGGATCACTTTTGGCAGCGAAAATTTTGCCCGGATCAAACTTTTTGAATGACAGGCCCTTGCTCTGCAGCTAAGATAGAGGTCCCTCTGGATGGCGATGACTTCTAAGCCAATTGTCAGTGTCTGGGTGCAGAGCCTGTATGGGCTTTTGCTGTGTAGGCGAATCCACCATCATGATTACACACGCGCATGCGCACTTCACCGCTTCATGTTAATGGTTTTTGCACACGTACTTACAGGCTATAGTAATATTTGGTGCTGATACTATAAATTCACGTAGCTTAAGTAAGCTAATGCAGTGTCGAGTGCATGACTGTCCGTATAAGGCCCGATATGTGTCATCTGCATGAGAGAGTGCATCAGTCAGAGAAGTTGAGAGAGCACCATGGACCAACGTTGCTACATTACATGGTCCCATCAACCCCCGTCTGTGATAAACTTTAACCCAAGTCAAAGCTACTTTTCGGATATGGGATAGTATCCGGTCCCACACGGACGTCCAACCATCAAGACGCAATAAACGTTGCCAGGTGTCTTATTTCAAACGAGATAGTGCCGGCAAATAACGTTATCACCTTCGCCAACAATTCGAGCGATTTCAGCGATTCCTATACTTCAATCAAACTGGCCAAAGCGTTTAAATTTCAAGCATCTAACGTGGAAAGCGATGGAATACTTATATTCTACTACTCCGGTCCGGGCCACAAAATGGGCGAAAACCGTTGGTCTCTGGCTTCGACCGACTTCGACGCACGCGATCCAACAACACACATCACGGCGGACTCGATAATCAACTGGCTCGTGACGAGCACGTGCAAGGCGAAGCTGGTCCTCGTTATCCTCAACTGCTCTCAAGGAGGAGCAGACTTAGCGACCGCACTCACCGATCGCACGAGGAACCATTCTGGTCTCAGTGTTTGCGCCCTGAGCACAAACGATGACCCTCCCTCTCTGTTCACGTCGCTGGATACCTCCATATCTGCTCGTTTCCTCTCCACCGCTATTTCCAAGCTGCGCGCGGGTCAGGGGGTGCTACAGGTAACCAATGTCTATGATTTTACTGCACGTTGCTGCGAGGCCTTCTTCAAGCTGATACTCACTTACGATCCCGTCGCTAAGCGGGTTATTGACGCTCACGTGGCTCAACCGACTCTCACTGCGCTGGGAAAACCTCGTTTGGTGGAGATGGGGTCGTCGGAAGAGACCGATCAAGGCCCCCCGGGGGCCATGCAGTTTCTGGCGAAATACTTCCATCATGGAATGGCAGGGGCACCTCTGCATCAGTACGCGTACGATTGGCTCCAGCGAGCTGGGGACGTGGCGGAGGGGCCTCTTGCCGACCTGCTCCGATTGGGCGTACTTGGCGACGATGTGGTCACGTGCGCCGTGATCTGCGTCATGATGCAAGCCTGGCGTCCGTGCAGATAGCCTTTGGCGAGGCGGCCGACGTGGACAGTGCTAATCGTTTGCTCGTCGCCTTTACTGCCGTTGCCGCCACAGTGTCTTCCATCGCGCGGGACTCCGCCGAGCTGGAAGAGAGGCACTTCAGACTAGCGTGGAATTCGTACTGTAAAACTACTGAAAATAGCGGCTTTGCGGTGCCGAACATCAGGGGAATGCTGGAGGACACGTGACGTCATTCCGTGCGTGGGCGCGGATTGAACCTGCGTAAGCATCCGAGACTGCATAAATGGAACTACATGTAATGAGGCTAAATTATTAATGGCAGTGTATATTGGTAACTTGCAGTTCGATGTAAATGTTTGGACCGGATTACAATTGTTACAAGCCGGCCGCAAGGTCTGCTGCACTACTATGGCTTCTAGACCATTGACTTGCAGTGTCTTTGGAAAGATATTGCGGTTCTAGTACAGTAATACTCGGAATTGTTCATGTAACGGATGACGAAACTAGCTAATGATGTTTTTATGCAATTAAAGCCCACCAGATCCAAGACATGTTGAGCAAGGGTGTCATCCAACGATTCTCTAGTCGATGGGAAGCCCTGGTGGTACAAAAAATAAAAAATAAAAATAAAATAAAATAAATAAAAAATAAAAAATAAAAAAAAGGATGGTACACTTAGGTTTAATTTGTGTTGATCTCCATAAGGTCAATTTACCCACATCCCTTTTGCACTAAAACCACCGCGGATGCCCTGAACTGAGAGGGTCGTGATGACACCTTGCTTGACATGTCCTGGATTAACTTGGTGAGCTTTAATTGCATAAAACTTCATCAGCTATATAGCTAGTTCGTTGCTGTTTTCATCGTTACATTAAAAACCCTGCTCGGATATAACAGAACCCGCGTATCCTTTCAACGACACTAGCACGTGCATGGTCGAGAAGCCATAGTAGTGCATGGACCTTGCGGCCGGCAGGTAACAGTTGTAATCCCGGTCCAAACATTTACGTGTAGCGTCTGCAAATGAGAGGGCTGGTTGACAAGAAACTCATTTGAACGTCTGCATGTAATTCGCTCATTGTTGTATCGTATTGGTTCGACTCCAAGTCTTTTAACTTTCCTGATCCAAAGGTGACAACTCTAAAATATAATCAGGGGCAGGGTTGTTACATTCTGTTGCATCAGAGTAAAACTACTGGTCCACATTTTGCACGAGCGCAGTTACAAATAAATCCCCTCATCCAGAGAAGTGTATTTCAGTCTCGCTTTTTACAACCACGAAGATCATTGCATTGGACGCGGCAAGTGGGTAATCAGCGCTGGCCATTCCAGAGAACAAGGCGTTCGACTGGCAGCGATATCATTCGCCTCGTTCCCAAAAATGTAACGCAGCGAAATACGGGTACGGGCAACACGCATTGGGTCCTTTGGTTGGGGTTGTCAAAGGTATGGCCGCCGTTAGAAGCCGCAATGTTGATGCGTAGAGCAGTGCGAATTAAGTACTCCGAGCGCAGAATATGTGCAGCGTGACCCACGCGGTGAAAAGCAGCTTCATCATTGCGCGTACAGGGTCAACCAGCCAATATAGCCACACGAGTCCCGGTCGGTAACGACTTCGGCACAGCCTCATGCAGTACAAGCACTATGCAAGATAGCGGCCGCTAGTCCGAGCTACAGACGGTTATGATAAGTGTTTTGTCATACAAAATTGTCGATCAACTTAAAAACATTGATTGCCTCCGTCAATACAAACCAATTATCTCTGTACAACTGATTTTTAGCTTCATATGACCTCAGCAATACAGATCGAGGCCTATATATACAGTTTATTATAGTGACTGAAGTCCAATCACTTGATGAATACACTTTAGATTTATGCAGCCGGCCTCCCCCCCACACACACACATACACAACATACATTACTTATAAGATGTGACGGGGTAAAGAAATAAACGAAGCAGCTAGCGTGTGCACACGCTATATAGCTGCTTCTTTACCCCCTCACATCTTATATGTAATGTATGTGGAATAGTTTTTATGACGGGCACGGGAAAAAGAGGTTTAAAACGGACTAGTCGTTTTTTTAAGTGCTGAAAGAGAACCTGCATGGTACGTGGTGCTTCCTTGTTGATTTTGTTACCTTGTCAAGATCATTTGGACCTGATTCCGTCATATATTATGCAGGGCTATTTTGTATTTGTTATTTGTTATTATTATTTTTCTTTCTCTCCCTATAGCAGGGCTGCAAAGGCCAGCTGGCCTGTCAGGCCAGGGGCTAGGCCTGACCTGCCAGGCCGGACCACCAATCTGTCAGGCCGGACTACGCCCACTCTACGCACCAGTAAGCGTACAGTAACCTGTCTATCGTTTGTGGTGACATTTGTCCTGCGAGGCATCTTGAAGGAACCTCTTGAGATCCATGCAACAAATTCACTGTTATGAGAATCGATGGAGATGAAATGGACGCTTCGTCGATCGACAAGGCGAATCGTACTGGCAATCAAGTTATATACGTCATAATTGACATTTGAAGTACATAATTTTAATAAGTTGGCCTGTCTGCCTGGCATGTCAGGCCACACAGTCTGGCCGGACACCCTGGCCTGGCCTTCGGCAGCCTTGCCTATATAGGTATATTGGCGCACTGGCCCTCATGTAAATGGAGTGCTGAATATCATTCTGAAATAGCTTATTTAACTGTGATCCGGCCGACTCTGGCTCAAAATACGGTCTGAACTAAACTGTACTCCATATTTGTAGATAATCAACACAACAGATCTAGACCCAGATTAAATGTGCTGAAATTAAACTGCATGCAGCCGATTAAATCATATAGGTAGTAATGCTAAGCATGGACTAAGCTGCATGGGAACCTCTTTCTCTTCTCCCAGCTGCTTGTAGTGCCCCTTTCCATTTTTGCTGCGTGCAATATGTTCTCGCACGCAACGCTATATGGAATCCACTATCAGTACTACTGGCCATATGGCCCGCCAGGATGAGTGATGCCGCAATGTAGCCTTGAATGTATAACCTGTAGCCCATCATGCCCAGCACCACATTCATTCTGGAATATCCATGCAGGTCTTCCCTGGCCAGCACCACATTCATTCTGGAATATCCATGCAGATCTTCCCTGGAATGACTATATAAGGAATGAGAATATATTTAGACTGAGGTATATTACAAACATGCATGCAAATAACAGTACAACAAACTCCACACGTTGTAGTTGCCTTCATCCGTTAAGCTGGTCGCGCGGTGCTCGAACTGTGCGAGGTATAAAGGGAAATATTCTCAGCAGTGTTCCGCTTTTGTTTTCTCATTTTGGGAAAACACTTGGCTATAGTGATGTGCACAATGAGCGTCACACCCGAGGCAAGACTCCATAGCGAGATGAATGTGAGTGCAACAAAAAACAGCTCCCTGCTTGGAGTGGTAGTTATAGCCAGAAATATGTTCAAAGCGAGCTGGGGTATTATAAAGACAAAGAATAGTATTGGAAAGGCAGCTAAGGGGATAAGGTGTCGAAGAGCTTTCGAGAACTGATCCCCCTCATCGAGAGAAGTGTATTTCAATCTCGAACGGCAAACTTTATTCGTCAATTTTAACACCATGGAGATCATTGCAATGGAAGCGGCAAAGAGGGTAATCAGCGCCGGGACGTCCCACAGAACCAAGCGTTCAACGGCAGCTATATCTTTCGTCTCGTTCCCAAAAATGTAACACAGTGACGAAGTACGGGTAACACGCATTGGTCCGTAGGTACTGGTAACCAGAGGTACACTAGCTATGACCGCCGGTACAATTAGCGATGTTGCAACGTAGAGCACTTCAAGTTTCAGGGTCTTACGAAACACTCCGAAGCAGAATATGTGCAGCGTGACCCAGGCAGTGAAAAGCAGCTTCATCCATTGCGCGTACAGTGTCAACCAGCCAATAGCCGCGCACGATGCGGGACTGTAAAATTTGTCGATGAGCACCGCTTGTAATACTTCCACAATTGCAAAGGCCAGCGACGCCAACACCTGGTAGAGAGCCAGTCGGTATACGACTCTTCGATACAGCTTCAGTACAAACACCAAGATAGCGGCCGCTAGGCACGACAGCACCGAGCCACAGACGGTTATGATAAATGTTATGTCATACAAAATACTCGTACTGTCGTCACCGGAGGAGTTCATTGGATCAATATGATATGTCTTCGTCGATGATAGCTTCGTTGACCTCAGCAAAAAAAACACCTTTAATTACTCTAATTCATCGTCATGCATTACATCATAAATGAATTTATTTAGCAGTCGATGGAGATACATGTTTGGGCCTTCTAACGCAGTATTAAAATCTCTATACATTGTGTGTGCGTTAAAATATATATGCATAAAACGAAAAAGAAGGTACCTTACACATTTGGACACAACATGAAATAAGGGTTGAAATATCGTATGATGTACAAATTATTATCGAGACAACGTCAGCTTTGGATAGTTCACGAGTTTTCTGTGAGTCGCAGTCTTAATTTGGCCGTCCAATTAGGCCATTAATGTTTCAACCGGCCGTCAGTTGAGACCTTCATGCCCTGACTGGTGTTCAAAAACATTTTCCGCTTGGGACTTTGCCAGCAACACACAGCGCACTGAAGAAGATTCTTTTGCTGCGCTTGTGTTAATGGTAAAACCGGTCCTATTCTGTTGGTCAAGCTGTTTGCACCCTGCATGCATGGTGCTCTGTTTGTCAAATCCTCCATTGGCACAGGTATCCTTGCATTGCATCATGCACTGAGGCCTGTATATAGTACACAACAAAAGGAGCTTAATATTGAATTATGTCATCACTCTGTATATGGTATTCTGGGGGTTAGCCCACGACTGATCGGTTGTACTATCAGTCTGGAAAAAATTGTGCATCTGGTTTGTGCAAGGAATGCAATACTGAATGAATGAATGTAACTGATGGGTGTACAAGCTGTCATGGCTATAGCAACTGGACATGAAGTTTTTGGAGCTCTTTACCAACCGGTTATGGGATAAAGAGTATATATTATGCATGCGCCCTCTTATAATGTCCGAGTGCCTGCCTGCATCAATGAGTATAGTTTATGTGGTTCTCTAAATGATAATCAGGTAAGCACTGATGCAATACCAATTATGTGCACTGCATTTGAATTGTCTATACATCTCTACTTCCCACTATCTATGCCCTGCTTGCAATATAACCGAAATGAGTTTTTAAAATAAACTGATATTAAGCTATTACCCTGCATGTGTTTGAGTATAGTTTGTCTGCACTTCTGTGCACAACACACCATCTGTGTACATACCCACATCCACATCCACACACACACACACACACACACACACACACACACACAAAGTATACAGCTGTCCTATTTTTTGTTCAGAATGGTTGCCGTTAAAACAGGTGATGAATGGTCGCAGTCCAGGCCACACGCTTCAAGGCCTCAAGTGAATTTGAATGAAGCACAGAACTTGTTGGAACACATATTTCTTACAGTTCTTTTTTTTTTCACAACATTAAGTTTTCAGCAGCATAAATACTATTATACTTAGACAGGTCATTATAATTTCATTCATATGTACCTTTCTTCTTGCTTCCATCGAACATTACACAACGATGTATACTTGTCCAACAACCTCCTATGGACTTGGCTGTCATAAGAGTGAAGGTTGACTTTCGACATGCTGCAGTATAAGTGGCAGGTGTGGTCAGGGGTTGGTAACCCCTCCCCATGTCAATCCATGTACATGCATGAGCAATAACACTTCCCTAATTCACAATTCAATCGCAATTTTAATGTTCTAGGTGCTAAGACTGTCTCTTTCATACTTCCAGTGTTAATTTTAGCATCATAATGAAATCATCCCCTCCCCCCCCCCCCCCCCCCCCCCCCCCCCCCCCCTGCCATACTGAAATGATGCCCCTGGCATCATCCACAGGGGACTTACTACAACCATCTCGTCTTACTAGCAGACCTTTATCATGGCAATAGCAAGTAACTAGACAGCATAACCATAATTGATACTGTAATTGCAATATCTATTGGTATGTCCAATCTACGGCACAATAGTCCCTTGGAAAAGTGCAAACATTTGGTTTGGAATTGCACAATGCTTTTGCCAATTCGTACTGTCACATAATCATGCTGGTGAAGTGCCAGATAAAGCCAAGAACGAAAAGACTCCAATCCTTTGCAAATCACCATGCGTGCACTTTACTTCCATTGCTATTGCAATATATGACGTGCTTGGGACTCGTTGTCCATTTTGAAAGAACTCTGTAATCAAGTCAACAAAGACATGTTTCAGGCGAAACGATGATAACACTATCTGCTCCAGTGGCTTTCTGTTCATTGTAAAACAGAGAGGGAATGCCACCTCTGTACTGGGAATGCCCTAGGTTTTGTTGTGCTGTTTGGTTGTTGGTGATTTTTTGTTTCTTATATTCTGAGCTGCTCTAATGTTTATTAATATTATTACTTAAATGAAAGTTTACAAAGCTGATAGGCTTAGACAACAACAACCTGCAGATTTAATCAGTGATGTCCAATTTAAAAACAAACTGTTTACTATGCAACATAGCTAGCACAGCTGATGAGTTTGTATCAGCCCACCACTGGCTAGTACTACCAAGTTTACCTAGGGTGTGTAACCTCCCCTGCATAATGAAAATCAATTTTTACGAATACTTTTAAAACACTAATCGATTTTTCAGGGTTTGTGGATCTGAAAATCGATTTTTACGAATAGTTTAAAAAACAAAATTCGATTTTTCCGAACAGGTTTTGCCAAATTTCCTGCCGAATACCTAGATTATTCAGGTTATGGTGCTTGTGGAGTGCACACTGAGAAGATAATTAATGTCTGTACAGAAATCCACATGGTCTTGCACCAAACTAGAGCTGTGGCCTAAGGCTTGAAACCGGTTGTGCCGGAGCTCCGGTTAACCGGTTAACCGACGGTTAACCGATTGCGAGAATCAAATAACCGCCTCAACTGGTTATTTTTCAGCAAAATAACCGCTTTAACCGGTTGTTAAAATTTTAAGCAACCACAACCGACCGGTCGATATAGTGGATTTGCAAGTGGTGTTTATTACATCTAGCAATAATGCCGGGCACGAGAAAACAATCAGCGACGAGAGCGGAGAAGGCTGGTGATATTTATAGCAACTTTGTTATATAATTATAGCAACCTACTATTATTATACTACTACTATTACTATAGTAATCAAGACGCTCGTGACGTCAATGCAACACCTCTAATAGTGAGTCCGCGCACCGCGTCTCGTTCAGACAGTGTGCGTGGACTCAGCATTAATATTAGGGTGATAGACAACCCAATATTGATGCAAGTTCTTGTAATGTACCTCGTCATCATCGCGTCTCTTCCTTTTCTGTCCCCGTGCATCGTCATCTTCTGCTTGTTTTCGGTCACGCTCCTCCTCAAAACGAGCTATGTACTGCTCACAGCACCCGCTTAAATGTTCAAGCGGCTCCCACGTATCATCCTCATGGCTAAACCCTTTCCATCGCACGAGCCATTCTTTGCGCTTTTTTGTCATTTGCTCGGCAATTATATCCTCTACAAAGTAGATGTCTTTGTACGCGGCGGGATCCGCGACATGCTTAAGGGTACGCCGCGGGCCATCTTTTCTGCCATGTGGCGAAGCCCGAGGTTATGCTGGCTTAGCTTTTGGTCCCATCGAGATATCGATTTTGCTTTAATAATTGATAATTAATTAACAGTTAAACCGGTTGTTTTAAAGAGAACAACCGCAAACCGACCGGTTATTTTTTAACACCGGATCCGTGAGAACAGGACATTTTTTGAGCTGATTTTGTCGAACGCACGTTTTTGAAAATTAGTCGGAAGCGGTCCAATTGTCGTAAACGCTATGAACTATAATAATACAACTCTCCACATGAATATTTATGCTTTTCCCACCTTCATACCTACTTCCTAGCCTATCCTGTGTTTGTTCAAAGTTCGTAACTTACAACCGTCACCGAAAAAAGTACACTTTTTCAGTGACGTTTTTCTCACTCGTAAACAGTGAATATATTCTCATTTCTACACAAAAACATCGAATTCTACTAATTTTGGCACTGCAGTCTTTCAGCTCTCTGAAGACAGAGTTCAAAGCCAAATGTCTATCATATAGGTCTGGGCACGATGGAAATAAGTAATCGGGCGGAGGTCCTATTAAAGCTTCACGCTAATATTAGTGACATATAAGCCACTCATTTGTCGATTATCGTTCTCTTACTCTCCTTGTTCTCTCTCTCCTCTCTCTCCTCTCCTCTCGATCCGTCTCTCTCTCTCTCTCTCTCTCTCTCTCCTCTCTCTCTCTCTCTCTCTCTCTCTCTCTCTCTCTCTCTCTCTCTCATCTCTCTCTCTCTCCTCTCTCCTCTCCTCTCTCTCTCCTCTCTCTCTCTCTCTCTCTCTCTTGTCTACGGCTTTTCTGATGTTAATCCTATCAATTTTGTAAAGTTTTCATGTACTCTGTGATGCGCCTTACTAGCTCGTACGGGTGTATCTGGTAACGATCTATCCTTCCTTGGACGACCTGGAACGTTGGTGGGGTTGCATAGACAACACTTATTACAACGCGTTCCTCCATCACACTTAGTGCCCAAGCTGGTTTCTTGTGCTTCTCAGCACATGATGGCAACATTTTACATTCGACTCGTCCACTAATGACTAAATAACGAATTACGTCACTTTCCATGGGTCTGGGGACTTACCAAGGCAAGTTGGCTTAACGTTTTGTACAAAATCTAAGCGGATTAATGAAACGTTATTCGCTATGATCTCTATTGGTAAACAAACTAAGCATGAAAGCACAATAAAACTTGTTGAATAGGGCTTGAGAAAAAAGTGTACTTACGTCCCCGTGATGACCGAGAAATTGCGAATCGCGTCTCTTGCAATGCATACAGATCTAGCATCAATCTTGCTACAAGATTGAAAATGACATAAACAATTTCAGCGATGGTTGGGCTATCCAAAAATGCCACTCTTGTAGCGAGAAACATTTTTCCGACTAATTTTCTGAATGGAGGGTTCGACAAAAAAAATGTCCTGTTCTCACGGATCCGGTGTTAAACAATCACCTTAACCGACCGGTTTTTAAATTTTTAATAACCTCTAACAACCGGTTTTTTCTACACTAACAGGTTTCAAACCTTAAGCTATGCATGTCAGTTGAAAACACAGAGACACAAAGGTCTACAGTAGCATGTGTTTGTCATATAGAGTTTAATAAATTGTATGTCTTTACCATGCACTTGTACATATCAATAGTAATGGAAGCCTAACCAATCAACACTAACCACTGAGACCAGACATCACCATTAAAAACTCACCTACAATCACGTACTACACTTACAATCATCCAACATCACTCCATTCATATAAATGCATATGAAATTTCCCATTAGTACAATTGCGTAATGCTCTCCAATTCCTACACATACTCAAACAGAGCGCGCATACTTACTTGAAGCGGGTGAGAAGTCTGTCATTCTATTTCACTCACTAGCGAGAAGTCTGTCATTCTATTTCACACACTATAGCGCAATACTCAGATATGTTCACTTCGTACCACTGTACAATAAACAATACAATAGTACATAAATTTATTGCTAATACATATAAACACAACTCGTGGCATATACTAATGAACTTCGTTACTTACTTGAAGACGATGATAAAAGCATTGAGCTAGTACAACCTTTGTATCCCTAATTGATGCGCATTAAATGTTTAGTATTATCTTTCTATCTCAATACCTTAAATTGCTTCTGTATGTATAAATAGTAAAAACAACAGTGACGTATGTTATATATATAACTCTAATTATGAAATACTCTGTTGGAATCATATCCGGATATTAGGATAAAACGGTATTCGAATAATGGGCGAATTGTCGATGCTGACGACGAATACCTATAGACCTCCGAATGGAGAAACATAAACCGGTTATTTCGAATAGATAAAATTCACTAATCGATTTTTCCGAGTAATGCAAACTTGCTATTCGAACGGATAGGTTTTTGCGAATATCCGAATAACCCGAATAACCTGATAACCGATTACACACATTAGGTTTACCTTATCTGCATTGAGCTTCTTGCACTACGCCGCAAATAAAGCGACTTGGATCTTATTCTATAGCCACATTGATGCGAGCATTGAAGCATGTACTGGTGACAGGATCAAACGAACATTACAACCTGTGGGAATAAACACTAAAACCTAATAACAGTGTATTGCATCCTGCACAGTACTGGTCATTGCATCCTGCACAGTACTGGTCATTGCATCCTGCACAGTACTGGTCATTGCATCCTGCACAGTACTGGTCATTGCATCCTGCACAGTACGGGTCATTGCATCCTGCACAGTACTGGTCATTGCATCCTGCACAGTACTGGTCATTGCATCCTGCACAGTACTGGTCATTGCATCCTGCACAGTACTGGTCATTGCATCCTGCACAGTACGGGTCATTGCATCCTGCACAGTACTGGTCATTGCATCCTGCACAGTACGGGTCATTGCATCCTGCACAGTACTGGTCATTGCATCCTGCACAGTACTGGTCATTGCATCCTGCACAGTACTGGTCATTGCATCCTGCACAGTACTGGTCATTGCATCCTGCACAGTACTGGTCATTGCATCCTTGCACAGTACTGGTCATTGCATCCTGCACAGTACTGGTCATTGCATCCTGCACAGTACTGGTCATTGCATCCTGCACAGTACTGGTCATTGCATCCTGCACAGTACTGGTCATTGCATCCTTGCACAGTACTGGTCATTGCATCCTGCACAGTACTGGTCATTGCATCCTGCACAGTACTGGTCATTGCATCCTGCACAGTACTGGTCATTGCATCCTCCACAGTACTGGTCATTGCATCCTTGCACAGTACTGGTCATTGCATCCTGCACAGTACTGGTCATTGCATCCTGCACAGTACTGGTCATTGCATCCTCCACAGTACTGGTCATTGCATCCTCCACAGTACTGGTCATTGCATCCTGCACAGTACTGGTCATTGCATCCTTGCACAGTACTGGTCATTGCATCCTCCACAGTACTGGTCATTGCATCCTCCACAGTACTGGTCATTGCATCCTCCACAGTACTGGTCATTGCATCCTGCACAGTACTGGTCATTGCATCCTGCACAGTACTGGTCATTGCATCCTGCACAGTACTGGTCATTGCATCCTGCACAGTACTGCATGGTCATTGCAAAAACGAGTTATAACAATCCGCTATTGTGGGCTTCATTGATGTGATTTATGCAAGAAAGTGGGACTAAATAAGATGACACTACGTATATACTGCAGCTGTGCAAATGCAATGCACAATGCATTA
The DNA here is from genome assembly GCA_013339895.1 of Ephydatia muelleri. Taxonomy (NCBI): domain Eukaryota; kingdom Metazoa; phylum Porifera; class Demospongiae; order Spongillida; family Spongillidae; genus Ephydatia; species Ephydatia muelleri. The sequence continues at coordinate 6,453,360 of JABACO010000005.1, forward strand.
ACTGATCGGTCGAGAGTTCCTTGGATGGAGTGGTAGGGTCCGGGTACACCATGAAGTAATACATGGGAGTCTAATCTGCGTGTTTCTAGCCACATTTAAAGACAATCACATATAGCGCAAAATGTGATATATAGGCATGCAGGTCATTTGATAGACAGATGGGTATCATTATAGAACATATACATTAATCAATAATTGAAGTGGGGGGGGGGGGGGGGGGGGGGGGGGGTGGAACTGCATAAGTCCCGTACTGGAACTGTAAGCCATTTACAATAGTGCTTCATCCATTGTATGACTGTGAGTAGCGAATAACAATCAACTTTTTAAAGTCGGGGCGCGTTGCTAGGTCATATACTATTTCAATATTTCGGACAGTGCGGTATAATAGATATATGTTGAATAATTAACAAACCAGTTCAGTCAGACGAGCTCACAGATGGTGTGGACACGCGTACCATCCACTGCTTTGACGGCACGAACAATACTTGTAGGAAGGGAGTCCGTGGACTCCGCCTACAGAGCGATCAACAAGATAATGTCCAATACAGGACTCTCGAAGCACGTGAGTTATAAACGTTATTGCAGTTGCTTTTTTAAAAACACGTTGTGTGGGACTACGATTCACGTTTGTTTGTTTGCACTTACGTGCGTATGCAGCCATCCTGACCTCTAGAAGCGTAGGAACGTAAACAGGATTGGGGGGGGGCCCAAAGGGTGTGTCTATATAAATTCAACATACTATATGCCCAAGATTGGGGGGGGGCCAAGGCCCCCTCTGCCCCCCCCCCCCCCCCCCCCCCCCCCCGGTTCCTACGCCTATGACCTCGCATATGTAGCATCAATCATTCGTTCATCTTATACATCTTTCTATCACCACACTGTCCAACCTCATCACTTCATTACGTCATGGAGACGTGTGATGTAGTCAACTTACGATGCCCTTGTCTTATATAGTTGTCACGGTTACGTTATTATGAGAAACCTACAAAGGAACGAGAGAGACGAGAGTATGAGAAGTGTCTTCGGATATACAACAGGGAGATGAAAAAGAAGGTTGAATTTGTGATGAAGCAACATGCGCCACTTCCACCTATTTAAGACAGGCTTGGCATGTCTAGAACTATTTTGCATGCAGTTGTCGTCCTGAACTGGTTGTCAATGTTAACCTGTTTGAAATCATGTATGCATTGACAACACATGCATCAAAAGCCTATGCATATTTGTCAGACTACCTCAGTTGTACTTGAGGAGCTCTTCAATTTAGTATAAATGGGTGGGGCATGAGGGAGGGATATAAATACCAGAGTCAAGAACAATATTTTTTTTATGTCCAGTTAATCGCATGTCTCCCCACTCATCCACTCACCCTCACTCTCATCACCTACCCACTCAGTTTCATCCAACTGTTTGTTATCAATCATGGCTGTCAAATGTGCTGCACTGGGGACAATGCTTTCAGTGCATTACAATTAGTATATAAACAACTTGAGTATTGGATACTCGATTCAAAGTGAAACTGGTAACCTATGTGTGTTATAATGATATGAGGACTGCATGTATGATTCTGGTATGAAAGGGAGACACTTATCAGCCTGGGTTGCATGTACCCCAGACAAGAGACAGGTGTCATATAATAAAAGGAAGTTTAGACAATTCATTATGCTGCTACTGTCATGCTGTCTGCTCTTGCTTACATGTATTGGCATCAATTCGACCACTGCCGCTTATACAGAGTGTCCACGAATCAACAGGACAGGTTTAAATGGTTATGCTTTATATTGTAATCAGTTAGTTAGTTGATTTTTTGTTTATAGATGGCTCTGATTGGTCACATTTGGACGGTGGTTGCACTTACAACTGATTAACAGACCATAGACTTAAAAGAAAAATCCCTTGTCTTTCAGATTAATGCCCAAATATCTTAATGCTGAAATAGTGGATCAGGATTGGAGGGGGTGGGGGTGTGTCCTTCCCACCACAGCTAGTAAGTGGGTAGGGCGGGAGGGGTGGGGCACAGGCACATTGTAGCCCCCCTCTTCTCCTGGATCCAATACTGATATCTGATGAAGCTAGCGTGTACTTGAAAAGGCTTGCAAAAGCACGTGAAATGCCTGTTGACCTTATTTTAAAGCTGATGAGGTACATATAACGTTCCTAAGATGAACAATCTAGTCTCGTTCCCAGACCCAATATTCTTATAGGTGGAATAATTACATCATTACAGTACTTTCACATAGTGATGATGTAACATACTGTTATGAAACTGGGTCTGGGTACGCGACCGATCGTATCTAAACGTATTTGTGCTTTTCACAGAGCATGCAGTTAAAATGCAATGCTTGCATCTTATCAACATTTATCGTATGAATATGGATTGCTGTTACCTAGGGATAAATATGAAATCAATTACCTCTCGTAATGCCATTTTGGAGCAAGTATTTTGGTGGTCGTAGTGCCCTCTAGCTTCGAGATTCTGAATAGTGCAGTAGACCCTTTCATGTGTCATATGACCACTTGTCACACATAATAAATAAATACACGATCCGCCATGTTGGTGCACAGAACTGTATGATAAGAGTTCTGACTGAGCGAAAACTACACGGCCTATATGGGGGCACGCATCATTAATTTATATTCGCCTTGTGCAGGTTAAACCATCTCCGACATGTCTTTGACCCGCGTCCTGGTCAGCCGGCTCCAGATAAAGTTCTTTTTCCTCCTACCCACTAACCCACGTCCCTACGCATCTCATACTAGACCATTTCTTAGCTACTGTATACGACACTCTATACCCAGAGATGTAACAGAGACCCCGGCCCCAAAATTTGAGCACCTATAGATCGGCAACGTAAGGTAATGATTTCATATCTATTCTTAGTAGCAGCTATAATACTAGACGATAAACGTTCACTCCGCAATTCATACATAATGCTTACGTCGCATGGCCTCGCCTACTTCTGGCTTGGGCGCACAACACGTGACTTTCGTTAACATAAATCGCACTTTTTTTATTGCAGAAGAAATGGAGTTGGAAGTGCCCTTGCGGCTAATCTTTTTCCTTGCCGCCGTTTCGCGTGACCACACAGGACTCGTGCGTGTCTCTGCAGGCTTCTGCGAAATGCTCTGTGGCCTCGTACCCAGCCTGCCGGTCCCTCCAAGACATCCTTCTCAACCTTTCGTCCGGCCAGTGGCCCGGGATGTGTGTCACGTTGAACCTTCTAGATGGAGTACACTCACTCACAGCGCCTGTATTGGTAAATGCTACCGCTTATTCTTTGACTATTATTGGAAGTAATTCGTCGCTCGTGTCTTGTGCCTTCAATTCCTCTAACGCTACAAACCTACATTCCATCCATCTCTACGGACTGAATACTGTTGTCATCTCGTCTGTAAGTGCCTATGGATGCGACAGACCTTTTCGACTGCAAAACGTTGGGATACCTGCGCATCGTCACTCTGGCGCTCAAGTGAGTGTGTGGAGAGAACTGTGTACTGTGCTTTGATTATAGGCCACGCCCCCACCCCATAGGTCCTTTGTAGGGGGAGGGGCTCTGGACGTGTACAATTGCCTCACCACGGAGATAGTCGATTGCTCGTTTGAAGACAACTACGCCACCTCCGTTATACAAGACTCCCAGTATCGGGGCAAACGCGGGAGGCGTGGCCATCGGTATCCATGGAGTGGTGCGCGGTACCAATCAAACCAAGCCGAGCGTGCTGGTGGCAGGAAGTTCCTTTGCGAGGAATATTGCCCAACCTGATAACCAGGTCACGTCTAGTACCCTGATCCAGAGGAGGGTGTTTGTTGGAAGGGGAGGAGGTTTGGCTGTGTACGTGGAGGAGGATGCCCCTGTCATTATCACCATTAATGGATGCACTTTAGAAACAATTCAGCCACTACTCGTGGGGGCGGAGTGTTCCTCTTTTTGGATGGTACACGCTCAGGTCACATGTTCCTCTTGGCCAATTCAGTTTTGGAAGGAACAGTGTGACTGCAAGTAATGGAGGAGGTGGGGGTGTGGTTGTCACCCTTTTCATTCCATTGGACAAAAGATTTCCAAATAATGTGCTCATCTCAAACTGCACTCTCTTACGTAACCAAGGTAAGCTAGTTGGGGGTGTTATGCTATCTACTGTACCAACTTCATTGAAGCTAACAATCCAATAATTATGCACTCTGAAACTGTCCCTCTGAATAGCTCATTATGGGGGGTGGAGCCTACGTTCTTCCCGCCCTCAGCCCGGGTGATGGGTACTATGTCTCCTTTGAGAACTCGCTGTTTGATGGAAACTACGCATCAGAGTATGCAGCGGCCATTGGATTTGGCGTCTCTGGCATTCTTCCAGTCCTTCACTGCTCTCCATCCATACAGGATCACCAGCTGGTAAGTAATTTCATTTCAATCAGATTACATATTGCATGTAATTAATCATTGGGAAGTTAGCATGGTGATTTGAAGAGCTGTGCAATGCAGATAATCACAGTAGCGTAGGGTATGTAAAAGGATGTAAAAGGATTGTTGGGGAGTGCAGAGGATGTGTCCAATATAACTTCTATACATAATGTCCAAGATTGGGGAGAAGGGGGGGGAAGCCAAAGCCAAGGCCCCCCCTCCCCTCCTTTCTTTTCCAATGAGATGTCACTTCTTTCTGAATGCCATATAGATGTACACCAGGAAAGAAAAAAGAAGCACCACAAACACCAAAATCAATGCAGCCAATGATACTTATTCTTAAGCTGTGAATCTTTTTCGCTTATCAGTTTAAATGTTTAATAAGCAACTAGTGGCGATCTATTATGGATTATATAAATTGCAACCAATGGAACCTATTATGGATTATGCCTGTTCTACACTTATGGCAACAATTCCGACCATATCCTTATTACTGCCCATGTGCAGTGTATTCAGAACAACATGGCAACTACAGGAGGCATAATTGGTGTGCCTTACATCCCTGTGGTGATGGATGGACACAACGTGTTCACCAACAACACTGGAGCCACGCTGAGGGTAGGCAATTATTCGATAATATACAGTTTATTAGGTTGCATATTCAGGTCATTGGAGCTACACTCACGTTGAATGGAACATTGGAATTCATTGGAAATAATGCTGACAACCTCTGATGGAGGTGCCATCTATATTACCTCCCAGGGACAGCGATATTCTCAGGAAGGAACTGCTATTAGTTTCCATGGCAACCACGGAAGGTAAGTATGATGCTCACTATAAGGTGTGTGTCATCTTTCTCCTCACAGGTTAGGAGCAGCTTTTGTCACTGAGTACAGCCCTGAGGTGCCTGGCTTCACCAAGCTACTGTACAACCCTCTCTGCTTCATTCGATATGAGGACAACCAACTGTCTCCTTTCCTGTGGGAAGGGGGTATGTCCTTGCCATTTGAGGGGGGTGTGGTCATACGAGTGTTCTCTTTCATCCCCAGCTCAATGTGTCTTTCTCTGGTAACTCTGCCTTGATTGACCTGTGGCTTACATCAGTCAGCTGGATTTCTGTTCATGGAGAGGTTTAACTGAGCCATTCTTTGACAAGCCAAAATATCATCAAATGGCCCTTCGTGACTGCAGATGGATCAAATCGTAACCTTGGACACCCATCTGAGAGCATTGGTGATCGAACGTTCTATGTCCAGACACCTGCTGCTTCACTCCATATAGAGAGCACCTCCTTCTCTGTCTTTGCCGGGGAGACAGTTCCTCTCAAGCTGGAAAGCCTTGATGAGATGGCCACCCAACCTATGCTATCTTCAGGCTAGCCAACTCAGTGTCACTTGCCAACAGGAGAAGTTAGTGATGGTTGGGGCTGAAGGGGTTAAAGTTGGGTATGGATGTATTAATCATGTTATGTAATACACATAATGGGCCAAATTGGAAATACTATGTGTCATTTTGAACAGAGTGGTCCAATCTTCAACCCTACTCTGCTGTCAGAGCTGCCATCATTGATAGCAAATAGCTTTCCTTTTCTCTGGCTTCCAAGGAAGACAATATTTCAAGCATCAATGTTTTCTCTGTCACTGTTTGGACCACAGACCATGTGCTCAGTGTAAGTGGTACATATATCCATCTCCTCAGTGCATAGTGGCAATACTATAAGCATCTGATGGAGGATGTGGGAACCTGCCATTTTTTAAACTCCTATTTTCCTCACTCATGATAGCACTTCCCTTGTCCCCCTTGTGTGTCCTTGTATCCCTCCTCCTCCTTCCCCTCTCACACCACACCCCCATGCTATCTGATCTCTGCAGTACTCATAGCAACCAAAATCAAAGATTCTTTTGGATGTCTTTAAAATAAAGTAATTAACTTCCAAGTCCCAACAATTAATTTGCAAAGGCCTAACATATTTTTACGATGAACATATAAAATAAATATGATATGCACACCTTATTTAGAGTAGTGCATTTGTATGTGTGCCTTAAACCTAAAAGCTGACCCCAATGGGGGCCAACATCAGTACGGTAAGAGAGAAGCTATAGTGGCCATGGATCCTTTAAGCCACTCAGTATCAATGTCTATTCGGCAACAATGTCTTCACCACAAATGATACAACTCAGCACATTAACTTTAGAGTGTACAACATACGATGGAATTGATTCAAACTTCATCATTTGCTGCTGCTTAGTTGTGCTCTTCGACTAAAATTAAATGTATCATGGGATCCATGTAACATAGAAAATTGAAAAAATAACGAATTCATTATATATTTAACGCAGACATACCCTTATTTAAAAGCATTCCAATTCATGCACATTACAGGATCCTACACTTTGATGAACAAGATTGAAGTGCATTTTAACATGTTTGTGACATCATCAATTCTAATGAATACAAAATGAATTCTCACTTAATGATTATTCAATTGTTGAGTTTATTCTATATCTGCATTAGCATTAAGGCCTATCAAAGATCTATTTGGAGAAATAAATATTTTCACACTATTCTATTTCAATTAGGTTTTGCTTACGTCTAATGTACAGTATATCTATTACATGTAACATCATCATTTCCGCACATAGGTGGATTTTAAATCAATTTGCATTTAATAAATTACGTTCAAAGCAATATTCCACTGTTAACCTCATGTTAACTGTTCTAGATTGAAGGAATTGCAGACAATACAATCTCCATAGCAACACAACCCTGCCCGCCAGGCTATGAGCTGGAAGATGACTCTTACAACTCCACTGCCATCGGTCTAACGTGTGTGTGTGACACGTTGCATGATGGCACCATTGTCAACTGCGAGCCCAGTTTGGATTCTGTGCTCCTCCAGGTACGTGAAGGTCACATGACTCTCATGTGACTAAGTGAGTCGTTTACATCTAGCAAAGTGATCCATGTGTGGAATGAATTCATTGTGCCCTCTTCCCCAGCCCTCTTTGTGGGCAGTGTCTCCAGTAGGCGTGGCTTCTGTACCAGCACTGAAGACCTACCACTGTCCCAATGGCTATTGCATTCAGATCTACAACACCAGTGCTGGTCCAAACACTCATGGAAGTGTCTACAACATACAATAGTCCCGAGGCCCAGTGTAACTGCAATAGGAGTGGTATGTGTACTTATTACACACAATATATATCAATCCTTACAATTTATTACATTTATTATGGTAATGTGAGAGAGTTTGGATATGACTGTGTATGTGTACATATGTGTGTAGTGCGCAGGTGTCATGTCTGTGAGTATGGGTGTGCATATTTATAACACTTCATGTGTGTATGTGATGGGGAATTAAAGCATTCCCACCAAACCGCACCCCCTTGTAGGAGTACTATGTGGTAGCTGTCCGCAAGGATGTGGTGTTAGTGTCTTGAATAACAGGTGTGTGACATGTGGAAATGAGAATGGCCTGCTCATCCTGGCTCTATGTAAG